>OX333078.1:27261175-27723229 GCA_946863875.1 Alloplasta piceator
AGGCGGTGATATTATATACATAAGAAACGATATTAAATGTGAGACGTTACCACTAAATAAAATTGAATCAAACTGTTGGTCTGCTGGATTAGAAGTAAAAAACAATCACTATAAAGGAGTTATAGTAGTCGTATACCATTCACCAAGTGCGTCAGATGCGGAATTCATAAGACACCTAGAAAATATAACTGAGGAATTGACAATAAAAGGCGACTGTTTAATAATAGTTGACTTTAATATAGACATTGCGATAGAAACGTTCTACAAAAAGAAGCTAATAACAGAAATGCAGAATCTTGGAATGAAGCAATATGTCAATGAACCGACGAGAATAATGCAAAGTAGTCGAACGATTATAGACCCACTGTTCGCTAGTAGGGATGCACACGTTCAAGTCAAGCACGAGCTGAAGATAACGGACCATGGATGGTTAAAAGTAAAATTAGGTAATAGTGCGGATAAGAAAAAGTTCAGGGAATTTCAAACAAGAAATTATAATAAAATTGATATAAAAGCATTTACGAATATGCTACGTAATACAACTAGACAACAAAGAATACTTGAGGTAAGTCAAAGAGCAAAAATGTTTGTTGACAATATTGTAGATGCATTGGATAAGTTCGCACCTAGAAGAGTAATAAAAATTCCAAGGGTATGGGAAGGGAGAAAGTGGTTTTCTGAGACAATAACTATAGCCGCGAAAAAAAGAGATCAGGCATCTAGAATGGCAACATTCACTGGCTTGGAGGTGCATTGACAGCAATTTAAAGTAGAAAGAAATGCGGCAGTTAAATTAATGAGAAAAAAGAAAAAGGAATACTATGAAAAAATGATAGATGATAATGAGAACGATCCAACAAAAATGTGGAAAACATTGAAAGAAGTAATTAAAGGGGAACAGATGGGTACAAAAGAAGTAGACAATATAGATTTTGAAATATTAGACGATAATAACGGTGGAAATTTAGCCGATAAATATAATATGTATTATGTACAAAGTATAAATACCATAGTTAATTCTATACAAACGGATGTTAATGTAAGTCCAAATAGAAGAAGAATATTAACGGAGGTCAGAATAGATAATGAAATGATGATGGCAAATTTCAATCGTGTAGACATAAGAGAACTAGAAGAAATAGAATAAATAACTCCCAAAAAAAAGAACAGAAGAAGGAATATCAAGCGATATATTAAAAATGGCATTTGTTGCAATAAAAGAGGAATTCTTGGAAATAATAAATGATTCACTGAAAGAGGGATGTTGCCCCGATAACTGGAAAACATCTATGATTATACCAATCCCAAAGATAAACAAGCCGAAGAAAGCAAGTGAATACAGGCCAATTAATATGTTACCGTTATACGAAAAAGTGCTTGAGCTTGTAGTAAAAAATCAAATCGAAAAATATTTTGAAGCTAATAATACTTTGACAGAGCACCAATCAGGATTCCGGAAAAAATATTCGTGTGAAACAGCAATCCAAAATGTTGTTGATGAATGGAAAATAGATATCCGTAAAGGAAAAATGGTTGGAGTCATCTTCATGGATTTAAAGCGAGCATTTGAGGAATAGAGAAATTATATAACATAAATTATATCAATATGGAATTCGAGGTAATGTACTAAACTGGTTTAGAGCGTACCTACGAAATAGAACTAAACCAGTTCGATTTAATGACGAATGGTCTGCAATTATTTCAACTGAATATGGGGTACCACAAGGGTCAGTTCTAGGACCATTGTTGTTTATTATTTATATAAATGATATTGTAAATTTGTGCCCAGAGGACACAAGGAGGAGGAGGAGGAGTGGAGGGAAAAATGAATGCATCACTAAGTATAGTTGAAAAATGGATGCATAGAAATAAATTAAAAATGAATACTGAAAAAACGAAATATATTATGGTGAGCAGTGTTAAGAAAAAAGTGAGTGAAAATGTAGTATTAAAATGTCGAGATGGAACAGAATTAGAAAGAGTAGAGCCACTGAAATAGCTGGGTATAATCATTGATCATAAACTTCAATTCAAAGACCACTGCGAATAAATGTTTTAAAAAATTGGTAAAAAAACGAGCTTCTCAAACAGAATGGGACATTATGTATCTGCGTATACGCGGTGTGTTATTTATAAAGCAATAATCGCACCTCACTATGAGTATTGTGCAACATTATTAGTAGGCATGGGTGAAACAGAAATAAAAAAACAGCAGATCGCGCAAAACAGAGCGATGCGGGTAGAGGTTAGCTGAGAAAGCTAATAAACATCAATCAATCAATCAATCAATCAATCTCTCTCTCTCTCTCTCCCCTTCGAGAGAGTGTCTTGTACGGTTCAGACGTGTGCTATGTCGCTCCGATGACTAACCTAAATTCTCACGAACCAGTAAAACGAAATGGCAACATTGCAATGGAAATTAAACGAATAGGAAAAAAGGATGATACCCATGTGATTTCTAGATTAGCTAAGATAGATACAACCAAAAATGACCGTTAGAAATTGCTCATTAGCTCAAGAAAGTGTGTATTCTTTGTGAACGAAACAATTTGCATGTCAACCCGAGATTCACTGTCGTTTAAAGTAAAAAGCGTATAAGAAAAAATTCCCGTCCGATCGAAAATTTTTGGTCACAACTGATTTGAACTCGGTAAAAAAGAGTTTTTAAACCGCTTTTATTAACTTTGCCCTCCGCTCTCCACTCTCGAGAGCACGATCAAACCACGAGGCAAGGATTGTGCAGAATTTTTCGATCGTTCTAGTCCTTTTTTTAAAAGAAGTCTCCACCTCTCGCATCTCCCGTTTCTGAAGACTTTGGGATATCAATAACCATACTCATTAATAATGTAAATCCTTCTTAAAGTCTCACTAGAATCTATGTAGCTACAAATCCTGCTGCTATATATGTATGAACATAAGAAAGAAAAAAGTTTATCATGCTCGAAAGTCTGTTTAGTTGAGTTTGGAATATTATACAGTTTGCGTCCAAGTGAACTGCTTTTTCTTTATTCGCATGAAATTCTGTGTGAAACAGATGATCACGGTGTTTTGTAACCAAAGACTTGTTCATTCTATATAAATATTGTTGGAAGTGTGCCTCCGAACAGCTTACAGTTCAAGTAAGAAAGGGATCGAATTCTAAGACCACGTTCGGTTAAATATACCGAGCACGTACAACACACAGGTCGTGAGAGGGAAAAGGAGGTGGCTGAAGGTTGCCAGAAACCCGAATGTCCGGCTATATTCACGCGAAGCGAGCCCGTCTAGGTCTAGTACCTTAGAAGAATATTCCTTCGCTGCTCACACCTCCTCCATATATTATACAACCACACACACCGATACAAATTCATGTTCAACGTATATATATCGGGCATTCCACGCAAAATCGACCACTTTAGAACCCGACTTCTTTCGAATTGGCTGAAACTCTTCTATCTTCTTTTATCCTGTCAAAACCATCTTTCAGAATTTTTTTCAATTTTCTTACCCACCCGATTAAAAGTTATGATTTTTTCAAAAAAATTAGCTTTTTATTCTTTAAATAGATAAAACTCTTTTAATATCTGACGCATCAAAACGTTTTCTTTTTTCAACATTTTCGTTTTTCAATGTACTTTTTAAAAGAAAAAAAATAATTAACACTCATCTTCATTGTTTTTTTTTTTAGATTTTTGGAGAAAATCGAAAATTTCTCGATTACCATTTTTGACTTTTTGTTCCCTTTATTATATCAAACTTTAACATTTTCTGCAAATTTCCAAATTTTTTCAGAGTGGTGTCTTTTTATTTTTATTTTTTGAATGTACCCACACGGAACATTAGGGCCATGGGACGTCCAATATCCATACATGGTGGATAAATGCTCCATCCCAGGGACGTCTATGAGTATCCCTATCACTGCTAAAAGAAGTGCGAAACGGCACCTGTTCTATGTACTGGGAACATCCCTTATACGTACCTTGAGACGGTTTTTAGACGGACTAGACCCCAAAAAATGACGTCTGATTTACATATTTAAGACGAATAAACCAGTGATCCGAAAGATGTCCAATGATCATCTATTATACGTCCCTTTATTTAAATAATTTAATCGTTATTAACTACACATTATTAATTAATTATAAAATTTGTTGCTGATTATATAATATTCGGGGCCTACGAGATATCCATATTTTACAGAAAAAAAGAAAAAAAAATAGTTTTCGATTTTTCACACTGCGGTCACCCATCCAAGTATTGGATTCAAGGGGTGCTGCTTAACTTTTCTAATCTCCTACCTACCTACCAACCTAACTACCTACCTACACTAACTTGACTTATGAGAAATTTATGCATGTAAAAACCTTATACGATGTAGTTTGCTGATATACTTATATATCTTTGTCTCACAGGCCTTGAATAATGTATAATCGTAATGAAATTTATAATTAATGGATAATATGTAATCAATAGCGTTTAAATTAAGGGACGTATAATAGATGATCATTAGATATCTCTTGCAATATTGGCATTCGTCTTAAATACGTACATTAAATGTCACTTTATGTGGTCTATAGGTACCTCTAACAAATATCTGAGGGTACGTATACGAAACGTTTTCAGCACATAGAATCGCCGCCGTTTCGCATCTCCGTTAGTGGTTTAAGGAATGTCCCATGGACTTCCCCGGAATGAAATTTTCATCCAACTTAAATGATTATTGGATGTCCCCTGGCTGTTAAGTTACGCGCGGAATATATTTATAGCTCCAAAAATATGTGTCGTGGACGTCGAATAAACTTCCGCGTTATCCTTCGATAGACGTAATTTGTACGTACATACGACGGTTAATCGGCGTACCCATATCACAGCTGCCCGAAATACTTAAATGTACATCTAAAGGACGAATGCTTTTGATTGGACAACACGCGATGTATCACACAGGACGTATATTGTATGTTCACACACGTACTATTTCTTAAGCTACAAATATACACAACACGGCCATCTATGGTATATCCATAGGTAGACATTCAATAGCTTTTAATTCAGTATAGTAATTGGACATCTATTGGACGTTCCAGTTTCGCGTCTATATGAAATCCTACATGGAACATCCGATAGACATTCAATTGACGTCCTCCGAATGAGATTTTCGTTTACGAACCTGGAACGTCCAATGGATGTTCAATTACTATCCTGAATTAAAAGCTATTTAATATCTACCTATGGACATACCATGGATGGCCGTGTTGTGTATATTCGTAGCTCAAGAAATAGTACGTGTCGTGGACATACAATATACGTCCTGTGTGATCCATTGCGTTTTGTCCAGTCAAGAGTATACCATGGATGTTCAATGGATGTCCGCATTACGTCCATCGTGGATGTAGACGTGTCAAGGATCTATGGATGATAGATGGACGTTCAATGGACACTCGGTTCCGTGTGGGTAGTTTTCGAAAAAATACAAAAAATTATCAGAACCCATCTTCATGGTTTTTTTTTTAGATTTTTGGAAAAAATCAAAAATTTCTCGATGATTACCACTTTCAATCTTTGTTTTTATTTTATTTTTTCCGAATTTGAAAGTTCTCTGAACACCCTCAAAAATTTCTCGAATGGTGTTATGATAAATAAGGCTAGTTGAAAAAAGTTTCAATGGAAAAAAAATAAAAATAAAAAAACACCACCTTGAAAAAAATTTGAGGATTTGCAGAAAATGTCAAAGTTTGATATAATAAGAAGAAAAAAATCAAAAATGGAAATCATTGAGAAATTTCTGATTTTGTCCAAAATACTAAGAAAAAAATCTATGAAGATGGGTTTCAAAAATTTTTGATTATTTTTTTTTCAAAAACTGCATTGAAATGAAAATTTGAAAAAAAAACGTTTCGATAAGTCAAATTTTGAAAAAGTTATAGCTATTTTCAAAATAAAAAGCCAATTTCAAAAAAAAATTAATAACTTTTTATCGATTGTGTACAAAATTTTGAAAAAAAATATGAAAAATGTTTCTGATAGGGTCGAAAAAGATAAAAAAAGTTTCAGGCAAATCGAAAGGGTTCGGGTTCTATAGTGATCAATTTGGCGTGAAATGCCACATATGTATATGCCTATGGCGCCATTGCGCGTATATACACTGCGTATTTTCGCACTCATTCCAACTGACCTTATTAGTTTCATGGCATGAATCATTCTGGTGTTACTCATATCAAGAGACGTGGCAGCGTCACGACGTCAAGTATTAAAAAAACTGAAAGAATCTCAGTCGAGGTTGGTGGGCACTCTTATATCCGCGAATATGCCTCTCGCTGAATCCGATTTGAATTTCAATCCGATATTACGGAAAAATACGACTATCTTTTTGAGATTTTCGAGCTCTAGTCCACACTGCTTACGAAAAGTAGCACAATCTCAATTTCTTACGAAAACCAACACTTTTTTGGTTCCGCCGCGAAAACTAGAATATTTCGGATTTCACTGCGAAAACTAACACGTTTTCTATCCCGCCACGAAAACCACTACGTTTCGATTTTTACCACGGAAACAAGCACATTTCGGATTTCACCGCGAAAAGAAGCGCGTTTTTATTTTCACCGCGAAAACGAGCACGTTTCGGTTTTCACGGTGAAAACTAGCACGTTTTGGTATTTATCGCGAAAAATAGCACGTTTCTTTTCTTGCCGTGCGCTCGTACTGGGTAAAAATCTGAAAAAAATCAACTATTAGTCTAAATAAATCACACTCAATAAATATTTTTTGCGTGATCAATTTTTTAATAAACTCGTAGCTTCATCTTTTAACATTTTAACAAAAAAACAGGATCAAATGGCCAGCAAGAGATATCACTTCAATTTCGTGTATAAAAAGCTAGTTAAATAATATGGAGAAAAAAATTGCTGCGGAGTAACAAAAAAGGAAAATGAATCAACCATAATCTATGTCGATCTGATGTTTGCGGGACGAGTAAAAAATTCAACTTTTTCGCAGTGAATATAAAAATAGACAAGGTTTGTTACACCACGAAAAATGGGATCTTTCCGCTTGCAGTTTTATCACAAGCCCATAAGACGACAATTTCAAAAGTCGAATGTGTATCGGAATATTCGAGAAAAAAATAAAACGGGATAAAATGGCTAGCAAGATATATCACTACAATTTAAAGTAGAATAAGGTAGCTAAATAATATGAAGAAACAAAACAGCCGCGGAGTAAAAAAAAAGTAAAAAATCAACACCGATAATTCCCGGCTTATGAGTCGATATGGTTTTCACGAGAAGAGTAAAAAAATTCGTTTTTTCGGCATTAAATGTATCAATATAGTAGCTTTTTTACTCTAAGGAAAATGAGATATTTTCGCTTGGCGTTCTATTACGAGCCTATAAGCGGACATTTTCAGAAGGCAAATGTGTGTAAAAAATAGTCGAGAAAAAAATGAAACGGGATATAATGGCCAGAAACCAATATATCATTATTTTTGAGTAGAAAAAGGCCCGCCCACAGAAGGTTCCGTACAAATGATTGATTGCGTACGTTAAATTGAGACTATATTTTTATAAATTTAATTAGAAACGTATAGTTTTCAGATTTTTCCCTATACTTGTAGTGTGAGACGGTATACTTGCTAAATTTCATAGTTCTAGGTCAACGAAAAATACCCTATAAATTTTAATTCCCTTGAGAATGTCGAAATATATGTTTTTTGCGGCACAGGCGGCCGTATTTTTTTTTTTACGTTAACTTAGAAGTTTGATTTTTTTACAGCTTTAAGGGACTGTAGACCTGAGTATATGGTTTTAATTTCAACTCAATACCTAAACGCGTTCCCGATATAAAGGGTCGTGGACGACAAGCGGACGAACGGACGGATGGACGGACAACAAAGTGATCTTGTAACGGTTTCATTTTTTCCTTTTGAGGTACGGAACCCTAAAAATGAAAAAGATCCACCGATAAATTCGATGTTATTAGTCGATCCGATTTTCGCAAGATAAGTAAAAAAAATCGATATTTGCGCATGAATATAGTAAGGCGCTAGCTTTTCTACTTCAAAAGGATGTGATATTATTCGCTATTTATTCTCCAAAAGCCAACCGGTACTCTGGTGTAGTGGCTAGCGTGCTCGCCTCTAAACCAGAGCATCGGGAGGTCCTGGGTTCGATTCCCTGTACCGTAGTTTCGTCGAGAAATAAAAATATGGGCGTGACCAGCTCCAGATATATATATGTGGCATACACAAGTACTCGTACAGGTGTGAGTCACATGTACATAGCTGTAGTCCATCTTTACAATTTCCCGACGAAAACGTGACGTAGCTCCGGCATCGGAAAGCGAACTCAGGACCGGCTATAGTGACACAGGTTTGCCGCAGTTTTCCTGTGTCTATGGAAATTAATTTCCATAGCAAATGCGCTATAGAGGGGGAAGTCGGATGCGGCCGCATGGGGATTTGGTTACTGATCCGGACCAGATCCTCAGGGGGGACTGGCTACTAACCCGGGCCGACCCTGTAATAGGCGAAAGCCTCGAGACGGGGGGAAATGCACAATAAAAAATAAAAAATATTCTCCAAAAGCCCATCAGGCAACAATTTAGGAAGTCAAATATGCATGAAATAAATTTGAAATAAAAACAGTATATCATGACAAGTAAAAAATGACTTGTCAATCTGATGTGGAAAAAGCTAGTTTTAAAAAATTAAAAAAAAAGTAGTCATAAAGTAAAGAAAGGATGAAAAAATATCAGAGTCATATCCAGTGTTATAAAACATGTTAGTTTTCGCGGTGAAAACCGAAACATACTAGTTTTCGCGGTGAAAACTGAAACATGCTAGTTTTCGTGGTAAAAACGGAAACATGCCAGTTTTCGCGGTTCATATCCAAACGTGTTAGTTTTCGCAATAAAACCTGAAATATGCTAGTTTTCGCGGTGATAACTGAAGTGCTAGTTTTCGTAAGAAATTCGAAACATATGACTTTTCGTAAGTAGCGTCGTAGTGATCTAGAAATAATTTTATTTTTCATTTGATACCCTTGTTATTTTTTTCCGACTAGGCGATACTGAGATATCATCATATTGGGCGAATTTATCTGAATATTCAAAATCGCGAAAATTTTTCAACAGCTTTCCGGTCACGCTTCGAAGTAATGCGACTTTTATACAGATATGCTTGTGTGTTAGTGGGCAAGTATGAGTGTGTGTGTGTGTGTTTGTGTGTGTGAAAACTCGGCGCGCCCGGCCTTGCCAACCGTACTCTTGAGCTTATGCACAGGCTTGCATATATATAAAAAAAATTGTTTATTACCAGTGTACAGCATTGCTTTATACTAATCCCCCCCCCTCCTTTCCTAGTAAGGCTGGGGCTGCAGCCCGCAACCTACACCTTTTTCATTCTGTATCGCAATTCTGCCGAGAGTGAAGGGAAAACTGCAGAAAAACCTTCACTGATACAGACGGTAAACTCTACCTAAGCGCCCGTCGGTAGCAATGCGAGCACGCTCTAGCACGGCGATCGTCGGTCGGTTAGGTAGTTACCTCCTCCATTGCGATCCAGTGAGCCAGTCGCTTGCACAGTTAGGTGAACCACCATCCGAGCGATAAGAACCGCGTCGGCAGGCCTTACCGAAACCGTACAGTTAACCGCCCACTCATCGCAATGAGGTCTTTGAGATTCCATTATTTCAAGGTGGGGTCCCAACCCACCGGGATTGCAGCTGATAAACACTTGAAAAATTGGAATATTTTTCAGCGGTGTCGCCGGGGTTCGAACCCGGGTCCCGTGGATTACGAAACCCGCGCTCTAGCCACTTGGCCACTGCTCTCCCGCTTGCATATATATATTTTATCTTTAAATAAAAAAAAAGTATATGCGTGAGTGTGTGTGCAAGTGTGTGCGAGTGTGTGCGAGTATTTATACGATGTATATTAGGGTGGTCGATATTTTAGGTATCAACTTACATTTGGGTAGTCATTCAAGATTCGAATTCACTTTATTATTTATGATTAATATATTTGTATTCATAAGATGTATATTGGAGTGGGCGTTATTTCAAGTCTCAATTAATATTGAGGTAGTCCTTCGAAATTCGATTTCTTTAAATATAGCATTATCTATATTATATGGCATATCGATGATTGCATATCATTATATATAGCTAATATCTCAAAATCTAACGCAAATCTTAGGCTATATATTCATGGATGTGCTATATGTATATATAGATAATGCGATATATACACACACACACACACACACATATATATATATATATATATATATATATATATATATATATATATCTGGATATACATAACGTTAAAAAAGTTTCAAAAAGGAGCGAAATCAATCACAAAATACTTCTGAGAAGTAAAAAAAGGACGCCAAGTATTAAATCCCAAAAATTCGAATTTAAAATAATTCCGAAAATTCATAACTTAAATGAAGTCCTAAAAATTTAGAATCTGAAATTTGAAAAAAAACACAATTCACACAAGCCAAGCCAAAAATGGGGCGAACATAAATTATTAAAGACCAAGCCAAACTAAAAAACTTGGCGTGCAGAGTTAAGAACCAATGCGCACGGCGAGGAAAAACCAAGTCCAGCCGCCCTTACCATTTAACGAAGGAGTAAATGAACGAGAAAATGAAAAAGAAAACAATGGATCAATTGCACTAGTAAGCAACCATGAGAATAAACACAAGAGGTAACGGCCGAGTAAACTAGTGAGTAACTATGAGAAAAGTTCACTGAGAAAAATCTTGTACAAGGTTTATATTTAATTGAACGAACAATGATATTATCATTATTTCTGGAATAGTTGAGAATCTTTAATTGACCTTTTGTTATGTCCGAATTTGATAAATCATAGTACCATCACTGCACGTAATGGTTGCAATAATCATAAATATCGTTGCTACTTTGTCATAAATTTTCTCGGTGTAAAACATGTAACGTTATTTTAAATATCGAATACTCATCTTAATTATTGAACGTTGTTGACATCCACGACGTACGCAGAAATGCGACCAGACCTGGATTCACGATGATTATCGTAGATGAACGTGACGATTGAGCGAGTGTATTAGATATTCAAGATTCTAATTGACCAGATAAAGAGCGATGCTCTAATTACGGTTAAATTTAAGAATCTCATAAAGATCATTGCACATAATTCGTCAGTAATCGTGAGCAAACTACAGTAGACGATCAGATAACTTAACTCGACGGGACCAGAAACGTTCACATAACTTAACTTTCCCCTCATTCTCCGACTCACGTGTCTAAGCGCATGCGCACTGCGCATGTTGGCAATATGCGTGCTCATAGATGTTTTGCGGTCGGTCGAAGGTTTGAAGTGGGGAGAAACGTTCATAGGGGAGTAAAGATATATAAATGTGTTGCCATAGTAATGAGTTAAGTTATCGAGCGATCAAGTTATCTGATCTTCCACTGTACTTGGCAGTAAAATATACAAGTTATGATAATCTGTGTTATCACTATGTGAGTAACAGGGTGACAGTTATTTGAGCTTTGGTGAAAAAAGTTCGACGCCACCCTAAAAACATAATCAAGGTGTATCAAAAAAAATCTGTGTAAAGTTTGGAGGTGCTTGAAAAATTGGAACACGTGCTACCGAGCGATTAAAATTTTAAATGTAAAATACATGTATTTATCCGACGCATCAATGATTTTCTTTTTTTTCCGACGATCATATTAATGAGAAAATCTTGAAACTCAGTACACTAATTGTGCATAGTATGGTGTACAATAAGTGTACTAAGTTTCAAATTTTTCTCATTAATATTATACTCCAAGCGATCGAAATTTTATATGTAAAATACATGTATTCATCCCACGCATCAATGATTTTTTTTGGAGTATAATATTGATGAGAAAAATTTGAAACTTGGTACACTTATTGTGTATAGCATGGTCTACAATACCAAATTTTTTCAATTTTTTTCGTTCATAATTTTGTTAATGATGACTCTACAGATGCCCAAAAAATATTCAAAATTTCAAACGCCCGGTGGCGCGTTTTCCAATCTTCTGAGCGCCTCCAAATTTCACACAGATTTTTTTTGATACACCTTGATTATGTTTTTGGGGTGGTTGATTATGTTTTTGAGTAGGTATGCTGATTTTCTATCTTATCTCGTGGAAATCCTACAGCACCTCCAGGGCTTATTTTTTTTTAACCCTGCACGCAAAGTTTTTTAGTTTGGCTTGGTCCTTAATAATTTATGTACGCCAAATTTTTGGCTTGACTTGTGTGATTTGTGTTTTTTTTTTCTAATTTCAGATTTCAAATTTTCAGGATTTCATTAAAATTATGAATTTTTGGGATTTATATACCGGGTGTCCTATTTTAATCTTACAGTTGATTTGTTTTGAAAAATATTGCTCTGATCAAAAATTGAGTGGAATGAAACTTTTAGGGTTCAAAGGGGGACGTTCAAAAAAATTTTTTGTTTTGGTCCAAATTTCAAAATGGCGGCGTTAAGATGGATAACATGTTTTTTTTTTTTAATGAAAACAATTTTTTTTTCACCAACAATTTTTTCAGATTAAATCTAACATCTTTTGTAGAAACATTTTTTTGATACAGCTAAATCCTCCTTGGCTTCGTCATTATGCTGCATAACGCTGAAATAGTCAAAAATGGTGATCTAGTCTAAAATATCCGAGCTATAAAAAAAATATTCTCACAAAAGATGTTAGATTTGATCTGAAATATTTTTTGATCCAAAAAAAATCATGTTTCCATTTTAAAAAAACATGTCAGCCATCTTAACGCCGCCATCTAGAATTTTGGACCAAAACAAAAATCTTTTTTGAACGTCCCCTTTTGAACCCTAAGAGTTTCATCCCACTCAATTTTTTATCGGAGCAGTATTTTTCAAGATAATTCAGCTGTTAGATTAAAATGGGACACCCTCTATTATAAGCTGTATCAAACAAATGTTCTTTCAAAAGATGTTAGATTAAATATGAAAAAAATGTTGGTGAAAAAAAAATCATGTTTCTATTTTAAAAAAACATGTTAGCCATCTCAACGTCGCCATTTTGAATTTTGGACCAAAACAAAAAAATTTTTTGAACGTCCCCCTCTGAACCCTAAAAGTTTCATCCCACTCAATTTTTGATCAGAGCAATATTTTCCAAAATAAATCAACTGTAAGATTAAAATGGGACACCCGGTATATGCATCGCTACAACATATATAATGAGTGTATATAGATTACATAGTCATGAAGTGTAAAATGTATTGTTGCAGTTACGATTTTCGATGCTTTGGTTCAAAAGTAAGAAAAATCTTTGAATGCGTAAATTTTACGACCATTCGCCATTCTCTTTCTCACATGCTGCAGAAAAACCACAGTCTGCGTCTCAGCAATAAGAAAAAGCCCAGCTCGGATCTCTCTTTCGCGTCCGCTGGGGCAAAACACAATTTTCTACGAAAAGATTTTTCTTTTTATTATTCCCACACAGCAAAATTGATCCCGGGACCATCCCGAGACAGTCCCATTCGTGTTCTGCCAAGATAGTACGTCTTTTGAATATCTATGGGAGGTACCAGTAAGATATTGTTCTACCCGAGATTATTATAGGATGTCTTGAGGATATCCTGTCGCAACCGTAATTAGACGATCCCAACGCACTCTCTCATAGACGTCTGTGGGAGGTAGTGATAGGAGACTGTTCTACCTGAGATTAATATAGGATGTCTTGAGGATATCGTGACATCACCGTGTGGAGACGATCGTACCGCACTGTCTTGATGTCTGTCGGAGGTACTAGTAAGACATTAGTCTACTCGAGATTAATATAGGATGTCTTGAGGATATCCTATCGTAACCGTGTTTCGGCGATCCCAGCGCACTTTCTCAAAGATGTCTCTGGGAGGTACCGTTAAGACATTGTTTTACGCGAGATTAATAAAGGATGTCTTGAGGATATCCTGTCGTGACCGTGTTTTGACGATCCCAGCGCACTCTAATAGAGATGCCTCTGGGAGGTCAGCCATTGCGCGGCGTTAGTTCCAGACTCGCCGCGAGATGGCGAACGCTCACTTACATACGGATCATGCAAATAGAATGCGTATATATCCGAGAGTGAACACTGATATTTGACACCGAAAGCAGTCAGACCTTAAAAGAGGCTATATTACAAGGAGTTCCTGCTGTCTCCCTCTGTACTGTACGCATTTTATTGAAATTTCATTAATTCATTAAAATTAATTAACATTAACTCGAAATAAAAAATTATTATCCACTGCTGTGGTGGCAGTCTAAAAGACGTCTCGAAGACATCCCAAAACATCCTGGGACGGCAGTGGGACCATCTTATTGCGGTCATCACTGCGGACATTTCAGAGCCCATGGGACCATCCCATTACCATCACAGGACAATTGACGTGATGTCCGAAAGACGTACTTGGGACGTATTATTGCTGTGGCCAATAATTCTGGAATATCTTGATGACGGTTTTGAAAAGTCTCTATAATATCTTATCGATATCTCCACCCTGCTGTATGTGCAGTCCAAGAGACGTCCCGAAGACATCCCGGGACGACAATGGGACGATCCCATTCCGGTTATCACTGTGGACACTTTAGAGCCCATGGAAATCCCATGAGACCATCCCATTACCATCACGGGACAGCTGACGTGATGTCCGAGAGACGTATTTGGGACGTATTATTGTTGTATGGGTCATGCGAAAAGATTAAAATACTCTTTATTGCTTTCTTACCGTCTGGTTCCGGCGACCTCGACGACTTTGCACCGACTTCTGCTCCACCAGAAAGGTGTCAGGGTCCAGTAGGAACTGCTCGCGCTTCTCGCCCAACCTTCCTCGGGAAATAGAAGTACCTTGAAAAAGGATGCCACAAGGATGGATATTATACTCCACTAAAGCACGATCTGGTTATGAGCTCTGTGGATCAGTAAAATTTATAAAACATACTCGAATTTTGCAAAAAATGGTCTGCCAGATCACGAAAAATATTGGAAAAATTTATAAAATTTTGTTACTTTGTTATTTTTTCACCACTGAGAATATCTTGAGCACGAGATGAGAATTCGTGAATAAAAACTTTTATGGTAATGTCGGTTACGAATTTAGATTTTATATGGATTTATATTATGACGTCACGAACGGAGAAGTAGAAACATTGACAATAGTGTCACTTCCAGAAATCGTTGCAGCGTGAAACATTATGAGCTTTCAAAAAAGAGCACACATTCAAAATATTTTTTTGTATGTTTCGTCTTATTTTTTTTCCTTCGCGTATGTGTACGAAAAGAAATATCACGGAGGTTCATATACGTACGAGGCAAAAAAAACGGGAATAAGTATATCTTCTCTTTATTTTTTTTGAACCCCTTACATTACCACGAGGTTGACGGTGTGGCAGAACTATTGGAATTCCCTCGAGTCGGGTGTTCGTTGCTAGGAAAACCCGTCAAATGGAAATTTTCGAAGGGGAGTAAAGATAGTAAAAGCAGCGCGCGAGGTTTGTGATGGTTCAACGACATTCATACATATGGAGACCCTATTTCGATTTTTATACTGTAGAAAATAGAGTTCTTGTCATACCTCTGTGTCTTTTCAATAATATATATCTATATTCAGCCACTGTATCGTACATACAGTACTCTGCACTCGAATCTTGGCTTATCGAGAATAAAGAAGCGTATAGTCCAGGCACATCTGAAAGCCGGCACGATATTTCTCGGTACATGATTTTCAATGGTTTTTATAGAACCATGATTCACGTAAATGCATTGCGTTGTCCACGTGAATCATACACACATGTTTCTCTTTTTATTAATTTTTAATTCATAATCCTGCATGCCCCAGGCATAACGTTGATCGTTCTATTTTTTATTTTCCGTGTGTGTTCTCGTCCTTCTTGTACATTTGTCTCGCATATCAATTTCATCAAAAACTTATGATTTCCATTCAATCGTTAAGAAAAGAGTTGAATTGAAAAAAGACGAACCTGTGCATATATTGTCGATGAGGCACGAAGGTTACAATATTTTTCGCCAACACAGTGAATATTCGAAAACATCTCCAAGCTCTGCAAAATCTTTGCAACTTAACGGTAATAGAATCATCGCAGATTTCGGTGAAATTTCTTTACCCAAAGTTCGTCTCGATTTCATGTGCGCTATAGTATTGATATACAGCTTTATACTAGAGCAAATAGTGAAGGGAGGACTCGGCTGCAATTCAGCCAGTGGTTCAAAAAAAAATGGACTATTTTTTGTATAACGTTTCGACCCTTATTCGGATCCTCTTCAGATTTATTATTTCTAAAAATTACATTTATTTTAGTCTTATTTTGTATTATAGGTTTTGATATGTTTTACATTATAAGCTTAAGTGTTATGTGTCATGACTGACCTGAATTTGTATGGGTATTTTTTGATCATTTGATGAATCTTGGATAATATTAATTATGAATTTATTATATTAAGACGGGTCGTTTTTTTGCGATCTTTCATATCTGCAAGAGCGAGGGGGTTTCGATATTTTAGTGGTTAGTTAATGTTTTTTGTGGGAAGGTGTGTACGTGTTATTTACCTATGATTTTCGTATTCGATATTTTCCAAGATTTATTTGTGATCAAAATTTACAATTTTAATTACATGATATGGTTAAACGGTCAAGATGTTTCGAGAGCTAAGTAGCGGCTGAGTATCAAAGACGAGTGAGGAGATATTTATATTGTTCAGGCAGGCGATCGAGTACTGAAGAGTGGGGGGTGGTCGTTATGGTTGGGGAAGTTGCCGTTAATTTTTTTTTTTATATCCTGGACGTAATGTAGTAACGAGTCTTGAACCCGTCTTAAATTGATAACTGTTAGATTTGGTAATGAGTTTTAAACCGATGGCTAGTAATTTAAGGTTTTTCAGTTATTATTGAGAGTTTTGTTAATTATCGAATTATATATGCTGCTTAGTTTGTCGATGTCGGTTCTAAAATTCATCGCTTTGGAATACGCAAAAATCTGTATCATTTCAAGAATTAACGGCTTTTATAGTCATTCTTCATTATTTAAAATTTGGACATTATCAAATTTAAAATTGTGTTTTAATTCGATTTTGTGTTTAGCTAACGTTGTATTCTGTGTGTTAGTGTGTTTTAG
The DNA here is from genome assembly GCA_946863875.1 of Alloplasta piceator. Taxonomy (NCBI): domain Eukaryota; kingdom Metazoa; phylum Arthropoda; class Insecta; order Hymenoptera; family Ichneumonidae; genus Alloplasta; species Alloplasta piceator. The sequence continues at coordinate 27,278,319 of OX333078.1, forward strand.
ACTATTTTTGTGTTCATTCATTCTGGTTTTTAGATATCTTTTTGTTTGTCCTATGTACAATGCATCACAATCGTTACAATCGATTTTGTAAACTACGTTTATCTTATTAATTAAAATTAATTAATTTTAATTTATTCATCTCATCTATTTTGTCTTTTGTGGAACCGATGATAGAGTCCATATTGTGTTGGTTGTTGGTGACTAATGTTATATTGAATTGTCAAAAGAGACGAATTAGTTGGTGGTGAATATTTTCAGTATATGGTAAATTTATCAGTCTAGAAGAGTTGAATGTGTTGTTCGTATTTGATTGTGCATGAATTAATGTTGGTTTTTATCTTATTGTATTTTCTGTGAAGGAAATTGGATAACTGTTATGTGTCATTGTGTTTTTAATTAGTTCAGTTTTTTTTTGGGTGGAAGGAAACATGTGATAGTTTCATCGCTCTATTTAATAACATCGTTATGATTCCTTTTTTTCACTAAGAGGGTGGTGAGAAAAGATGTTTATGAATCGACCTGGACGAGGTAGGTTTTCTGTACCAGACGGTAATTATTGAGTTGTTTTTTCGGATTGGTAGATTAAGTGTTGATACTATTTTGTCTGTGGGAAGAGCTATGATAATATCGTCTACGTATCTTTTATAGATTGGTATCGTGAATTTTAGTTTTTTCAAGCAGTTTGTTTCCAAATCGATCATTACAATGTTTGATAATATCGGTGCTAACGGTGAACCCATTGGTAACCCAAATATTTGTTGATATATTTTGTCGTTAAAGGTAAAGAAGGTTGAGAAGATTATGAATTCTATTGTTTTTATTATTTCGTTTAGAGGAAATTTTTCTGAGAAAAGATTTGATCTCTTTCGGAGGCATTGTACAACTAACTCCGAAGGCACATTAGTGTAAAGCGAGACGACATCACAGGAAATAAATTGGTAGTTATCGGGTATAAAGATCTTCGATACGAATTTTTTAACTGAGAAGCTGTCTTGGACGTATGCGTTTGTTGTGTCTATTAATTTTGAGTTTTGTTTGGATGAATTCAGCTAATTTATGTGTAGGGCTATTAATAGAAGATACTATCGGACGTAGCGGATAATTGTGTTTTTGAATTTTTGGAAGACAGTATAATCGTGCTAAGTTACAGTTTTCTGCTTTTTAATGATTTTGTGTGGTTTCATCTATTATTTTGAGGTTTTCCGTTCTTGTGAACAATTTGGTCAACGCGTTTTTGAAGTCTGCTAAGTGGGTTTTTATTTGTGATTTTATATGTCGTTTCGTCTGCAAGTAAATTATGAGTTTTGATGAGGTAGTCTTGTTTATCTAATATAACAGTTGAGTTTCTTTTATCTGCTCTTGTAATCATTAACTGAGGATTGTTTTTGAGGAAAGTAGATGGGTCATTTCATGTCAAATTGACCACTTTTGAACCCGACCCCTTTCGATTCGGCTGAAAATTTTTGTCTCTTTTCTACCCCATTAAAAACATTTTTCAGGAAATTTTTAAATCTTTTTACCCAACCTAAAAAAAGTTATGAATTATTTAAAAAAAAGGCTTTCGTTTTTTCAAATAGCTATAACTTTTTCAAAAATTGACTAATCAGGACGTTTTTTTTCGGAAATTTTCGTCTTTAAATGTACTTTTGGAAAAAAAATACAAAAAAAATTGAAGATATTAAAGTCTATGAAATTTTTCACTTTTTCGAGAAAAATCATCGTTTTCTCGGAAGCGCATTTTTTATTTTATTTTATTTTTTTCTAAAAAAAAACTTTGTTTAATTTCGGAAAGAATGCCGCCCTAACTGGAGTGAGTGGAATTTTCCTTCTATTCTTTTGTATCGATTGGAATTTTTTTTTGCAACTGGGCTTGTTTCACAGAACACACTACCCTGTAAATTTTTGAGGATTATACCGGAAATAGACCAAATAAAGGAAATCGTTTGTTTCACAGCCATTTTGCGCCGACGAGAAGTACACCACTCGCAAAAATTAAGGGAGCAAGACAAATTTTCAAATTTTTCGGTCATTTTCAGTAGGCTGTATTTCAGTGAAAAATGGTCGCATCGAGGTCTTTAAAAAAAACAGTTTTAAGCTCCAAGATTCTAGTTTTCAGATCTTTTGGTCAAAAATTTTTACGAGCTGTGGTTCTCAGGAAATTCTACACAATGGCGTGCAAGAAATTTTTCAAAATTTGTTTACCTCTTGCACGGGCTTGGGAAATTTTTGTTTGTTTCACTAAAAGTGAAAAGGTGAAAAAATTTTAAAAAATTTCTTTTACGCCATTTCGTAAAATTTCCTGAGAACCGAAGCTCGTAAAAATTTTTGATCAAAAGATCTGAAAACTAGAATCTTGGAGCTTAAAACTGTTTTTTAAGACCTCGATACGACCATTTTTGACTGAAATACAGCCTATTGAAAATAACCGAAAAATTTGGAAATTTTTCTTGCTCCCTTAATTGTTGCGAGTGGTGTACTTCTCGTCAGCGCAAAATAGCTGTGAAACAAACGATTTCCTTTATTTGGTCTATTTCCGGTATAATCTAATACCGTGATCATATTTATTGAGTAAAATCATGAAAAAATAACAAAAAGTCGAGATAGCCACCTCTAAAAATTGCGTGACCAGGCCCAGTTTTTTAGGTAATTTTTCTTTTATTAGTGCTCAACAATAGCACAAGAATCCCGAAAGGAAAAATAATAATTTTTTTTTGAATTAGTCTAATATATATATTGCAGCATACATAATTCAATAATTTAACAAAACTCTGAATAATAACTAAAAAACCTTGAATTACCAGCCATTGGTTTAAAACCCATTACCAAATTTAACAGTTATCAATTTAAAATGCGTTCAAGACTCGTTACCACATTTCGTCCAGGATGTAAAAAAAAATTAACGGCAACTCCCCCATACATAACAAACACCCCCTACTCTTCAATACTCGATCGCACTGCACCAACAATATAAATACCTCCTCACTCGTCTTTGATACTCAGCCGCGACTTAGCTCTCGAAACATCTTGACCGTTCAACCACATCATGTAATTAAAATTGTTTATTTTGATCAAAAATCAATCTTGGAAAATATCGAATACGAAAATCATAGGTAAATAACATGTACAGGGTGTATAAAAATGATGTGTCGCCTCTTCGCCCAGTAAATCTCCAGCTTGAGATCGGTGGAGATCTATCAAAATTTGTAGCCGCAAAATTGACCTTGACCCAGAAATTCAAGGTCAAATTTTTTTATTGGCTTAAAAAATTCTACTTCTTAAGAGGAACAAAAGTCAGAAAGGAATCATAGGTCGGAGATGCGTCCTTCAACCCGAAACGACAATGTCAATTCGAAAAAAATCGAAAAAGTGCGTTCTTACAAAATATTGTCCACAGAAACACGGGATAAGAATTTTAATAATTATAAAAAAAGCTTTTCAACGCAGACACTTCAATATTTATTAATTGGAATCAAGAAATGTTGCAATTGCATGACGCTGACCACACTAAGGTGGATGAATCGGCATGAGATGGGTGACACAGATCTTTGCGATATCCCTTCGTCGCGTTACCACTACGAGCATCTAATTCCCTAGCTCATTGTTGCCGAAAATCAATTAACACATAGTTCCGCTGAATTAATCTTGACCCTAAAATTCAAAGTCGGTTTCAAAGTCAATTCATCTCGTTAAAAGGCATCTAATTCTCGTAGAAACGACGAGTCAGGAATGAACCTTTCAATATCAAGCCGTCAAAACATATAAAAAATGTGCGTTTTTCATTTAGTTCGGAGGGATAAAATTCGGAATTGAAGAATAATTATAACGGCAATCGATATAACTAGAAAGACTTTATGTCTGGCACACAGCACGCCTGCTATTCTATGAAAACAAAGCTTTAGATGGCCAGGTTTGCGATAAACGAATTTGATCTTAACAATAGTTGTTGTCACCTACACATTTCAGAGTCATATCGTGCTTGTGTGACCGTGCACGAGTTGCTTAAACATATTCATCAGCGGCAGACCATTAGCGTTACCCGGAATACACCACGTGGAGGTTATAAAAAAATCAACAAAAAAACTGTGTTCTGTCGTTGCAGTCCCATTGATCTCCATCATCGTCGAGGTCTTTATCATCGCAGTCTCGGTCATCTCTAGGATCGTCGCAGTTTAGGTCGGTTCTATCATCGTCGAAGTGTTTGTCGTCGCAATCCCGGTCATCTCTATCATAGTCAAAGTCTTTGTCGTTGCATTTTGGGTCAACTTTATCGTCGAAGTCTTTCGTCGCAGTCTCGGTCAATCCTATCATCGTCGCAGTCTTTGTCATTGCAATTTCGATCAACTTTATCGTGGTCGAAGTCTATCGTCGCAGTCTTGGACAATTATATCATTGTCGAAGTCTGTCGCCGTAGTCTCGGTCAACTCTATCATAATAGAAGTCTTTAGCGTTGCAGTCCAGGTCATTTCTATCGCAGTCAGTCTTTGTCGTGGCAGTTTTGGTCATCTCTAGCATTATCGAAGTCGTTGTGATCGCTCCATCGGTGATCGCCCTCACTACCTGAATCTTTGTTGGCCCTATCATTGTCGTCACTATCGTAATAACATGAATCGTGGTCGGCGACCACATCGTGGTCGTGGACGAGATGGACGAGATCAACGTCTTATGTTGCGCGCTATTGATCAAGCTTTCGGAAACTTTGGAAGAGCTCGCGAAATTTATCGTCAGTTACTTCTTGATCGGGCAAACGGTCATCCTCTACGGCCGGGGGCAATTCCAGATCGTCGTGAGTTTCAACGACTCGAAGAGCGGTTCAACGATCAGGAGAGGTTTGAGGTGCGAAACGCTGGATATCGAAGAGCCGGTCGTCCTCGTGTTCATTGGAACATTGAAGAGCGTGTCATTGCTCTTGCACGAGCTTTTCCCGTCATGGGTTTACGTCGAATAGCCGCTCGCGTTGGTATAGCGCACATGACGGTGCGTCGCATAATTCGTGAAGAGGGCCTACGACCTTACCGCGTCCAATCTGTTCAGGTACTATATCCTGGAGATTACCGCGCTCGTCGTAATTTTTGTCGATGGATGCTACAGAAACTGGAGGGAGATCCTTATTTTTTTGAACGCATTCTGTTTACCGATGAGGCGAGCTTCTCCAGCACCGCAATCGTGAACCGGCAGAACTTACGCATCTGGGCTGAGAGGAATCCTCGTGCGATGATGCAACGAGTTCACCAGGGACGTTTTTCAGTAAACATTTGGGCAGGTATCATTGGGAACACCCTGATAGGTCCAGTCCACCTTCCACTGAGATTGAACAGTCGCAATTATTTGCACTTTCTGCAACGCGATTTAATGCCGCGTCTGAGGGACATGATTCCACGACATGCTCGCCATCGCATTTTTTTTATGCACGACGGAGCACCACCTCATTTCGGTCTTCAAGTCCGTGCATTCTTAAACGAAATGTTTGGATCGCGTTGGCTCGGTCGTCGGCCTGCTCCGCATCTCTGGCCACCACGTTCTCCAGACCTAAATCCCTTGGACTTTTTTTTCTGGGGAGCACTCCAGGCTATCGTCTACAGAGAAGGTCGAGCGATTAGGACGCCGGTAGATCTGAGACGCCGAATCGATGAGGGAGTTGCCAGGTTGATGCGAAACCGAGAACTTCTTCTCAGGGTTTCGAGAAACTTGGAGGCACGGTTGCGAGCGTGCTTGCGTAATGGTGGCCGGCATGTGGAAGCTGGAGAACAAGCTAGAATGCTTCGAGCAATTGGACATGATGGTTCGATTCTCTGGGTTCCTCGACGCCGCCGCCATCAACGACCGCGTCATAATGAAGCAGGAGACGACTAATCCAACATTGCATACGCACCCGACACACAGTCGTCATTGAAATGATTTGAAACGAATCTTTCGAAACGGACAACAAAACACAACGGCCCTTTTCAGGGCCAAGGGATACCAGGCAGACAACCTCCACGTGGTGTAGTCCGGGTAACGCTAATAGTCTGCCGCTAATGAAGATGTTTAAGCAACTCATGACAACAACTATTGTTAAGATCAAAATCGCTTATCGTAAACCTGGCCATCTAAAGCCTTGTTTTCATAGAACAGCAGGCGTGTTGTATGCCAGACATCAAGTCTGTCTAGTTATATCGATTGACTTTTTAATTATGTTTCAGTTCCGAATTTTATCCCTCCGAACTAAATGAAATACGCATATTTTTTATGTTTTGACGGCTTGATATTGAAAGGTTTATTCCTAACTCGTCGTTCCTACGAGAATTAGATGCCTCTTAACGAGATGAATTGACTTTGAAACTGACTTTGAGTTTTAGGGTCAAGGTTAATTCAGCGGGACTATGTGTTAATTGATTTTCGTCAACAATGAGCTAGGGAATTAGATGCTCGTAGTGGTAACGCGACAAAGGGATATCGCAAAGATCTGTGTCACCCATCTCATGCCGATTCATCCACCTTAGTGTGGTCAGCGGCATGCAATTGCAACATTTCTTGATTCCAATTAATAAATATTGAAGTGTCTGCGTTGAAAAGCTTTTTTTATAATTATTAAAATTCTTATCCCGTGGTTCTGTGAACAATATTTTATAAGAACGCACTTTTTCGATTTTTTTCGAATTGACATTGTCGTTTCGGGTTGAAGGACGCATCTCCGACCTATGGTTCCTTTCTGACTTTTGTTCCTCTTAAGAAGTAGAGTTTTTTAAGCCAATAAAAAATGTTGACCTTGAATATCAGGGTCAAGGTCAATTTTGCGGCTACAAATTTTGATAGATCTCCACCGATCTCAAGCTGGAGATTTACTGGGCGAAGTGGCGACACATCATTTTTATATACCCTGTACTTATATATTCTATGTCAAAGTCTTTTTTCTCGTAATGATCCCCAATAAAATGATATCGCACCCCGATGTGCTTGGAATTCTTTGTAATTTGGGAATCATAATGAATTTTATCGGGCTCTGATTGTCCACATACATGATTGGAGTATCCGTTTGGCCTTTGACTAGCTCATTAATGAATCTATTTAACCATATGATTTCTTTACTCGTTTGACTAGCCACGATATATTCTGATTCCATGGAAAATAAAGCCACCGATTTTTGTTTTAATAAACCTCATAATACCGGAGAGCCCACATCCTTTATAATGAACCCACTCGTTGATTTTCAGGATTTTCGATCACCAGCGAAATCCGCGTCGCTGTAAGCGTTTATTCTTGAATTTGTGTGTTCACTCGGGAACCAAGTTTCGTAGGTTTCCAAACCCTTAAGATATTTAAGTATTCTTTTTATTGCATTCAAATGCATCTTTCTGGAAGATTCTGCGTAATGACTCACTGCGTTTACGGAGTAGGCAATATCCAGCCTCGTGACTGTTGCGAAGAACGATGAGCTACCTACAGCTTCCTTGTAGGGAACGTTGAGAACTTCCTCCCCGTAACTCGGATCTCGCAGGCTCAGATCTGTGTGTTGATCTGCTGGAATGATGACGGAATTCGCGTGGCCCATGCGAAAGCGGTCAAGCACCCTTTTGATGTAGGATGCCTGGTTTGCGAAGATAGAGCCATCTTGGTAATGCTCAATTTCTATGCCCAAGAAAAGACCCAAGGGGGAAACTGATGTTTAACGCCATCGCCAAATGCTGCAAAAGACTATTAACTTTCTTTTGGCTTGTAGAAGCGGTTAGGCCGCCATCAATGTAAATTGTCAGAAATAAGGATTCACCATCGCCGTGAGATATGAAGACACACGGGTCTTCCGAAATCGCGATTAAATTGAATTTCTTCAGGCAATCCACAAATTTATGATTCCAGCATATCGCTACCTGTTTTAGCCCGTAAAGAGCCTTCCTCAGCCTGCATTTTCGTCCGGTGCCATCATCGTGTCCACTCGGTTGTTTCATATATATTTCCTCAGGAAGATCGCCATTCAAAAATGCAGTTTTCACGTCAAATTGCACCAGTCGCATTTTTGACATTGCAGCGATAGCAAGAACAGCTCGGATGAACCCGAATTTCACCACGGGGCTAAAGGACTCATCGTAATCAATCCCAGGCCTTTGTTAGAAGCTTTTCATGACCAATCTCGCTTTGTATCTTTCTTGACGACCACCAGCAGCCGGTTTCTAGCAAAACACCCAGTGATTCGGAAGAATTTTTGCATGAGCAGGAGGCTGAACGAGTTCCCGAGTGCCATTTGCGTGAAAAGATTCCATCTCATCATCCATTGCTTCTCTCTAAGCGGCGTGATCTGGGCTCTTCATAGCCGCATCGTAGGTCTACGGTTTCTCCTGCTCTGCAACGAAGAGATCCTTGACATTTAATTGGAAATCGCGTAAGCGAGCCGGTGAGACCGAGGTGCCACGATCGCGTAATAGCCAAGAGTTTTGTTGAGGCTCGAGTGCATTTTCGCGTCTGGCTGCTTCGAATAGAGGCTCTTCGGCTGCAGGTTATTGCCCACCCTCTGCTTCTTCATACTCATCCTCTCCGTCATCTTCTTCGGGATCCTCTCTTGCGCCGATTTCTTCTTCGTCGTCGTGTGATACTTCTTCATTGTCCGTTTGGTCCGGTATACGTATCACTGCGTATTTTTCTTTTTCCTTTTTTCTGTCTTTGTGAGCTCTCTTCACGTCACGATGAATTGCTACCTTTCCCACAGATGGGAACCAGACCCGGTATCCTTTTGTGCAGTCATCGCTTTTATTTCGGTATGTGTGTTCATACTTCAGTACCGAAGATCTTCTAGTCAATCTTCTTCGCTGGCTTGACGAACCACAGCTCAAAAGGCGTTTTTCCCTTTACGCTACTGGTGCCTGAGTGGTTTATGACGTAAGTGGCTGTTTTGACAGCTTCTGCCCAAAGCTTGATATCCATCGATTTTGCATGAAGTATGCTGCGAGGTGCTCCAACGATCATCCTATTTTCTCGTTCAATTGCCCCGTTCTGCTCCGGAGTGTAAGCGACGCTGGTCTCTCAGTTTATTCCATATCTCTGTGTGAGCTTTCGTATGTCTCCATTTCAAAACTGCGTACCATTGTTTGTTCGAAGAGTTTTTATTTTTCTACAGAGTTGCGTATCGAAACTTTTCAGCAGACCTCCGAACAGGTTTTTTACTTCAGATTGTTCACTTGAAAAGAAGTTCACTTTTTTAGTGCGAGAAATCATCCTTGAAGAGTAAACAAAAATTTCGACTTCCCGACTGATAAATTCTCCATAGGTCCACTGAGATCAGCGTGTAGCAACTCGCCTGGTTCTTTGGATTGTGATTAACTGGTGTGGAAGGATTTCCTGGTCATTTTTCCTTGCGCACAACCATTGCAGTTCCAATTCTTCTCGGATTTCGTTTTAATATCCCACCTTTTCAGAACGTTGCGGACGTGAGGGATGTTTTGATTTGCTAAACGCTCATGCCAAAGTTCCAGTGAGCCGCTCCCAGCTACATGGGCTCGCTTTTGCTCGAGGTTGTCCTTTAATTCCTCGTTGCAGACCTTGAACCGCATCTTATATAAGTCTTCGTAGCGGTCTCCCACTGCAACCGTGATGTCTCCTTTTTTCAGCTTGCATCGCTGATTCTCTGATTCAAATTTCAGGCCTTTGTCGAGAGCTGAGGACATGGACAGAAGATTATATCTCAGCAAGGGTATATGTAGCATGGAGAAAAAATAATGCTCCTTCCAATCTCCGCCGTTAAAGGATAAAATATTTATGTCGCCTACGCCTATTCCCAGGATGGTTTCACCGTTTCCAACTCTCACTTGAACTGGAACAGCAAGTTGAGAATAATTGGTAAACCAATTGCGTGTCGCAAACATGTGCTTATTTGCTCCGGAATTCAAAAATCACCCCGAAGAAAACTGTGCCGAACACAGACCACGCGCCTCGATGTTTGCAGCGATGAACGCACTTCCTCTGGCTTGTTGACCCGTTTTCGGCTTGTTTTGGTTTGGAATCTTCTTTTCGCTGCGATACTCTCGCTTCCAATGACCGGCTTTTCCACAATTGTTGCAATTGCCCGGTTTCTTGCTTCTCCCTCCTCGTTGCTGGTTGGCTTTCATTGGAAACGCTCTCGATAGCACTCATCCGCAGCTCCTGCATCGTAAGGCGCACTGTGAGATTCGACAATGTTCACTCACCCTGAGCTAAAAGCACGAGGAGAAAACGAAAGTAACGCAAGTCGTGCGTTTTTAAAACATAGACCATGTGATATAATAAAGATAGGCTAACTCGGCCTTATCGACCCACCCTCTACCAGCATGTGGGCCCAACCAGGGATTTTAATACCATTCTTAACAAAATGTTTAATTAATAGTGTTAAAATAAGGGATGTATAATATCGGTATCTTCAATAGATGATCATTAGACACCTTTTGCATCATTGGTAGTCATCTTGAATACGTTCATTAAACGTGAACGCTTTTCTGAGGTCAATAGGTACGCCTAAAAACTGTCTCAGGGTACGTCTACGAGAGGTTCCCAGCACATAGAATCGCTGCCGTTTCGCAACTCCGTTAGTGGCTTGAGAAATATTCATGGACGTCCTATGATTGAAATTTTCATCCAAATTATAGGAGTACTGGACGTGCCATAGCTGTTAGGTTCCGTGCGGAATATATGTACAGCTCCAAAAATATGTGTCGTGGACGTAGAATAAGCTTCCACGTTATCCTTCGATAGACTTATTTTATACGTGTATAGACGATCAATCGGCGTACCCATATCGTAGCTGCTCTAAGTGTACATCCAAAGAACTATCATATAGTGGTACAGCTACACATCTACTTGAAATCTTACATGGAACATCCCATAGACGTCCTCCAAATATGATTCTCGTTTATGAATCTAGAACGTCTAATAGATGTCCAATTACTATCCTAAATTGAAAGCTATTCCTACCTATCGACATATCATAGATGGCCGTGTTCTATATATTTGTAGCTTAAGAGATAGTACGTATCATGTACAAGCTTAAGGGACAACATCACTGTGACCCCCTGTTTTTTCACATTTATCAAGATTTTTTTTTGTGGGAAAAAAAAGAGATATCCGACAATATTTTTTGGGTTTTGTTCCTTGTTTATTAATGTATCAAAAAACATTTTTTTCACATTTTTCACGCCACATGGTGGTGCTGAGGAAGCTCTCGCGTCAGGTGCTGTCATCTCCGCAGTGGTTCGCGGCATGCAGCAGAACTTTCTTCAACGTCGATCTGAAAAAAATACCGAGTGTTTTCATTAATAATATGATATTTTGAAGAGAAGTACATAGGAATTTGGAAAAATATCGATTGTTAAAAAATAGGCACGCCTTTGAAATTTAAGAATGATTTTTGGGTAAAATTTATCGTCGAAAATAGGCTACAACTTTTATAATCATTGAGATATCAAAAAAATCCTATGCACTTCTCTAGATAATCTACTTTTATTGATACAGTAAAAATTTGAAGTCGATCGGATAAAAATTGCTCGAGTTCTGCTGCATGCCGCACTCAAAAAAGTAGTTTCGAGAAAAACGCGTTTAAGGTTTTAAGTTTGTTAATTTATGTTATTAATTGAATAAAAAATTATTTACCTTCAATCAGCGATGCCGGCACCATATAGCTGGCCTTGAAGAAGTAAATCGTTGTTTCCTGATTCTTTCCACGAACTTGTTAAGGCTTTTCTCGCTTCTTTTGCAGCGTCTGTGAGCGAGCGCTCCGCGAGCTGGATCCGCGATGCGCCGGTCTGAATGCGAAAGTTGAAACAATTTGGGCTGATGGTTATCCCCAACGTCTCCAGTACTTTCATGAGACTTCTCAGGCTATCATTGAACACTAATACCGCGATATCAGTTGCAATATCAATGATTTTTTTGCTTCCGGACTGGCACTTGGGGGCTATTGCCCAAACTGATTTATTGTAGCTTTCGTTATTGTTTTGCGTATAGCCGCTCAAACAACGCTGCAGCAAATCGTCCCTCCTCAAATTTTCGAAGATTGGCTGAATTGCCTCCAATATTTTCTGAGGAAGAGGCGCTTTATGGCGATATTTAGAAATATCTCCAGTTGCGACTGCGCGCTGCCACGATCACCACGACTCGGCACCTTCCGGGCAATTGTCATGTTGTGGTTCACTGTCTGTGGACATTTTATGTTTGATAGTTGCCCAAATTGCCTTTCTCATTTTGTCAACTTCATCGCTGTTCCTCCGAATAGCCAAGCCGTTATATGTGCTCAACTCGTCAATCAATTTTCCGGTGAGCTTTCCTCTGCCAGACAATCCTTTTGTTTTTTTCACGATTTCGCGGAGGCGCGTCCCCATACGTTTTTGGACATGATCGATGCACTCTTCTTGTTATCTCGAAACCGTCATATGGATCGCTATTCGATATGCCAAGAAACGTTTTAGGATCGCCGTCACCAATATAATATTTATATTTTATGCCATAGAGCTCTTCAGACCGTTAAAACATTTCGATAGCTGCGTCGACTTCCATTTTTCCGGAGGAGCCGCTATGGTTTGCCTGGCACTCATCGTCGTGGGTAGCTTTCCATTCCCAGTACTCTGCGGTGTTTTTTTCCCCAATACTCGCAAGCCTTGCAGTATTTCGATTTACCAATAACGTCAATCACTTTTTTAGTGTACCAGCCGATTAGCGATTTTATACCGAAAAGCAAGGTGAAACCGCGCTTTCGCCATGATCCGTCGCCTGAAACGATAATTCCATCCACCACCCCATTTTCCAACGAAATTCTCTGCTCCTCAAGTGCAGCCTTTTTTTGCTCATTGCGCTCACTGCTTCAGTGGCAATCGAAATCGAATTTATGATTCGATCGTAAAAAGACTGAAATATGGGGCGCGGTAGGTTCATGAATGCACAAAATTTCATCAGGCCATTCAAACCGACGCCAAGAAGACGCATACTGAATACGATCCGACGATTTATTTCGTATGCATTGCCAATCATAGGACACGAATTGATTAACACTTTTTCACATTGGCCGCAATCGACCTCGATTTTGAACCCGAGTCCGCGCAAACTCTTTTCGGTGAATTTTATGTCACGATCACACGCTTTACATTTCACTAACGTGGATATCATGTTCAATGCATTGAAAAGTTGTACTATACGATAATTGAAATCGTTAGTAACACCGACCTCTAAATCGTTCGATGATTTTAACTTTTTTGCCGACGTGCTCACATGCTCTGCAGAACTGTTTTCGGAGCTATAACGGTTCGGAGGTTTTCGATTCGAAATTTTCGATCGACTCCTCATCACATAGCTCCGTTTTGTTCCCTTTTTCGCCGTGTACACTTTCTTATCCTCCATTTCAACTCGAAAATAATAATTTGGAGCGTTTGATATTCACAAACGAAACGATTCAGAGCGATTAGACACGAATAGCGTCGCTTCTATTCGCAAATTGACGCTGTGGCGCTATCCTATAGCTATAGCCGGTTTTTGTGAAGGGAGCCAAAAGAATAGCTGAGAAAAGCGGGAAGAATACCTTGCGACCCTAAGGTGCCCAGCTGCGCAGGACCCCGAGCGTCGCGGACCACTGCACCGCTCCACAAAATATTCAATATCTACGAAAATAATTATTTTTTTGACCTGGGTCTAACGGCATTTCAATCTAAAAGTATTTTAGATTTTTTTAAATGGTTTTCAAAAAATCGATTTTTCGAAGCCGTCACAGTGGTGTTGTCCCTTAATTTAAAAAGAAACCCCCACGCGATCCTCTCTACGGCGATGATAATGCGAAAACACGAAACTCGAGTCGAGCACTGTCGATACTTTTCTTTCGGCAATGACCGGCCAAGGCATTTCTCCTTCAATATTTGGAGACGGGATCGAGAGGAGTTAATCTGCGAAGAAAACACACTTCTTAAGCCGTGCGCGATGGCATGCCGTCATGACAATATCGGCAATGATTTGACGTGTTCTTCAAACAAAATCCCAAGCTCAATCCGTCCCACAACGAATATCTTACCGGGGGTTTTCTGCATCGCAGGCAACGGCCAGTGCATCGTTAGACTAAAATTGATTGTCCCAGCAACTTGCTTTTCTTAAGGGGACCGAGTCAGTTGAGAAATGCAAATTTCTCAATCGCAAGAACTTTTTCTGTCTTTTGCGTATGAATATAACCAATAGGTTATATTTACATACGTCCTTCGAGCTTTCTTTAAGCTTGTTGTAAAATCTTTAAGGTCCACTTGTGCTCTGAGCAGCAGAGTTTTGTGTTTTTTCAGTCTGCGCGTGATTTTTTCACGGCACATTTTTTTAAGCCTCCTATTTCAAAGTGCTATCACTTTCGACCAGCAATTTTAGAAAATTGAAATCGTTTACTGCTTTGAGTCAGTGCCCACCTTAAAGTTTTAACTTCAATGAAAACGTGCCGCGTTCATCCCCGGTAGGAATTTGCTACGAAGAGAATACGACGTGTTAGAGGCAAATCCATTAAGCGGTATTTTCTGAATAACGCGCAAACTGTTGAAAACACCAGGTTTCGGAGAACAGCTTGCGAAGTAGATGTTGTGGAAGGTTTTTTATCTTCAGACACTCGCAGCTGAAAATTTTCCCAGTAAAATAGACAATATTTTATGAGAATTTTCAAGTAAACGAACGATTTTTCAAATTCACTCTTAATTATTTTATTTAAAAAATGTAGCTAATTAAAAGTAAATTGCACTATCACCGTCAAATTTTTACTCTTGGAGGTCCAACAATTTTTTGACGTTAGCGCATCGAATCGAAAATGCACTTTCACCAAATTTTATGCGCAGCGACGAATAGTTTATATTCGTTTATGAATAATCCTGAGAATAGAAAAGGTTGAAAAATACATGATATCATCAAACGGGTGATAAAATAATAATACGATAAATGTCAACCAAAAGTTGCCAGTGAAAATCGGTCTTTTATTTCAACTGCTAGGACAGAGAGGTTATAGTACACAGTACACACAACTTCACAAGCCATAGGCTACATTCGTCTTGAACGCTTACACGCTCTCAGCACATATGTTAAATGGAAGATATACATCGACATATAAAATGACACAGGTATGGCGCTCACAGCGTGCAAAGCACGCTTACACGCTTTCAGCAAATATGTCAGATATACAGATATAGGATGTGGCGCTCACAGCGCTCAAACTACGCTTACACGCATTCAGCACATATGTTAGATATACAAATACAGAACGTGGCGCTCACAGCGCTGAAAGCACGCTTATACGCTTCCAACACATATATTAGGTATAAGCTGCATTCATTTTGGATGCTTACGCGCTTTCAGCACGATTGTTAGATATACATCGACATAAAATGGTACAGGATGTCACGCTCACCACGCTTAAAGCATTCTTACACGCTTTCAGCACATATTTTAGATATACATCGACATGTAATGATACAGGATGTGGCGCTCACTGCGCTCAAAGCACGCTTACACGCTTTCAGCAAAAGTGCCCACAAATCGAAACAGCATACAATGGCTGCATTCGTCTTGGACGCTTTAAGCGCTACATCCTGTGGTATTTTATTTGTCAATAATAAATCAATAAATAAAATATGAATAAATAAAATAAGAAATAAATAAAAAAATATAAATTAAAATATAAAAATATTCAAACCACTTTTCACGGTAGATTATTTGCTGCATCTATTTTTTTTTTACGTTTTTTTCATAAAAATCTAAAATCGAGGTGAAAGCAAAATCCTGAACATCATGAATTTTAGGTCAAAAATTTCATTTTTGACACCGGATTTTCGAGAATTTTTTCAGATTTTTAAATTATGGCCCTCGAGGTTTTCGAAAAAAATGTTCAAAAAATTTTAACGTACTCGAATTTGGTTTTAAAAATCTGAAAAAAATTTTGAATGCTATTTTGAGTTGAAAAAATCATATAAAAAATCGTCAACGAAATCAGCGAGGTCGAGGGTTACACTCAGGTCGACTTCGTATGGAGTGCCCCATGTATATATATACAGGGAGCAGTCCATGTTGAATGAACGAAAGCTATAGGATATTCCTAATTTTTTTAGACGTTTCTATCAGTTTCAATTGTTTCGAAACAGTAAAAAAAATTAAAATTTTGAAAATATGAAAAAATTCTCAACAATTTGGTTTTTTATTTAAAAATAAATCATACATCAATCACGGCTCGTAGATTTTTTAAATTTTGATTTTCAATTTTTCATTTTATATTTTGTACAAAACCATCGACATATTGTAATCCAGATTTTTTAGAATTTTTTCAGAAATATTTTCTTTGTTTTTAATTTTTTTAATCCACTTTGTTACAATTTCGTCCATAACTCATTTTAACTGACTCCGCCCGCTTAAGCAAAGGGGAGACAAGAACGTCAAGCCGTTCCTACGCGTCGACGAGCATAACCAGAAGGACTTTAGTTTTCGTGAGCATTAACAGCTTGGGCTACTCTCCCTCTACTCTGAGTTGATCAAACGAGGTGCCTTAGACAGGCCCCGGACGTTTCCCAAAATTTCGGAAATTTGGGGCCTCATACAAATCGACTCTTGATAATAACGAAAGACGACGCTCCAATGTAGGAGCTCCGGTTGACAGGGGCGTGATGTAATGATGTATATATGAACTGCACGCGGATCCGTGGCTTCAATGATGTTGGTGTAAGACAGCAGAAAAGGAGTTCTCTTCGATGATGATGATGATGATGATGAGCGAGATGTACTTTTGTATACAGTGGAGCGCACCTTCGGGCGTCAGAGCTCAGTGCGGATGTTACCGGAAACTGCCATATAGTCGAAAATAATATAAATAATTGAAAAAAAAATGATCGTAACGAAATGTTCTGCTAATGCCTTGTTGTATCGCCTGGGGGAGTTATCGCTCGTACTTACATCCAACTGTGTAACACAGTGAATATTTGCATAGATGGACCCGTTTCAGTTATTCGAATCTAGGAAAAAATATCCTAAAACAAGTACGCTTCGCGTACTCGTTGGGGGGCTCCGCCCCCCAAACCCTCCCGCGCTTCGCGCGCCGTTGTCGTCATGCTTCGCACTCCGTATTCTTGAACATTGTCTTGATTTATTCCGCTGTGATCGAATATATTTTGAATGTTGGTTATAACAGGTCCTTTGGGGACGTTTTAATAGGCACTTACACCGTAATTCAAACTCTTTGATTCATTGTGAACATCGATCAATTATTCTGATAAATTATATTAACCGTTATTAATGACAGATTTGAATATAATCAAAATATTATTCGATATAATAGTATAGTGTACGCTCCCACAACTGAATCTCCCATGGCTTCACCACGCTCATAACTTAGCAACACGCTTCCATAACTTGACGACCCCGATCACGCTTTCTCCCCACTCCAAACTTACACAGGGCACCATAACCTCAACTGTCAAATTTTGTTTGTCCATTACGTACGACAATTAAGTGTTACTATTAGTCGTTTTCTTGAAAAAACGGGAATTTTTATTTTCCAGAAAGAACAAAATTTCTATTTTTAGTAGAATATTCGTATGTATACACTATTCATGTATATGAGTCATTCCATGTCAATTCAACGACGTTTTGTCGGTGACCCCCTTTGATTTATTATTATTGTTTAATATGTTATTACACATGTAAAAAGAATACCAAAGTTATTGATTTTTGGAAAAATATTCTTAGAATAATCATAACTTCGACAATAACCACGATATTCTAATTTGCTAGGAGGTTATTTTTGTTTGTTTTTCAATTTACTCTTTGATAAAAATATCAAAAATTAAGAAACAAAAATTCTTTTGTCTTTATGGCTGTTTTAAGCTAAAAAATTGGATTTTCTTTGAATGGGACGCCTTTGAATTTTTTCAAAAAAATTATAAAATTCTACGTAAAGAAAGGAAATTTTTGAGGTTTTGCCGAAGATAGGATTCAGGTAACTTATCATATTAAAAGAAATTTTGTTTGACTTTTTTTCTCTCCTAATTTTCATCTTCTTTCCATCCATGACTAAAATAGTTGATTTCAATGATGTAAAAATAAATTATTTTTCTTCTCAGCAGCATAGGCTGCATTCGTATTGAATGTTTGAGCGATGTGAGCGTCATATCCATTATCCGGTAGCTTTTGATATGCCGATATAAGGGTGAATTCGGACACGGGTGCACTGCGCTTGAGCGCTGCATAATCTGGCGTACCTATTCGTCAAATTGAATTTCGCGCGCCACAATGCCACGCCCAAAATTCATTTCGACCAATGGGTACGCCAGATTATGCAGTGCTCAAGCCACGGTCGTACATACAGGTCTGGAAACTCTCGCGATTTTCGGTGGTGGGGGAAGGGCCCGTTACGTGCAGCGTTCCAAGTTTGAATTGCCACCACGCGTGGCCGCGGCGTTTAGTCCAGTCAAAAAACGGCTCACAATGGAAAAAATAATCACAAAATTATGTCGTTTGGGGATTATGAAGGATCGATAGGGGGGTGTATTCTGAGTATACATTCCAATTTGAGGCATTCTCCGGAGTTCAGCTCAAGGTCATTTCGATGAAAACGCGTTTAATTCGATATCTCGAGGACGGTTAGCGTTAGGCCAAAAATTGTGGAGACCTTTTCTCTTCTAAATTGAATTTACTAACTTTTTGCATCTGAAACTTTTTTTATCATCAATACTTTTCAATTTATTACTTCCGAAAGGCAAAATTTTTACTTTTTTTCTCCCTATTTTTCATTTTTCGCCATTTTCTCCCCAACCGTTCAATTTTATGAAATTTTACCGTCCATCAAAGTTGTAGATCCTTTAATTATAAACAACTTTTTCCTTTAACTTTTTTTTCTAATACCAATATCTTCGGAGTTATACTTTACTTCACCGAGCGAAATCCGCGCCATTGTCGCAACGCGTATTCACAGACACACGGTTGCGTGCATTAGTGTGGGTAAGGAACATCTGTTTCTCGACTCTCGTATCTGGGGTAACCGTTGTCCTATGGAATCTATTTTGAGCCTCAGAAGGGGTCGGGGTAAAAGGAACTGAAAGTAAGCATAAGCGTTCTTCAGTCGTTCAGTGTATTCTTGGCTTCTACGCAGTGAGGATTAAAAATCGAATATTTGCTATGTTTTAAAATGTTTTACTGCTGCACGAAGTGAAAATGGAAGATTGTTTTATATGCAGCAAAACGTCAAGTAAAGGAGAAGTGATTACGGTGCAAAAACACCTCTATCAAGTTTAAGGTAATATTGATTATTTTTCTACCGTTATAAAAAATATTTTTCAGAATTACAAATCCTTAAAAACTGACTCTTCCACGAAAGTAGTTTAATATTGAAATCAGCGCTCAAAAATTAAATTTAATTACATTTCATCAAATATAGATATATTAAAATTTATTGTTATTCATTTTTGTATTAGGGTGCATTTTTCGTGTCAAAGACAGTATGAAGATGAGAGAGCTGCTGCAGCTGTTGTACGGCGAAGACTGTCGTCGAACTCTTCATCGTCATCGCAATCGTCGACACCTTTACTCACAGCAGAAGAAGAGGAATTCGATTTTCGAAATACGTGTTTCATTTGCACTGAAAAGATCCCGGAAAACGTCCGAGAAATGAACCAACGCGTACGCTTCAACCAACGAATACGAATAAGTACGTCGAAGTCGTTTTCAGCGGTGAAGAAATCTCTGTTCTCGATATTGAAGCATCGAAATGATGAATTATCTCAATCGGTTATTGCGCGTATACGAGAAGTTTCTGATGATGTCGGCGAGGATGCAAGATACCATCAAAAATGCTGGCTTCGTTTATCGGCTGAACCGAAAAGGGGAGTAAAAAAAGGACGCAGTTGTGAAAACATCGACGAAGTTGTTGACGCAATATACAATTACATGCTAACGAATGATGATGATTGCCAATTCAAACTTTCCGACATAATCGACCAAATCGATGGTGCTGAAGAACTAGACATCCGTACCATAAAAAAGTACTTAATCAACAAGTACCGTGATCATATCTTAATATTCGAACAACAACGTCTTGGCACATTTATTTGCTTAACGAATTCCGGTATAAAAATTTTGAGCGATTCATTTTATAAGGCCAAAAAAGGCAACCCAACCGAAGAGAGGTCACGTGTTGTCGAAGAAGCAGCAGGAATAATATTAGAAGATATTCGAGGCCTCTTCCTGCAAGACGAATTTCCTCCGTTCGACGATTTCATGAAAGGTATTGAGTCGATGATTCCACAATCGCTGAAAGTTTTTCTTCGCACCTTAATAATGAAATACAAGTGTTCAACGACCAATAAATGGGAATCTATCTGCACTACCATCGCGCATGCCATCATGACTGCAGTTCAACCTCGCCGATTTCATTCTCCCCTGCAACTGGGAATTGCAACATTTCTGTACAGGAAATTTGCGTCAAGACATCTCATCGACATACTGTCAGCTTTCGGATTTTGCTCTTCCTACAATGAAGTGTTATTATTCGAATCATGCTGTATCGAGAATCATTCTCCAAAAATCGGGCTGAATGGTTTTTCTCAGTTTGTCTTTGATAATTCCGATTTCAATGTTAATACAATTGATGGACACAATACTTTTCATGTAATGGAGGGTATACAGTGCGTTACTCCTTCCGAAGCCGTCTCTTACGAACAACCTGCCTTGCGAAAATCTACTAAATTAACTGCGGCGGAGATAGCAAGGTTCGGACATATCCCTATCGAGACATACGAAAACTGTAGTGGCC
Source organism: Alloplasta piceator (assembly GCA_946863875.1). Taxonomy (NCBI): domain Eukaryota; kingdom Metazoa; phylum Arthropoda; class Insecta; order Hymenoptera; family Ichneumonidae; genus Alloplasta; species Alloplasta piceator. The sequence continues at coordinate 27,299,050 of OX333078.1, forward strand.
CGAATGAACTTTGTGCCCTGAATATCAACTCCATTCGTCCGATAAATCTGACGATCTTTTCAACGCTTGCCGAATTCTTGTGGTTGTATGACAAGTGGACTGTTCGACCCGATGTTCCTGGATGGAATGGCTTCATGCAGCAAGTGACAGCTGAAAGATCATTCAAGAAAACGAGGGTAATTCCATTACCAGTCATCGATGCTCCTCCGTCCAAAGAAGACACTATTTATACCACGTTACGTTTGGCTACCGAAAAATGCAAACATGCCGGGCAAAAAGGTTGCGTTGTCACTTTCGACCTTCCGCTTTTCATGAAAGCTCACGATATTATATCTGGCGTTGATTTGACTTCACCTGTCGTTAAAATAGTCCTCCGTTTGGGCGGTTTTCATTTATTGATGTCCTTCTTAGGCTCAATAGGAAACATTATGGATGACAGTGGCCTGACAGAGCTTCTACAGACGATATACGCTGGTAACGGCGTCGTCCATATTTTGTCTGGACATGCATAATCTCGGGCTGTCAGAGGACACACACTGGTTCATCAATCGCTAGCCAAGATGATAATTGACAACATGGAGAGTGAATTTACGGAAGAAGAGCGAGAAGAACTTGATTCGATTTTATCCGAGCCCGAACGATCCTACATCCTCACAGGAGCCGAGACTCCTGTTGTTGAAACCGCGTATAAGAAGTTCGAAAATCAACTGAAAGTACTTGAACAGCTGAGCCCGACCGGAAGACTTTGGATACAATACTTTCGTATGGTTACGGTCATGAATGTTGCCATATTTCCACGCTAGTGGCCATTTCTTGTACGCAAAAGCAGCACATATATATCTGCAGAGTATGATGGATTTGCAAGATAAATTTCTCAACTTTGAGCCGCAAGATTTGGTTAATGGCTTCTTTACGATGCACTTTACGGACAAGTTGTGGTCAGGAATTATGTCAGACATGGTAATTGAGCAGAGATTAAATCGACCTATGAAAGTAGCTAGTGGACTAACGCAAGGAGGTGTGATAAACTCTCACACAACAACCAGATGGATTCTAGGAATGGTCTCAATGTTACACGTTTGTGATGAAGTCGAAAATTTTTGCGGCGTATGTTACGTCCTGACGTAACGGCCATTAAAATTCATTTCTTCAACGTAATTGCTACCAAAGACAAAAGATAAAAACTTGAAGGTCTGTAAAAAGAAGGTTTATGGTTTCTAGGGTTATTCCGTTCAATTCAATGATAAAACAGAAATTCACGTTACCGACCGAAAATCTCTGAAAAGATGGCCATCGGTAAAATCGGGCAGTATGGAAGGAAAATCAGGGACAGAGACCCCTACGAAAAGCCACAAGCTCGTAAATACCATCTTGAGAGCGAGGCATCCGACGCCGCCTTCATAACTGACATACCCTCCACCGGTCTATCGATTCAAGGGATAGATCGCTGGATCTACCCTTTACCATTGGAAAAAAAAGAATAAAGCATAAAGTATTTCGCTCTGCCGTCAAAACGACGCGAGGCACTGGTTTCACCCTCTCGGAAAAACAAGCTCACAACAGGGGAACGGTCCTCCTTTCTCTTTTCTCAAACAGATACATACGTATACAGGTGTTACCTACAATAGACTCAGTACAAAACGAACGGAATTTGAAAATAAATAATTAACTTAATTGGATAACCAACTTTCAGGATAAATTCGCAATAAAGCGAAGTAGTAAAATGAACAACAAAGTAAAGCAATAATTAAATAAACAATGAAATAGAACAATAATTAAATAAACAGTGAAGCAGACCAAGAATTAATTAAACAACGAAAATGAATAATAATCAAATAAACAAAAGATGATTGAATAAATAAATAGAATCAAATAATGATGTGATAATCGAAAGAAATGGTTGGAAATATATTTATATGTCTTTTAATAACATAGATAATACAAATAGAATTAAAAACGAGATCCAATTAAGTAGGTAGTTAGACGGTTTAAATACAATGAGCATTTGCAAGAGAGAGACCCATGATAAAACGGAAAAAAACCACTAATCGTCCGCGAAAGGGCAGTAGGCCTCACAAGAATATAAAGGGCAGTAGGCCCCACAAGAATGCAAAGGGCAAGAGGAAAATATTTTAAAGGGAATAAGGCGTTTGCGTGAAGCCACCGTTTCATGACTCTCTCTCTCTCTCTCTTCCTCTCTCTCTCTTTCTCTCTCTCTCACTCTCGCATCGCGTGGGCCAACAATCCCAGGCCCTCCCTTTAAAAACTCCATTGTACAGTTCACGAGGAAACAGGTACAGGATTACGCACACATTTATAGGGATATATCTCTCTATATTATATAAATATTTCGCCGCCGCCGCCGCTGCTGCCGCTGCCGCCGTGTACAAGAATCGAGACGGCCTGAAGTTGGCCACAGACTAAGCAGGGTGAAGTTGGCCATGGAATCGAGAATCGAGCGGGGTCAAGTTGGCCATGGATGGCCAAATTCAGCGGATGGTTGGGTGGGTGGGGCGGGGTCAAGTTGGCCATGGATGGCAAAATTCAGCGGATGGTTGGGTGGGTGGGGCGGGGGCAAGGCATGGGATGGCGGGGAGAGGGTTGGAGAAGCTTGTGGGCGGAAGGTCGGGGTTTGGGTTAGAGTCGAACCTTTACGATACGAGGGCGCGTAGCGCCCGAGCCGCACGAACCCCTAGTATATATACATACAGTATATATATATACATAGTATATATACATACTAGGGGTTCGTGCGGCTCGGGCGCTACGCGCCCTCGTATCGTAAAGGTTCGACTCTAACCCAAACCCCGACCTTCCACCCACAAGCTTCTCCAACCCTATCCCCGCCATCCCATGCCTTGCCCCCGCCCCACCCACCCAACCATCCGCTGAATTTTGCCATCCATGGCCAACTTGACCCCGCCCCACCCACCCAACCATCCGCTGAATTTGGCCATCCATGGCCAACTTGACCCCGCTCGATTCTCGATTCCATGGCCAACTTCACCCTGCTCAGTCTGTGGCCAACTTCAGGCCGTCTCGATTCTTGTACACGGCGGCAGCGGCGGCAGCGGCGGCGGCGGCGGCGGCGAAATATTTATATAATATAGAGAGATATATCCCTATAAATGTGTGCGTAATCCTGTACCTGTTTCCTCGTGAACTGTACAATGGAGTTTTTAAAGGGAGGGCCTGGGATTGTTGGCCCACGCGATGCGAGAGTGAGAGAGAGAGAAAGAGAGAGAGAGGAAGAGAGAGAGAGAGAGAGTATGTATATATACTAGGGGTTCGGGCGGCTCGGGCGCTACGCGCCCTCGTATCGTAAGGGTTCGACTCTAACCCAAACCCCGACCTTCCGCCCACAAGCTTCTCCAACCCTCTCCCCGCCATCCCATGCCTTGCCCCCGCCCCACCCACCCAACCATCCGCTGAATTTGGCCATCCATGGCCTACTTGACCCCGCCCCACCCAGCCAACCATCCGCTGAATTTGGCCATCCATGGCCAACTTGACCCCGCCCCACCCAGCCAACCATCCGCTGAATTTGGCCATCCATGGCCAACTTGACCCCGCTCGATTCTCGATTCCATGGCCAACTTCACCCTGCTTAGTCTGTGACCAACTTCAGGCCGTCTCGATTCTTGTACACGGCGGCAGCGGCGGCAGCGGCGGCGGCGGCGGCGGCGGCAACGGCGAAATATTTATATAATATAGACAGATATGTGTATTCATCTGTGTGTGCGTATAAGTACAGAAATATGTGCAAAAAGAGTTCCAGGGTAAAAACGACTCATCCAATAATTATTTCCTTCAAATCGAAAAACATCAAACGAATATAAATCATATCTCGAGGAACTAATCAATAAAAATCTACAATTGCAAAACGAAATCTTGCACTGTACTCAGAATTACGAACCTATCCGATAGATAATTTAATGTCAAATCCAATAATAAAACCCAAAGAGAAACAAATTAAAACTTATATTGTCAAATGGAAATAATTCAAAACTCGAAATAATATTTTCCTGTGTTAAAATCTAAAGGAAAGAAAGAAGCCAAACGCTCAGAGGCAAGACCCAGTTACATAGGGCCCCCGCCCCTCTTTCGACGTTCCACGGGGCTTGCGCGGCGAATCGAGAGACTTGGCTCTAGTCGCTACCCAGAGATCGCTCGAATGTCTCCCCACTCCAACCCCTCATTCCAACCGCCCTTCTTTTCACCCACCCCGAGATTTCCCCTGTCTCCTCCTTGGAGAAAAAAGGGCGCGAAGGGGACTTGATATTTCTTTAGTCATGCGCCGTAGATATCCATGCTCCCCTCTTTTCCAGTCGACTCATATGAGGAGGCTTATGCGACCACACCATAAAACAAAATGCAATATGGAAAACCAAGGAAAAACGATCTTTCAGACTTAGGTTCGATTTTTTATCGAGAATGTTTAAACATTGTCACCTTAAAAATTAGTAAATCGTCCAACCATTTATTTATAATAATATAAATTTAAGTTTAACACGCAAAAATATCGCATAAAAAGACTTATGAATAATTTAAGATCGCTACTTCATATATTTCATTTTTAAATAAAAATGGCATAATTAAAAATAGTAAACAAACAATAGAACGAAAAGAAAGAACCACCAATTTAACAAAACGCACTAAATATTAACTACAAAGGAAAAGAGACTTTATAAATGATAGAATGAGCGCGTAAAAATATTTATAATGTTAAAATTATTGTTACTATAAGGAACTCACATTGTCTACGAACGAAGAATGTAAAAAGCGTGGGGCACATGCGTATGCCTGCATATGTATTCAGGGATACCGACACACGCATAGGACCCACTCAGCGATCTACGCTAGCGCCCTCACCGCGCCCCAATCTCTAAGGAAAGCTCGTGAAAGCAGGGAATAGATTTCATAGGGGAAAATGCATCTTCTATCTTTCTCAAACCATCCCCACTAAAATCGATCCGGGTGGCGTGGATTGCTGGGTATATAAAGAGCGGAAAAAGCGCTCTCGGCAGACTTCTTCGATTTTTTTTCCGACCTGGAAACTTCTAAATTCATCGTCCACTCCGAAACCATTCTTGAGTTGAACTTGTGAAATTTTCGACAAAGACGTTCTTGGTTCGGGATTTTTCCGAAACAATTCGCTTTTGGACTTAGAATTTTTCACTCGATTTTTCGAAGGAAGTTGGTTTTGTTTTCTGTTTGGAATTTCAAGTCTTGAATTTCTGAATCGAAATAGAATCGACTTTTCATTTTTTTCTCGAATTTCGAATCGACTCTTTGAATGTCGGAAAAGACTTTGGATCTCGTTTTATTTTACTTTATTTTATTTTGTCTAGTTATTATTTTCTGTTTGATAATTTTTATTTATTTTACTCTAACGACCGCAATCCACGAATTGTTGGAAAAAGTACAAATCGCGCTTATTGTTAAATAAATCGCGGAATTTAAGACTACGCGCCCTCGCATCGTAAAGGTTCGCGTCTAACCCAAACCCCGACCCCCCGCCCGCCAGCTTCACCAACCCCCTCCCTACCATCCCACGCCTCCCCCCTCCACACCCGGCAACCAACCGCTGAATTTGGCCATCCATGGCCAACTTCAGCGCGCTCGATTCTCGATTCCATGGCCAACTTCATCCCGCTTGATTCTCGATGCCATGGCCAACCTCACCATGCTCGATTTTCGAATCCATGGCCAACTTCACCGCGCTCGATTCTCGATTCCATGGCCAACTTCACCGCGCTCGATTCTCGATTCCATGGCCAACTTTACCCCGCTCGATTCTCGTTTCCATGGCTAACTTCACCCTGCTTAGTCTGTGGCCAACTTCAGGCCGTCTCGATTCTTGTACACGGGGGCGGCGGGGGCGGCGGGGGTGGCGGGGGCGGCGGCGACATTTTTATATAATATATATATATATATACATACAAATATATCGGTAGATGTTTGACGGATTTTATCTGGGAATTTTACAAATGCCGTCAACAAGATCAACGACAACAGTCGCGAATTCAGTGCTTAATAAATATCCAGAAGAGAGAAAAAGAAAATTAGCAGAAGACCCGATTGAAAATCCCAATAAAAGACGAGAGACGTCTGGAGACGATAATAATACAATTGACCAAACGAAAGGACCTTCCCTCCCAGGATTATCGAAATCTCTTTCCGTCCTTCATATAGAAGATCTCCCAGAATCAAACTCGTCGTGGTCTCGAAAATCAAGTTCACAGAGGTCAAAAAGTAGTAGCGAATCGTCACTAGATAAAATCTCAACTTCGAAGGAATCTCACGAGGTTTCAAAAGAGCCATCAGAGTCTTCGGAAACTGAGATTCACAAAACTCCCCGCGAGCAAGAGGAAAACGATTTTAGTAACATCGTCCTCCATTCTGGGAACTCCATTGAAGAGTTTGGAGAGTTTGAAGAATTGAAAGAAATTAATAGTGACGTTTTATTAAATTTTAAAACAAACGAACATAGTTGTCGCGATCTTTTGCCCAACGTGATTACAATAATCCCTAATCCAACAGGGAAAACGCCTGATTCGCCAGTGATACCGATAGACCCTCATTGTGAAACAGCGAAAGAATTACCCATCGTGTGTGAAAAGAGTATTATCGAATTCAACGAATCGAAAAATTCCCTCGTTATAAACTCAAGAATATTTCAAACGCCTTTGAGAACTAAACAGTGTCTAACGTCGATTTTGAAAACCCCGAGATTTCGCGAAATTTCTCCCACAACAACACTTTAGAAAACTCCCACGGATACACTTGTAAATCAGTCATTTACTTTTTATTCCTGTAGAGAAGAAAAAACATTAGCGCCTCGCAAACCGTGGAATTTCCTCGCGAAAGAAAGTAATCGACCCCGTAAAGATTATCGATAAACAAAAAACACCTGCACTATCCTTACATTCAAGCAACACAAATAGGAAAAGGGCAGAATCAACGCCCCTGATAACAAAATATTCCGAATCATACAATACGAAAAATCCCATTTTGGGAAAGGAATCTGTTGATGAGAGAGGGGCGAGCCGCGATACCGGTCACGTTAGGGAATTCAACAGGGACCAAGAGGGGATACGAAGCTCAGGCGATAGAGGCAACGATCGAGATAAAGACAGGGATAGAGAGGACAAACCCAACGGGAATAATAGTTCAAATTATCTGAGACCCAAAAATCAAAAGCCGGAAGAAATAAATACCCCAAAAATGGCAAGTAGTAATCAATTAGTATCCCTAAAGGACGCCCTTGCCGTAGTTCCAGACTACGATAATACCAGAGTCTCTTTGGGCATGTTCATTCAAGGTTGTGAGGAAGCTCTCGGAATGCTTGAGCCAGAGAGCGAAAAATACCTCGTAAAAGCAGTTAGAGTAAAAATCAAGGGAGGACCCCGACGAACCATACACCTCCAAACGTTCGAAACCATGAAACAATTGTACGAATTTTTACAAATGATTTATTCCCCGGCACGAAATATGCATCAATTACAGGGCGAATTAGGGACAATTCATCAAAAACCGGATGAAACAGTGATAGGCTATGCGAATCGAGTACGGGATTTAGGGATTCAAATAATTGACGCTTATGAGGCCGAAAAAGATATGGCCGCGGACGACGTTTTTAAAGCTAACATCGAAGAAGGGGTACTTTCATGTTTTCTGCAAGGATTAAAACTGGAAATTGAACAGAGAATGGGTTTCACGGAAGACGTCGAGGACGCAGCGCAAAAGGCTATTAAAATCGAGAAGCAATTAATCGCTCAAGCGGCACTCCGTAAAGTCAAAGGAGAGCCCACCGAAAATAGATACTCGAAATCTGAGAATAAAAGATCGATAAATGTTGTAAATAGTGAAACAACGATTTGCCAAAGTTGCAGGAAAATTGGGCATGTAGCAGGAAATTGCGAACTAAATAAAATTCGTAATGACGGAAATCTCGAAAGACGAAGAGAACGCAGAAATATACCTATATGTCAGTTTTGCGGAAAAAACGGACATACCGTACAAAAATGTTTCAAGAAACAGGCTCAACAAGTTAACGATAATCCAACAAATTTTTTCGCAAGCACCATTACGGTTTGTCAGCTTTGCAATAAACGTGGCCATACGGCTGAGCGTTGTTTTCGATATTTCCCTCCCTTAATAGAAGATCAGGGGAATACAAATATCACGTGTCAATTGTGCAAGGAGCCAAATCATATGGCTTTTAAATGCCCTCAGATGCAAAAAGGTACTCAAATTCCCGAATTATTCAATACAGGGCAGGTGCCTCAAACATTTGGATACCAAACACCACAAAAAATGAGTTGCCAGATTTGTAATAGGGAAGGACACGGAGCCGATGGATGTTTTTATTTCAGAAACAATTCTTTTCAAACCTATAATCAAAATTTTGCAACTCTTTCAAAAAAATGCAGTGAAATCACGAGTAACAGACAAAATCAGGAAAACATATGTTTTTACTGCAAAAATCCCGGGCACTTTATCCGCGAGTGCCAAATAAGAATAAACGACGAACGGCGATTTGAAGACGTAAAGGGAAACGCGAGCGGTCTCCCGCCACAGGGTGCATCGCAGGAGGCCCTTCAGAATGTGCACCCGATACGCACTATAACTATAGCGAGGAGAAGCTCGCACTCAGAGCAATAAAAATATACTCTATCCATTTAGAGCGAGAGCGTTCTGTTCCTACGGTGATGATGAGCGCGAATGATTTAAAAAACTCAATCACTCTCATGATCGATACAGGAGCAGGCCCAAATTTGCTCAAATTAAGTTGCATAACCAGACCAGAGTTAATAAACCAAGAGGAAATTTTACGATTAAATGGCATCACCAGATTATCAATCTATACAATCGGCTATATCACAATAGAAGCTTTTGGACGATTTACCACCTTCCATATAGTAACTAACGATTTTCCCATAAAAGAAGACGGAATTTTGGGATCAGAATATTTAGACGGAAATCGTGTAAAAATTGACTTTGAACAACGTCAACTAGAAATGCAAGGAATTGAAATTCCCTTTGCCTCACCAGAAACAATTTTGATTCCGAAAGCATCAACTAAATTATGTTTCATTCGAATAAGGAATTTGGAAATTAGAGAGGGATATTTACCATCTTTAGATGCTGGAAAAGGACTCATAGTACAAAGTGGATTTTTGAGAAATGACAATGGAAAAGCGTACATATATATTACAAACATAAACCCTCACCCCGTACAGGTGCATGTACCGGTGTTGGAATTAAAAAATGAAAATGAATTTGAGATCTGGGAAAATTCTCGGACTATAGATTTGCCAGATAAGGATCTAATTAAAAAAGAAAATTTTATCAAAGAATTGGATGAAATAAAAGGAACATGCTGTGTGGAAAAATCATATCAAACAGTTAATAAAAAAGACAAGGAAGATTTGAGTAAAAATAGGGGAAAAAATAAAGTAAATTTGTGTAAAAATACGGAAAAAGATAAAGTAAATTTGAGTAAAAATATGGAAAAAGATGAAGTAAATTTGAGTAAAAACACGGAAAAAGATGAAGTAAATTTGTGTAAAAATACGGAAAAAGATAAAGTAAATTTGAGTAAAAATATGGAAAAAGATGAAGTAAATTTGAGTAAAAATACGGAAAAAAATAAAGTAAATTTGAGTAAAAATACAGAAAGGAGAAAAGAGAAAGAAAAGGAAAAAGATTTAAGTAAAAAACCAGAAGAAGAAAAACTTAGTGTTCATTATTATTTAAACGCACGGGAAAAGATTTGCAAAGATGAACTTTCCAATCTTTCTTTGATAGCAAATTGTTCAGAGTTTATTAATGCAGAAAACTATCCCGATGTAGGGCCAACGAGAGTGGCTGTACCTTCGAGAGACAGGGAAGGCTCCGTTAGAGATGCCTAACACATTGAGAGTAAATAGATCCTACGGGGATAGCTCTGTGCATGGTGTCGGTCTTTGTCACGCTTCTACAAAATTAGGCTCTTCGGAGGAACTAGATCCGGATGATGGGGCAAAGATTAAATTTCGAGTCGACTCAATTAATTATTCTATAAATGGCCAAAATATATTTAATGAAAACAAAGGAATAAAAACAGGGACTGATCACCCTCGTTTAAATTCACGGGAAACACTTTATTTGGACAATCCTCGCTTTTCTTTTTCGAAAGATTGTCCAGTATCAATTGATGCACCATTTAGCTCCGATTTTAGTGATACAAGAGAAGTATCGAAAAATGAAACGTCGGAATTTAAAGAAGATATAAAGACGGAAAAAATAGATTTCATCGAAAATATTGATCATTTTGGTCCCACGGGGCAATCACACGGTAGTGCACGACCAGTGGTTGTAAACGTTGGAATCGAGAATGTCAATTCAAATGTTGAATTAATTAATGGATCCAAGCCAGGAAAAGAAAATCGAGAACCCTTATCAAAATTTTCACCAGATAAAAACGCAAATATTAAACTAAAAAATTTAGAGGAGAAATGCACCCAAGATACGCCGACAAATTCAATTTCTAAAAAAATTTCTCACAAACAAAAATCGTTTGAGATATTAAATTACGACTTGGTAAAATGTCTCGGTACGAATAAAATTTCACGAGACTTACCGAATTTTTCATGCAAAAGTCATTGTTATTTAATCAAGGATTCACGCATTGAGGAACGACTTAATAAAATCAAAGAAGTTCTAAGATTAGATAGTTTAAAACCTGAGGAAAAACAAAGCATTGAAACCCTTCTGAGAGAAAGTACGGGATTATATCATCTGCCTGAAGAACCGCTCAGCTGCACGACCGTCTTACAGCATAGGATACCCACCACCGACGATTTACCCATTAATACCAGGGGTTACCGCTGGCCCGAGGTGACGAAAGAAGAAATAAGTCGACAAATGGAGGAAATGTTGACCAATGGCATAATAATACCATCCGTGAGTAGATGTAGACAGCCGGTTCTGGATCAAGATCCCTACCCCGACATTTACCGACCTTTTTTAACCCGCGATTCGAGGCACTTAGCCGAGACACAAACCACTTAGCCTGGACACAAACCGTTGTGCGTCGTGAGTGGGTGGCTCGCGGGTGGTCAGTGGGTGGTAGGTGGGTGGCTTAGGAGGGGGGGGGGATTTTTTCGTCCACACATCTTGCGTGTATATGCGTGTGCGTGTGTGTGTGTGTGTGTGTGTGTGTGTGTGTGTGTGTGTGTGTGTGTGTGTGTGTGTGTTGCGCACAGGAGGTGGTGGGTGGTGGGTGGGCAGGTGCATCGCAGGCGGCAGGTAGTGAAGGGGGGGAGGGGAGGATTTCGAGATTTTCTGTCAGCATGTCTTGCGTGTACGTGCGGGTACGTGCGTGCATACGTGCGTGCGTGCGTGCGTTAGGGGGGGGGGGGATTGTCGATGCCCGAGAAGAAAGCATTAGGCGTCGTCGCTGGCGTTGACTCATGCTCTCTCTCTCTCTCACCCTCTCTCTTGCGCACTCTTTGTCGCCCGCGCTTGTCTATGATTTTTTGAAGAAAGCATTAGGCGTCGTCACTGGCGTTGACTCATGCTCTCTCTCTCACCCTCTCTCTCTCGCACGCGCACTCTTTGTCGCCCGCGCTCTCACGCGCCGAGTGTCAAGTATCAAATTTACGATGTATACAACTCTGTATCCAAACATGATCCAAATTTTTTCGTCGCGACGCATATTATCGACACATAGCTGCATAGACGATCATCGCAATTCACAATTTTCGAGTTTTTTCAAGCAATTCTTCAGCAACGTTATTTCTCTCTCTCTCTCTCTCTTTCTCTTTATCTCTCTGTCCTCTCTTTCACTTGTTCTCCGTATTTCGTACGTCAGTGTATTCTAAGCTATGAGATTGCTAATGATTTAGACCTTTTGTAGTTCAAGCATGGTTTTTGAGGAAAATGTGAAATCAAATATTTTTGGTGAAAGGCCCATTGATATTCACTATTTTATTTGTTATCAATATCCCTAGATGGCATTTAAATGGAAAAAAGTTTTATCATGATAGATTCATATCTAGATATTTCAAAGCCATGATGTTTTAATTATTTCAGCAAAAATTTCTATCGTGTTCTGCCCGCGGGTCCACTGATATTAGTGGTATATACAAATTCTATGGTTGATATAAAAATTGGGAAAACTTGTTTTTTTCATGAAGCAATTGGATTTTTAGAAAATTTATTATTTTTTCTCACCAAAGGTCTAAGCATGTTAATGTAATTTTTTTCTTATCTTTTGCGAATAATATAATAGTTTACTTTGAAATTAAAATCATGAACAATACAATCTTTTTTTATACTGTCTTTCCAAGTTTTTTAAAATAATTTTCATAACTTCACGTAAGACTCCTATGCGAGCCGCAGAGGATGAGAAAGCATAAGTAATCATCACTTCCAAGGGCCCTCGTTCAGAAAAAAAAAATATATATATTGTATTATTCAGAAAAATCTTGGATGTCTTAGCTTATTTTCGCGAAATTTTAATGTCGTCGGCACATTATGAGAAAAATCAATTATATTTATATCTTTGGGTCTATGGTCAGAAACAAATATTAAAATTTCTCAAAAATGTGAATTGTCATAATTTTGAGGAGGGTTACTTTTCTCAAATATGAATACATTTTTATGTAATTATAATAACAATAACGATTTCCAAGAACCATAGGCTTACAGATAGGAAAATCAAAATTCTCGTAACGTTGAAACATCCGAATGAATAACAACATTTTAACTAACAATTTTTGTTCCGCAAAATCCGTAGATTACATGGAAATCCGTGAAAAATATATATCATGACGGAGCCAGCCCACTTATTCGATTTCTTTTTAAAGCTTTTTAAATAACTGCTTATAGCTTTGCATAAAATTTATGTTACATCCACAGAATATGAGCAAAGTAAGTAATCCCCCCATCGACAACTCCAGATAAATATAAAATTAAAACAAAAATCACGGTTATTGTGAGTATGAAAGATCTGATTTTTTCATGATATTGGGAACCTAATGAGAAGTATGACTTAATTCTGACGTCAGCAATATGGCGACGTAAGTAAATAGCTCGCTCGCGACTCGCATGTGACAGCGTGGTGTAGAGAGAGAGAGCGAGAGAGAGAGATTTGTCGTCGATTATTCTCAGCTCATTACAGATTATGCTACTCACTACCGGACGCAAATGCAGTAGACGAGTAAAAGCAACTTTTGACCCTAACCTAATAAAAAGAAAAAAAAACCACATTCTGCATCGAAACTCCGAACTCTATATCTATATTATTGTTAAGTGGACAATTTTCAGAATTGATCCTAACGAACCTCGACGTTTCGCATGGTCGACGGGGCTTTGCGCTTCCTACTTAGTCAGTTCTTAAGTTTCGCCACCAGATGAATCTAACTTTGGATCCCCGATACATTATCCGGCATCTCCGTGTCAATCCTTCTCGCAGCATTTGCATATCATCTACAGATTGCGAAAATCATTAATATTAATGAAGGGCTCTCGATCGAAAAATATTTGCTTTCTACTTTTCTTCAGAATCGGAATAAAAACATCCGAAATAATTTCAATTTTTATTGTAGTTCATGTTAACTTTAATTTGCATCATGATAAAACTTTGTATGAATTTTCATATATCATTGGCAGATTATGAAAAATAAGACATCAATATCGGAGAGTTCTCGTTCGGAAAAATATTTCAATTAGTCCCGAAAAAAATTGGCCTTGAGTCTCATCATCGCCAGTATCATAAAACTGAACTATTATTTACATATGGTTTTTTCCGGTGATATAACATCAAGAGGGGATCACTCTCCCGCTTGATATACAAATGATTTTAGAGAGGATCTGACTTCACGTGATTTCGTGTATAAAATTCAAACAAAAAGCACGGCTGAAAAAGTATAGAGATATTGACACTGATTCACGTAAAAAATCAAATAATGAATTTGAGAAAAACTTTTTTAAACTCATGAATAATTTCAGTTTTCGGGATGATAATGAAAAACGTTAGGCGACATCGAGATGTTAAGCTTGTGAGGAAATGGGGTCGAGCTTTTTGGTGCAAGGGCTTTAATCGCAAAGGTGACATTTCACAGCTACACGAGCTGAAGTGAAATTTATGAAAACCGACATATGTGAAGTTTGCAATTCTTGACATTTTAAAAATCACCCCTTTTTATGACTTTCGTTATAATGACCCTGAAAAGAAAAAATTTTGATATAGTAAAATAACTTTACACCGATACCGGCAGTCTGAGTATCACATTAGGACCCCTCCCCGATATATAGAGCTACGATAGGGACGATTTGCCTCGATTTGATACGTCGGATTATGCACCCGACAATCGCTACGGCATACAATAAGCTAATAAATAAAAATAAATGAATAAAAATTATATAAATATAAGGGTTCACGAAGGATAAGAATAACGGAAAGATAATGGAGGAATTGACGGGTTTGAGAGCCAAACTATACGTCCCCCCCCCCCCCCCCCAAGTATATATATATCATAAATTTTTAAATAATTTTTATATGTTCTGATAATCATTTTTATACATTGCATTTCCATACATTGCATTTAAAAATAAAAAAAAATATATTTAGAAATCTATAAATGTTGGAAATTGAGAAAAAAATGTGTGTGTGTGTGTAAATGTATGTATGTGGATGTGTTTATACTCCTCATTTAAATTCCTCGACGAAGGGCTTTGTAGAGAGTGCACCCCTAGCTGCACTGCAAACCTCAATGCATCAGGGAGAGAGAGAGAGAGAGAGAATCAGTGTCAAATTTTCAGCATCCTCGTAACTGCCAAGTGGTTCGAGTGGTGGTGCTGGTCGTTTGGGTGGTAAAATATATTGCGTTTGAAGATGTATATATTTTTCGAAAATTTCCATCCTTGTTTCTCGGGCTTGGTGTGACATCGAGATTGAATCTTAGCTTCACTTCTATTTTAAAACTCAGAGTGAACGGCCGTACAAAATCAAAAAAATTAAAATGAGTACAGTGCGAAACAACAGCGATATAACGGGCATTATTAAATTTCTGATCAAACGTTTTTCCCCACTGAGAGTGGCGTTTTATCCTCAAGAGTGCATACGGGATGTACGTTTGATTAATCGGGCAGCAGCATTGCGTAAACTGCGGAGGATTCTGTATGCTGCGCGAAAAATGGATTTTATAGCAGCGTTTAATCTCGGGTTGCTACATACATTCGATGTACTGGACTCAGCCGTTCGGGTGATCCGATTATTCAATTGGCAAAATGTAAATCGTCTCCGACCAATTATTGATGCACATGGTAAGTGAATTTCAAATTCCCATCTCCCATACATTTATATATTACTTAATTCTGTTGAAGGCGTTCAATATTTTAACAGAGAAAAACAATTTCTGTCACAGCGGAGATGTCTCGTCGCAGACGATCCAATTTGGGGGGAGAAGAAGAAGAAGAAGAAGAAGAAGAAGAAGAGGAGGAGGAGGAGGAAGAAGGAGAAGAAGAAGAAGAGGAAGAAGATGAAGAAAGAGAAGAAGGAGATGAAGAACTAGATGCTGATGATGAAGGGGGAGAAGATGATGATGATGAAGAAGAAGAAGAAGAAGAAGAAGAAGAAGAAGAAGATGATGATGATGATGAAGAAGAAGAAGAAGAAGAAGAAGAAGAAGATGATGATGATGATGATGATGGAGAAGAAGGAGAAGGAGAAGTGCATGATGCACTAAGACCACCAACACCACCACCACAGTCACCACCAGCACCACCACCACCACCACCACTACCACCATACGCCGATGGCATCGATTATGAGAGGGCCCGAATAGAATGGGAGCATCGGCAAATCGAGAGAGCTGCCGGAACCGCAAGAAATGTGGATGAAGGTAAAAAGAATATGGGTGGGGTATTAAATTAATGATGCTCATGAGAGATATTAATTTCTATCCATCTTTTCAGGATATGAATCCGGTCAGTCCGATGAGCTGACATATAGAGCACTATTCGGGGACGATCTCGAAATGTTCTCCGGTATGTTTAGCGAAGAAGAGCTGAATGCTCAAGATGTTAACCTCAGTTTTTACAAACATTAATTAAGAGAATACTTTATAAATATTTATAGCATAATTTTTTTCAATAAAAAAACAAAATATAAATAAAAAATCTTCGATAATGATCATTTCGGAATCCTTCCTATCGCGAAAAAGCGTTCCTTGGGGTGAAAAAAAAAATCATGAAAACTGTAAATTTCACAAATCAGCTTCATTGGTCCATGTGTTCTGGGTATCATCAAATCTCAACCATTTTACAAAAATGTTATTACCGTGCTTTTGTAGAACTTTTACGAGATCAGATAAATTAAGAAAATACTTTATAAATATTTATAGCATAATTTTTTTCAATAAAAAAACAAAATATAAATAAAAAATCTTCGATCATGATCATTTCGAAATCCTTCCTATCGCGAAAAAGCGTTCCTTGGGGTGAAAAAACAATCATAAAAACTGTAAATTTTACAAATCAGCTTCATTGGTCCATGTGTTGTGGGTATCATCAAATCTCAACCATTTTACAAAAATGTTATTACCGTGCTTTTGTAGAACTTTTTCGAGATCAGATAAATATCTGGATATTCAACTTTCAATAATTCTTGTTCGTAAAATCCACCGACGATGGGCTCGTTCTGATAATCTTCAATATTATACGTCACATGATTGGTATTGTTCACTCAGCTAATGGTAAATATTTCTGTCGTTCAATTTGGGATATAACCCTTCGCGAAAACATTTTTAAACTTGCGTATTCACACTTTGTCGCCAAATTTTTCAATGTGCGATTAAATCAGTGGCAAATTGCTCTATGTCGAGTACATATGAATATTATATTTTTGGATGAGCGATTCAAAATCTGGATTATTTATTCCATAACTGTATAGAAACTCTGCATCGCCAAAACCAAAGTAACTCTGCAACGGGGATATCCATTCTAGTAGCAAATTTCGACTTCCCCTATCTGAACGTAAATGGCGTTATTTACCAGTATCATTGTGTATAAAAATATGTATGAGAAATGACATTACGCTTACGTTCTTTTTTTATCGAACGGCAAAAAAATAAAATCAAATCAAATAAAATAAAAACAACAGAAACTCTGCAATGGAGATGTCTATTCTAGTTGCAAATTCTGGCGCGCCCCATCTAAACGCAAGTGTCGTCATTTACCAGTATTATAGTATATACAAATTCGTATGAGGAATGAAATTATTTCTACTTTTTTTATATAAAAAATAAATAAAAAAATAAAAAATAAATAAAAAAAATAAAAAATAAAAATAAAATAAAAAAGAAAAAAAAACAAAAAACAACAAAACAAAAGAAACGTTGCAACGGAGATATCTATTCAAAAAAAAGTAAAATAAAATCAAATAAAATAAAAACAACAGAAACTCTGCAACGGAGATGTCCATTCTATTTCTCATATATATTTGCTTCCACAATAATACTGGTAAGTGACGACAGAAATTTTGACTCCCCTCTATCTAAACGCAACTGTCGTCACTTACACCCTCTCGAAGAACTAGCATACAAGGAAACGTTGCATTCCTCTTCTCATACACATACGTGTATGTGTATGAGTATATATGCGTATATTCCAAGCAAGAACGAACGGAATGACGCTAAACAACGATGGATTTTCCTATCTCAAACCAATATAGAATTTTGAAACATTAATTAAAATTTATTTGAATAACAACTTTCGGGAGAAATTCGCAATGGAATTAAGGGAAACAAAACGAAATAAATAATTGAAACCAAATAATACTTCAACAAACAGAAGAGACTGAATAATGGTTAACCAAACAAATGAAATAGTTGAAAATATATCTATAACTCTCTTGATCAAAAATAGGTAATAAAGATTATAATTAAGAACGAGATCTAAAATAAATATTAAGTCAACTTAAAACGATGAGTATTGACAAGGGAGAAGATCATGGCAAAACGGAAAGGAAACCACTAGTCGTTCCGAAGAGGGCAATGACCTCACAAGAATACAAGAAGGGAAGCGAGAAAAGATTTTAAAGAGGCCTATGCGTAGGATCACCGTTTCTTGACCTTCTCTCTCTCTCTCTCACTCATGTTGCAAGGCGCGAAAAACCCCGAAACGTCCTTAAGTCCCAATTCTGTACACCTCACAAAACAGGTATCGGGGCACGCGTACATATATATATATATATATATATATATGCACTAGAATATACACACTGTCATTTATCTATGTGTGAGTAAGAGTAGGAATATACGGGTGGAAATACTCTAGGATAAAAAATACTCATTTAAAGTTATTCCTCTCAAATGGGAAAATCGTTACGCAATGTTAAATAATATTTCGAAGAATTAACAATTTAAAGAAACCTACAATTGCGAAATAGAATTATGCACCGAATTCGGTTAATGCTAAATCCAATAATTAAACTCCGGAAGAAACAAGTTAAAACTTATATTATTTAACTTAAATAACTACAAACTCGAAATATTATTTAACTATGTTAAAATCAAGAAGGAAGTAAAAAGCAAAAACGCCCCGAAGTCCACGAGCAGAAGCAGAGCTCATTTACATAATCCCCTCCCCTCTTTCGACGATCCACGGAGTTTGCGTGGCAAAGCGAGGAGCTCGGCTCTCGTTGCTACCCGGAGACCGTTCGAATGCCTCCCCACTCTCCACCCTCTATTCTAGCCTTACCCTTTTTATCTACCCAATAAATCTCCCGTCTCTCTCTCTCGAAGGAAAAGAGGACGCGAATAAGAGTTGAGTTTTTCCTAGTCATGCGCCGTAGCTCCCTACCTCCCCTTTTTCTCGTGGACTCATACAAGAAGCCTATGCGACCACACCCCAAAGGAAAAAATATAAAAATATAAAAACTAAGAAAACGATGTTTCAATCGCAGGATTAATTTTTAATCATAAATACTTGAACACTAACAATACAAAATCCACAAAAAAATTGTCAACAAAATTATTTATAACAATTTGGATTGTAATTTTAATCTACAAAAATATCGCACAAATATTCAATTCATTTGGATTTATTATTTTGATGTTCAATTCGAAAACAACAATTTTTTTCATTTAAATAATAATTAAACAAACAATAAGATATAAGAAAGGAAGGTAATTTTAACAAATGCGCAACACGATAAATATAAAGGAAAATATAAAAATTCTATCCATGATAAATAAGCAGCTGAAAAAATATTTATAATACTAAAATTAAAATTGTTCATAAAAAAGTAATATTATATACAGAATAAGAATATAAGAAGCGTGCGGCATAAGCGTGTACATGTGTGGGGGTACACGTGCCGCGATACAGCCACGCGCGCCGCAATACAGCCACGCGCGCCGCGATGCAGCCACACGTATAGGGCCCACCCTGTGATCTACGCTAGCGCCCTCGCTATGACCCCGATTTTTCAAGGGAAGCTCACGAAATAGAAAAGGAAAATGCATTGCATCAGAAAAATGCATCCTCTGTCTTTATCATCAATCCCCACTTTTATCGAACGGGTTAGCCTGGATCACGGGTATATAAAGGCCGGAAGAAGGGCTCTCAGGAGACTTCTTCGACCTTTTTTCCGACGTGGAAACTACGAAACCCATCGTTCTCATCGAATCCATTCTTGGCCTGAACTTGCGAAATTTTTCGACAAAGACGTTCTTGATTCTGGAATTTTCCAAATCAATTCGTTTTGGACTTAGAATTTCACTCGATTTTCAAAGGAAGATAGTTTTTTTCGGGTCGGAATTTCAAATCTTGAATTCTGAGTCGAATTGAAATTTCTTCTATTTTAAATTCTCGAGATTTCGGGTTGGCCTCTGAATGTCGGAAGAGACGTTGGACCTCGTTTTATTCTATTTCATTTTCCTCTGTCTAGTTATTATTTTCTGTTTAATAATTTTCGTTTATTTTACTTTGACATCCGCAATCCACGAAATATTGGATAACGTATACATCGCGGTTATTGTTAAATAAATTGCGAAATTTAAGATTGAATCTCTGTTAACCAGTTCTTTCTTTTTACAATAATTCGAATAAAATTTTGGATCTCGAAAATTAAACTCTGTGCATCGACAAATTCTTTGACTTCATCGCCAACCTGCCACGCCCTTGATCTACTGCCGATTTAACTTCACCGTTTCCGTCTGAGTCGCCGGTGCGTCTACAAATGCTGTCACCCTTTCCGTTTGGAGAACGTCTCAGCCAGTAAGTGAAGTTTTATTACAACCTCATCTTCCTCTCGTGAAATTGTGAGGAATAGTTCGGGAAAAATTGAACACAGTGAATATCATAAATTCGGACGGAATTGATCGATTAAATTCAATTAAAAACCGGTTAGTTGATTATTTTTGGAGAATCTCTTTTTTTTTGGAATCTCTATCCAAGTGATCCTAAGTTCATATTACCCCTGCGGCGTTGGTGATTTAATTGTCCATAAAAGGCTTTATTTAAACAATTTCATTAAAATAATTTAAAAGAAGAAGTTTCAACATTATCCAAGTGAATCTTAAATCTAGATTGTTCTTGCGGCATTACTGGGTCAAGTTTCATAAAACCTTAATTAAACCAACTCTTTGAGATAATTTGAAGGAGGAAAATTCATCCGCGTGAAGTTTAACAAAGGCCTTTCGACCCCTCTCCCCTTTCCATTGCTGAAATCGTGTCATTCGAGAATTAGAGATTCGCGACAAAGGAGGAAAAAAATATAAAATTCAGGGAAGGGTTAGATAACAAATTGATCAAGTTTGAGACTCTCGCGAACCAGTGACTCATCAATAGTCACAGAATGAAGTTTAATTGAATTCCGGTATTTCATTAAAAGTTTAAACAATTTAACAAATCCAATCCAAAGAATTTTTCCTCTCCAACGATTAAATTTAAAGAAAGAATCCTACCACTCTCTCTCTCTCTCTACTATTTGTTCAACTTATTCGATTCAGTACGGTTATGTAAATCTGCAACTTCATCCGAGGATTCGTGTTCTTTACTTTACTCTCCCCCCGTGCGAAAAACTCGGTTGGGACTAGAGTTGCGTCAGGTTGCACGCCCACCAATTATTCGTAGTCCTCCCCTCCGTGCGGAAAACTTGGCTGGGACTAGGGTTGCGTCAGGTTGCACGCTCACCAAGTATTCGTTTACCTCTCCTTACGCAAAGTTTGGTTGGGACAAGGGTTGCGTAAGGTTGCACGCTCACCAAATTTTTGCACTCCTTCGTTTTCCTTGGCGGAAATCTAGTTGGGACTAGGGTTGCGTCAGGTTGCACGCTCACCAGAGATTCACCCTGGATACTCTCCCCTTAAATCCCATGAGAGTAACCCCCCCCCCCCCCGTATCGCGCAAAAAGAAAAGAACACGCAGAGCCGGACGAAGATATCAATTACGTAAACTCGACGCGATATATTCGAATCCGTGGCCAAAAAGGTTAAACCCTGTTCAAAGATCTGAATCAAATTATCACGGAGTACGGGCATTGCCTGCAGACACAGAAATAACTAGAGAGACTCCAAAACCCAAAATTACTTCCACTGAACTCCTTAAACATCCAATAACTATTTACAAACTACGGCCGATCGATTTTTTCCCAATCATTCCTTCATTTATTAAAACTAACAATCAGGATCCACGTGGTAAAACTAACAGTAATTTATATCGAAATGAAAGATCCGAAAATTCAATAGACATCAACGTGATTAAAGGTTTGACAGTGATTCCAAGCCCATTTCCCGAGTAATTTTCCGAAAGGTTAGACTCAAAAACAGGGGCAGACGTGTTCGAGATTGATTCCAGGAGTAGTACGGAAATTTAATTCCACGACTAGAGAGTCTCGATCAAATTCAGCACGTCATACGTCAGAAATTATTAATAGTTCGCGAAAACTCCCATTTTTGACGTAACAGATTTTTGGGGGCTCGTCCGGGATCTTTTGGAATCATTGTCAATTTTCCTTGGCAATGTAATGTGCATAAAAATTCAATTTGAAAAAAAAGGTGTATATATTTTTCCTTTTGGAAAAAATATTAATAATTTGACTCTGAAACATTTAAACCCTACTGGAAACTATTTATATCTTTCGTAAAAAAGACAAAGAGAAACCCGTAATTTCCTGATTTTTCAAAATAAATTGTGTTTTTGGAAGGAGTACGCGAATTAATAAAAATAAAAAAAATAAAAATAACCCTTTCAACAGCCCAAAATTCTTAAACGATTAGATCTTTTACTCGCACGGTTTCAGCTCTCCTTCCTTTTCCCCGTTTTCCGAGCGGTCAATGATCCCAATACCAACGAACCTTCCGTATCGCGCGATCTAGAAAGGTCACTGATCGAGGGAAAACGCCTTCAACGTCGATAGATCTTAAAGTAAATTTCTTGGTCCAAAAAAAAAAAAGAAAAAAAAGGAAAAAAACGAATAATCATTCTTTTATCTTTTGTTTTTTTTTCCACCAAACTTGAATTTTTTTTTTTAATTATTATTTGGTGATATATCACAGAAAACTCCCCCTCCCAAGAACAGAGTAGATAAAATATTTAAAAAAAAGGAGATATATACTCAAAGTTTAAACATTCATGGAAGAACACGACAAATTTTTGGAGGAATTAACTGAAGAACTTTGCCTTCCCGAAACCCCACAGCCTTACAAACTTATTCCGATAGATTTTTCTTTAGATTATCCTGTAAATTGCCGAAGCAACCATCTCGATCCTCGCTATCAATATTACAAAGAATTGGAAAAGACTCAGCAACTACAAGCAATAGCAACACCTCGTTTTTCCGCAGAAACAACATCTAAAAAGGAAAAAGGAAATAGAGGTGGAAAGAAAATTCAAACGCAAAAATTCAAAGCAGCGGCTATCAATTATAACAATTTTAATAATCAAATTAAAGCAAAAAATCAAGAGCCGAGCGGGAAAATCCCAATTTGGAATTATCAAATTCAGACCGCGACCACACCAATTTTTTTTACCAAATACGCCAACCTTACCAACAATCACTCCTAATAATCTTTTGAATCGACACTTGATTTCCCCTCCTCAATTTAATACAATTATCATTTCTCAAGTACAAATAATCCAGACGTCAATTTTGCCAGGGTTCCGTCCAAATTGATGATAAGTGATTAATTAAGTTCAAGTTTGAAAAAAATATTATAATCATTATCGGTAGATGATTGACGGTTTTCATCTTGGAATTTTACAAATGCCGTCAACAAGATCTACGACAAATGTTAAGGATTCTGTGCTCAATATTTATCCAGAAGAGAGAAAAAGAAAATTAGTAGGAGACCCAATTCAGAATCCCAGTAAAAGACGAGAGACGTCTGAAATCGATAATAACACAATTGACCAAACGGAAAGACTTTCCCTCCAGGATTATCGAAATCTATTTCCGATCTCAACATAGGAGATCTGCCAGAATCAACCTCGTCGTGGTCCCAAAAATCAAGTTCACAAAAGTCAAAAAGCAGTAGTGAATCGTCACTCGATAAAATTTCAACCTCGAAAGAATTTCACGTCTCATCAAAGGAGTCACAAGAGCCTTCAGAAACTGAAGTTCATAAGACCCTTCACGAGCAAGAGAAAGACGACTTTAACAACGTTAACCCCTATTCTGGGAACGTCAACGAAGAATTTGAAGAGTTAGAGGGAGTTAATACTGACATTTTGTTAAATCTTGAAATAAACGAACATAGCTGTTGCGATCTTTTTCCCAACGTGGTTACAATAATCTCTGATTCAGGAGAAAAAACGCCCGATTCATCAGTAATATCAACAGAGGCTCACTGTCAAACCGCGAAAAATGTACACAGTGCATGGGACGAGATTATTGCCGCACCTAGTGAATCAGACAATTCGCCCGCTGAAAACTCGGAGATAAATGAAACACCTTTAAGGCCTAAACAGAGTCTAACTTCAATTCTGAAAACTCCGCGTTTTCGCGATATTTCCACTACAACGAGACATTGGAAAACCCCTTCTAATACATCTTTCAATCAATCACTCACTTTTTATTCCTGTAGAGACGAGAAAACACCAGCGCCTCGTAAGACTTGGAATCTCCTCGAATTTTTCGCGAGGAAAAAAAAGATCAACCCCATAGAAATTTTTAAGAAACAAAAAACGCCTGTACGATATTTGCACAAAAATATCGCAAGTAGAAAAATAACAGAATCAACCCCTCTAATAACCAAATTGTCTGAGTTACATAACGCACAGAATCTTAATCTTGGTAAGGAATCTAGCGAGAGGAACACAAGTCAGGGCAACGGTCATAGCGAAGAATTTAACAAAGACCGAGAGGCGACAGAAGGCTCAGGTGACAGAGAGAACGATAGAGACAAAGACAGGGATAGAGACGACAAACCCAACGGAAATAATAGCCCAACGTTTTTGAGACCTCAAATTCAAAAACCCGAAGAAATAAAAAATCCAAAAATGGCAAGTAGTAATCAATTAGTGTCCCTTAAGGACGCTCTTGCAGTAGTACCTGAATATGATAACACCAAAACCTCCTTGGCCATGTTTATCCAGGGTTGTGAGGAAGCACTCGGAATGCTCGAACCAGAAAGTGAAAAATACCTCGTAAAGGCAGTTCGAGTAAAAATCAAGGGAGAACCCCGACGAACTATACATTTGAAAACATTCGAAAATATGAATCAATTATACGAATTTTTAAAAATGATTTATTCCCCGGCGCGAAATATGCATCAATTACAGGGCGAATTAGGGACAATTTATCAAAAACCGGACGAAACGGTAATAGCTTACGCGAATCGAGTCCGCGACATAGGGATTCAGATAATAGATGCTTATGAAGTTGAAAAAAATCTGACCGCGGACGAAGATTTTGTAGCCAACACCGAAGCAGGCGTACTCTCGTGCTTCCTGCAGGGTTTAAAACCAGAAATCGAACAACGAATGGGTTTTACGCAGGGTATTGAAGAAGCGTCAGAAAGAGCTATAAAAATCGAAAAACAACTAATCGCTCAGGCGGCGCTCCGTAAAGTCAGAGGAGAGCCCGTTGAGAATAAACACTCGAGAAATGAGAATAAAAGATCAGTAAATGTCGTTACTAGCGAAACGATAATTTGCCAAAATTGCGGTAAAATTGGGCACGTGGCAGGAAATTGCGAGTCGAATAAAAATCGTAATGATGGAAATCTCGGAAGAGACAACGAACGCAAAAATATTCCTACGTGCCAATTTTGCGGAAAAATGGGACATACTGTAGAGAAATGTTTCAAAAAACAGGCCCAACAGGCTACTGGCAACCCAACAAATTTTCCCGCACCCACAATTACGGTTTGTCAGCTTTGCAACAAACGTGGCCATACGGCTGAACGATGTTTCCAACATTTTCCCCCTCTAGTCAAAAATGAGGGAAATACAAATATGGCATGTCAATTGTGTAAAGGGCCGAATCACATGGCTTTTAATTGCCCTCAACTACAGAAAAACACTCAAATTCCTAAATTGTTGAACACAGGCCAGGTGCCTCAAACGCTTAGATACCAATCATCACAGTACACGAGGTGTCAAATTTGTAAAAAGGAGGGACACGGGGCTGATAGATGTTTTTTCAGAGACAATTCGCTCCGAACTAATAATCAAAATTCCTCAACCCTTCCAAAAACATACGGTGCAGCCACAAGCAATCAACAGAACCAAGATAAAACATGTTATTATTGCAAAAATCCTGGTCATTTTGCTCGCGAGTGCCAAATAAAAATGAACGACGAGCAGGGATTTAAAGATTTAAAGGGAAACGCGAGGGGTCTCCCGCCACAGGGTGCATCGCAGGAGGCCCTACGGAACACGTACCCAATAAGGACTATTACTATAGCGGGGAGAAGCCTGCATTTAGAGCAATAAAGATATACACGACACATCTAAAGAGAGAGCGTTCTGTCCCCACGGTAATGATGAGTGCAAAAGAGCTAAAAAACCCGACCACTCTCATGATCGATACAGGAGCAGGACCAAATCTACTAAAATTATGTTGCATAGACAAACCCGAATTGATAAATCAAGGAGAAATTTTGCAGTTGAATGGAATTACTAGTTCATCAATCTACACCATTGGTTACGTCACAATAGAAGCTTTTGGACGTTTTACTACATTCCACATAGTGACAGACTATTTTCCTATCGAGGAAGATGGAATTCTCGGTTCGGAATATCTAGACGGAAATCGCGTAAAAATTGATTATGAGAGGCGTCAATTAGAAATGCAAGGAATCGAAATCCCCTTCGCCTCACCGGAAACAATTTTGATTCCTAAAGAATCAACCAAATTATGCTTTATTCGAATAAAAAATTTGGGAATTAGAGAGGGTTATCTACCCCCGTTAGACGCTGGAAAAGGACTCATAGTACAGTGTGGATTTTTGAGAAATGACAATGGAAAGGCGTACGTATATATCACAAATATAAACCCCCACCCCGTACAGGTGCATGTACCGGTGCTGGAATTGAAAAATGAAGCTGAATTCGCGATCTGGGAAAATTCTCAACGTACAGATTTACCAGATAGGGATCTAATTGAAAAAGGTGAGGTTATCAAAGGATTGGACGAAATAAAGGAAACAAAATCATATCAAACGGAGAATAAAAAGGGAAAGGGAAATTTGAGTAAAAATACGGAAAAAGACGAAGGAAATTTGAGTAAAAATACGGAAAAAGACGAAGTAAATTTGAGTAAAAATACGGAAAAAGAAAAGGGAAATTGGAATAAAAATATGGAAAAAGATGAAGTAAATTTGAGTAAAAATACGGAAAAAGAAAAGGGAAATTGGAATAAAAATACGGGAAAAAATAAAGTAAATTCGAGTAAAAATATGGAAAAAGAAAAAGTAAATTCAAGTAAAAATACGGAAAAAGATAAGGAAGATTTGAGTAAAAATACGGAAGAAGATAAAGTAAATTTAAGTAAAAATACGGAAAAAGATAAGGAAAATTTGAGTAAAAATACGGAAAAAGATCCAGTAAATTTGAGTAAAAATACGGAAAAAGATAAGGAAGATTTGAGTAAAAATACGGAAAAAGATAAAGTAAATTTGGGTAAAAATACAGAAAGAGAAAAAGAGAAAGGAAGGGAAAAAAATTTCAGTAAAAATACAGAAGAGGAAAAATTTAGTGTTCATTGTTATTTAAACGCACGGGAAAAGATTTGCAAAGATGAATCTTCCAATTTTTCTCAGACGGAAAATTGTGCAGGATTTATTAATACAGAAAACTATCCTGATGTAGGGCCAACGAGAGTGTCTGTACCTGCGAGAGACAGGAAAGGCTCCGTTGGAGAGATGCCTAACACGATAAGAGTAAATAGACTCTGCGGGGCTAGCTCTGTGCATGGTGTCGGTTTTTGTAACGCTTCTGCAAATTTAGGCTCTTCGGAGGAACTAGATCCGGATGATGGGACAAAGATTAATTTTAGAGTCGACTCAATTAATTATTCTATAAATGGCCAAAATTTAATTAATAAAAATGTATGCAAAGGAATAAAAACAGGGACTGATCATCCTTGTTTAAATTCACGGGTAACACTTCATGCGGACAATCCTCGCGTTTCATTTTCAGAAGATTGCCCAGTATCAATCGATACAACATGCAGCCCCGATTTTTGCTCTATAAAAGAAGTATCAGAAAATAAAATGTCAAAATTAAAAGAGGATAAAAAAACGGAAAAATCAGACTTTGTCAGGAAAATTGATCATTTGGACCCCGAGAGGCAATCACACGGTACTGCAGACCCAATGGTTGCAAATAACGGGACTAAAATTGTCAATTTTAAATCAGAAATAGTTATTGGATCCAAAACAAAAGAAAGAAATTAAAGACCCTCATCAGAATTTTCATTAGATAAAAACGCAAAATGTGAGTTACAACAATTAGAGGAGAAATGCACCCGAGATTCTCCGAAAAATACAATTTTGAAAATACTTCCTCACAAGCGAAAATCTTTCGAGATATTAAATTATGACTTAGTAAAACGCCTCAGTACGCATAAAATTTCACGGGATCTACCGAATTTTCCACGGCAAAGCCGTTGTCATTTAATTAAAGATTCACACATAGAAGAACGCCTTAAAAAGATTAAAGAAGTCCTAAGACTAGATAGTTTAAATCCCAAGGAGAAAGAAAGCATTGAAACTCTTCTAAAAGAAAGTACACAATTATATCATCTGCCTGGGGAACCGCTCAGCTGCACCACCGTTTTACAGCATAGGATTCCCACCACCGATGATTTACCTATTAATACTAGAGGATATCGCTGGCCTGAAGTGACGAAAGACGAAATAACTCGACAAATGGAGGAAATGTTGATTAATGGCATAATAATACCATCAGTATCTCCTTACAATTGTCCTGTATGGGTCGTGCCTAAAAAAGCTGACTCTAAAGGAAATAAACGATGGCGTGTCGTATTTGACTATCGCTCTCTCAACGAAAAAACAATAGCAGACGCATATCCAATTCCCAATATTATCGAGATCTTGGACCAATTAGGAGGCGCACAATATTTTTCAATCTTCGATTTAGCATCCGGTTTCCATCAGATAGAAGTCAGTCCGGAGGACCGTCATAAAACTGCATTCACGACGCCTCGAGGGCATTTTGAATTCGTGAGAATGCCTTTCGGGCTACGTAATGCTCCCCCCACCTTCCAACGCGCCATGGATCTCACGCTTGGCGGTATATTGGGAAAGGGTGTTTTTGTGTATCTTGACGATATAGTAATATATGCCAAGAATCTTGAAGATCACAGTAAAATTTATAGGGAATTAATAAAACGATTGGAAGCTGCAAATTTAAAATTACAACCCGATAAATGCGAGTTCCTTAAACCCGAAGTCGCATATCTCGGTCACATAATAGGAAAGGACGGGGTTAAACCCGATCCAAAGAAACTGGAAGCCGTTAGAGAATACCCGAGACCCAAAAATCTTAAAAATATTCGACAATTTCTGGGACTTACGGGTTATTATAGGAGATTTATCGAAGGTTACGCAAAAATTACTAAACCCCTGACGTTATTACTCAGAAAGGAAACAGATTTTAATTGGCAACTAGAACAACAAGAATCGTTCGAGATATTAAAAAATAAATTATGTACGGCCCCCGTGCTTAAATACCCTGATTTCCCAAAACCTTTTATCTTAACCACCGACGCGTCGGGTGTCGCGATTGGCGGAATATTATCCCAAGGAGTAATTAATCACGATCACCCCTGTGCCTATGCATCGAGAGCTCTAAACAAAGCTGAAGAAAAATACGACACATACGAAAAAGAAGCCTTGGCTATTGTATATTGCGTATTACACTACCGCCCCTATTTATACGGGCGACGTTTTACTATAGTAACCGATCATAAGCCTCTTATGTGGTTCCAACGAGCCACGGACGGAAATGCAAGAGTTTTAAGATGGCGATTAAAACTCGCCGAGTACGAATACGATGTGGTATATAAAGCCGGCAAGACTAACGTCAACGCCGATGCTTTATCAAGGAATCCGGTGGAAGATACCATTATTTCTGATGAGATAATGATAATTCGAGCAAATCCAGAAACTGGAAAAAGGGAAAAACCGAAGCACACGTTAACTGAGGCAGACATTTTAGCGTTGTTAGAAGAAGAATCCGAAGAAGACGACGTGGAAATGGACGAATTAGATGAATTAATACCACTTGATAATAGCGAACAACACCGTTGGTACCGCGAATATGGCGATAACATTGAAACGAATGATATGAATGATGTGGAGGTCGGCTTTTCCAAAGGGCAGGATGCCCCTTCAGACGAAGACATAGGAGATCTTCATTTGATTTATACACCGAAAGAGACCAAGTTCGAAAAAACTAATTTAGAAACCCCCATCGTAAAACCCACACGAGGCGGAATGGCGACGGAAATCGTTACCAATAATGAGATGGTTAGTACCGATAAAGGAAATACGGAAAGTAATAAAATTGAGAACGTATTGACGAGAGGACAGCCGGAAATTCATCTCGATGAGATAACAAACAATGAGAATCCGTCGGACACGGAAAACCTCGTAGGCTCGTTTTCGCAATCCTCCGAAGATCACATAAAAAATTTTCTCATGCCTGGCATAGAAGATGCAGTCGCCGAGGAAGATAGGTCAGTAGGCATTCCCGACGATCGGGTTGAAAACAGTCTGGTCGAGGGGAAAAGTCGTAAAAACTCGGAACACGCCAACAGCATTTGGGAAAAACCAGTCAAAAAAAATGGTCCATCGACGAACCAAGAAAAAAATGGTTCCGACAACGAAAGGTGGGACTCCGACGACGAGGGTCCAATAGGCCCCACGCTTGGAAAAAAAAAGAGGCTCCGCCGCCGACGAGTTAGACCCCTTGAGAGTGACACAGACACCCCAGATGATCTCGAAGAAAATGCGACGGAACACACCGAAAGCGACGAATGCCCTCTCCCCCCGAGTCGACACGTGGACCCTTTACCAGAGCATGGCGCCACAACCTGCCTTAATATCAAACAGTCTCGAGATCTATTGCATACTCGTAAAGATAATATGACCTATTTCGTCTCGGTTGAGGGTCAACCATTAGATGTAGGAGCCATTCTACTAAAAGAAAATGATAATTATCTACCCAGTAAAAAACTGAAATTGAATCAAGCCCAAACTATGAAAAAGGGAACGAAATTTTACATAGCATTACCCATTTCCGAAGATAATAAAGAAAGCCCCACGATAATACTTGAAAATATCAAACAAACATTAATATCATGTAAAACATTAACTGAAAAATTGAATTTAAAAACAATTAGTATTGCAAAATCACAATATATATGCAACATTCCGTGGGAAGATATTTTACACCAATTAGAAACCCTACTAGCGTCAGACGATTTAAAAATAATCATCTGTAACGGGCTTGTGCGCCAACCACCTTCAGATTTGCAAAATGAAATTATTAAAGAAATGCACACTTCACCTATAGGTGGACATAGAGGAGTGAGTAAGACGTACAATAGAATCAGACACCATTACTATTGGAAAAATTTAAAATCAGATGTACAACAATATATACAACGATGTTTGCAATGTCAGTTAAAAAAGTTGGTCCGAGTAAAAACAAAACAACCAATGATGATTACTGACACTCCTGCTACAGCTTTTGATAAGATAGCAATGGATATTGTGGGACCAATGTCAAAAACTCAGAAAAACAATGAATATATTTTGACTATACAAGATCAATTGACTAAATTTTCTATGGCAATTCCCATACCCAATTCTACAGCTGTAACGATTGCAGAGGTATTTGTAAAAAGATTTATCTGTAATTTCGGGGCACCAAAAGCCGTTTTAACCGATCAAGGCAGTAATTTCTTAAGCGACTTTTTTAGACAGATCGCGAAATTATTCAAAATCCGCAAAATAAGAACCACAGCATTTCATCCGCAATCAAACGGGTCATTAGAAAGATCCCATCACGCACTTGGCGAATATTTAAAGCACTACACATGTAAAGAACATAATTGGGATGAATGGATTGAATTAGCCATATTTAATTACAATACAAACGTACATGAAGGAACTAAGCACACTCCTTACGAAATGGTATTCGGGAAAATAGCTAGAACCCCCTCCAATCTACCCATTGGCGATGCAGACAAAATAGCCACATACGACGGGTATTTAATTACGCTCATTACTCAAATTCATGAAATACAACAAAATGGCCGCGACAATTTAATCAAAGCCAAAGAAAAGGCAAAAATTATTCATGACAAAAAAATTAACCCAATCCAATTTAAAGTCGGCGAACCGGTATTTTTGCTTAAGGGACCGAAACCTGGAAAATTGGCAGATCAATATACCGGGCCACATGAGATAGTAGAAATTT
Organism: Alloplasta piceator; assembly: GCA_946863875.1. NCBI lineage: Eukaryota > Metazoa > Arthropoda > Insecta > Hymenoptera > Ichneumonidae > Alloplasta > Alloplasta piceator. The sequence goes on from OX333078.1 coordinate 27,331,003, forward strand.
TAGCCAATGGTAACGTCAGAATAAGAATTAAAAAGAACACTAACGTAGTGCACCCTAATCGTTTGCGAAAATCGCACATTCCCATAACAATCGGAAAAGAATAGGGGAAAATTTTATTCTTGCCCTCTCTCCTTCCTTAAATTCAGGAGCTAATAAAAAGCAGGAAAATGAAGGTTGGGAAAAAGCACATGGAAAAAAAAAATAATCATAATAATCATACGAACCATGTTTTAAAAAGAAATAGGAAAAAAATATTGGAGAGAGAAGGAATATACACGTATACATATGTCGGAAGGAGGAAGAAATCTTTCTCACCGAAAATTTAATGGACTTTAAACAGGATGTCGGAACACGTGATAGGCCGGCGTAGTGAGGAAGTGAGAATGGCAAGCTTTAAACACTGGGAAAGCCTTGTCGTGAATCCGCGAGAATTGGCTGCTGCAGGATTCTACTATCTCCAAAGGGAAGATTTGGTCAAATGTTTCTCATGCAGCATCGTCATAGGCAAATGGGAAGAAGGAGATCGACCTATGGATGAACATCAAAAATGGAGCGGAGACTGTAATTTCATACGAAATTTACCCTGTGGTAACGTGCCATTGGATGCGGACCCTAAGGATATACCGTTGCCAGAGAATAAAGGGGGAGACGTTTGCGGGATGTACGAGCCGGAATACAGACAAGCTATACCAGAAAAATATCTGTTGAAAATACCACCATCTGAAAAGATAGTATCGAAGGCAGTATCGACCCCTGTGCAATTCGCTTGGATCCCCGAACATCCCAAGTATCAAGATTACGAAAAGAGATATGAAACTTTTAAAACACAAAACTGGGTAAAGCAATTAATAATAAAACCAGAATATTTGGCTAAGGCAGGATTCTTCTACAACGGTAAGGACGACGAAACGATATGTTATCAATGTGGGGGAGGACTGAAAAATTGGGGAGAAGGAGAAAACGCATGGGCCCAACACATCTTATGGTTCCCGAGATGCGAATTCTTATACGATAGGCTCGACGCATGTACGATAATAAAATATCACGTTCAGTGGTCGCAACTCGAAAAAGCCAATCTCACAAGGCGGACTCCCCAACCAATAATTCCCGTTGGCATGTGTCAAATATGCCGCTCTGAACCGGTGGAGAAATATTTTCAACCGTGTGGTCACTCTCTCACTTGCACATCTTGTACCAACGTCATTTACCGTTGCCCTATCTGTAAGGAGACCATCGAGTCTTCCGTCCAAACCCCAAGGGATAAAAAGAACCATTCTTGCTGCTATGACGAAATTGTTATATAAGTACTCACGAAGGGGAGAGGAGGAAGGGAAGAAGGCCGTGACGACATGACAAATCTGTTTCCCTCCCCAATCAATAGCCCGATGAAATCTTGCCTGCAGGAAAATATTTAGATTCTTCATGTCAACGAAATATTTTGTCTTGCCGCAAATAACATCCCAAATGTCAATTTCGTTTGTTCCGCTCTTCTTTTTTTTCTCGTTTTCTTTTTTTTTCCCCATACATACAATAATTTTATCGATAGAAGAATGGAGTAAATTCTCTCCCCTCCAAATCGGATAGTCTAGAGGAATAATAAAAAAGAAAGGAATAATAAAAATAATAATAATAAAAGCAATCAACAAAAAAAAAACAAAAAAAAAAACAAAAAAAAAGAGCCCAATAATAAAAATAATAAAATATATATATAAAAATAATAACAAAATCTCAATGAAAGAGAAACTCATACAAATGAAATCCCACCAGAATGGAAAAAGATACCATCTACCGGAGTGAAGCGATGAGACTTGCGAGTTTCGCGAAGTGGGAAGTGGACTTCATGGATCCACCGGCAATGGCCAAAGCGGGATTTTATTATACGAGCACAGAAGACCGAGTCCGTTGTTTCGAGTGTGAATTAGAAGTACATAAATGGATAAAAGGAGATGACCCGATGGCCGATCATCAGAGATGGGCACCACAATGTCGTTTTTTACGAAAACAACCGTGCGGTAACGTACCTATAGGGGCTGATCCAACTTCTATTCCGTTCCCAATACGTCGATCACGTGACGTCTGTGGGTCTAAAAAACTCGAACGTAGCTCCGTACAAGTAATAAAACCATCAGAACATCTAGGGGAGGGACAAAGATCACAGACCCGGCCATCAGAAGCCCGGGAAATTCCTAAACATCCCGAATTTGAAGGATCTAGTAGCAGACTGCAAACATTTTCCGCATGGTCTGAAGACGCGATCATAAAAAAGGAAAGTCTTGCAGAAGCAGGGTTTTTCCACACAGGGAGACGCGATCAGGTAATATGCTTCCACTGTGGCATAGAAATCCAAAACTGGAAGGAAGAACAAAAGCCATGGGAACAACATGCCAAACGGGCGCCTAAATGTCATTTTTTGTTAATAAAAAAGGGAGCCAAATACATAACATGTATCCGCGAACGGCCATCACAAAGTCCAGCTAATGGACCGTCAAAACCGCGAGCAATCGTACCTAGCGGCACGTGTCAGCTGTGCCGTATAAAAACTACGGAAAGGGCTTTCTTACCCTGTGGACATTCCATCACTTGTACCACATGCAGCGAAGGAACCCGTTATTGTCCTATTTGCGGACAAGCCGTCACAAGTTCGACTCGAACCATAGAAGTCCAAGAGCAAAATTAAAGGGGCAGGGTGACGAAAGGGGAGACAGGAGGCGATTTGGGAAAAATTCAGTCACGGCCCTTTCCACTTCCCCGCTTACTCTGCGCTCCTAATCGAAAGGTCCCATCGAGAGAGAAGCGAGAGAGAGGGAGAGGAATGAAAAGGGCCCACGCCATCGCTACGACAACTTTTACCTTCTCTCTCGCCTGATACCCTGATTTGAACATAAGATATTCGGAAGAAAATAGCTATAACTCACCAACAAACAATAAGGAGCCTCAAAATTAATATTGCGGGAACTTTAGAAAATGCCCATTACATTACTACTATTGACCAATATCAATCAACATTTTTATTGCTTGATAGGAAAATGGGACCTTGTCAAAGAAGAATATCCAAGAAGAAGCGAGGGCATTATCGACACCCCGTACCTGAAATACTGCCGCTCACAATAAACAGAGCACTACCAACGAAACTTGCACCGGGATGCCATGAATTAATATTTTATTGGAAAATAGCTCTACACCTGGAAATTGCTAATTTACGGATCGAGATGTACGTGCCGCCCGAATGGAAATCACTGAAACAACACTGTTTGGAAGAATGGGTCGGAAGGATGAGAGATGATCCATACGAAGACATAATACTGGGAGGCATGAAATATCACTGGACACATGAGGCATTGATACCGTACGGACAAAAATATGACTTAATTCATATTCCGGGAAGAAACGGATTACCCAACATTTCGGCGGAAGTCCCATATTTCGACCATCCCAGGATCATGTTCTCTAACGGGGAAGATTTGCCCGTCAGAGTTAATCGTATCCTCCCACCCTACATAATGAAAGGAATGGAATATATATACTGTTACTGGAGGGTCATACTCCCGGGAATGTACCGACAAACAATATATGTACCCCCTGAATGGAGACGTTTAACACCCAAGGCACTGAAAAGATGGTGCGCCGTAATTGCCGACAGGTTCGGAGAAGAAATTACGTTGGGGGGAGTGGAATACACTTGGAACGGGAACAACATCATTCCTGTAGGCCAGGTGATAAAACTTCAAGAAACAAAAGGGTTCGGAGATTTCGACTGCGCAACCGACGAAGAAGAAGAAGTTTTGGAAACGGATAAATTAGACAGATTTCTGTGTAAAAGAAGAACGGAGAAAGCTCCTATTTATTACGATCCAAAAAGGTCCAAACCCAACAATTCTAAAATGCAAGATGAGCGAAAAGATATTTACGAAGAAGCATGCCGCCCCCCCACTCCATACCAACCTCATTGCGAAACCAACTTAGACGAGATAGACAATCATAGGCAAGGGGACGAACCTGGCGAAGCACCAGACGCACAGGAAATATTTAACAAAGTGATAGATGCATTCCATGACAAATTAGGAATAACAGGAGTAAAGAAACGCGAAGGAGAAATGAACGAATCATATTCACTGGGAGAGATAAAATGGACTTGGGGATTCGAGAGTGTAGATCACGCTCGAGAACAGAGATCGGTAGGCACTCAAACCCAACAATTAAATTATTCAACAGAAATATAGAAATATGTGTGTGTGTGTGTGTGTGTATGTATGTATATGTATATATATGTATATGTATGTACTCATACACACATATGTATACGCGAAGACATCCTCAACAAAAGGGGGAGAACGAAAAATTTCTTTCGATCAAGACACTTCATGCAAAGATTCCCATAGAGCTATAACAATAATAAACCTTTCCAAACCAGATCAGGAAATAGAAAAGAGGAAGCGAGAGAGGAAGCCCAACAAATACTCGACAAATAAAAAAATAAAAAAATAAATAAATAAATAAATAAATAAATAAATAAACAAATAAAAAAAAAGGAGGAAAAAAAGGAAGAGGAGAAATCATAATAATAATAATAATAATAAGAAGAATAATAAGAATAATAAACCACCTTTATCCAATCAACCGAAGAGAACATCTCTCTTCTCCTCCCCCTTTTCCTCCTCGCCATCTTGCCAAGGGAAAGAGAGGAATTTTTTTTTCGAATTTAATTTTATATTAACAAAAGGCAGCTCAACGGTTTATTTGCAAAACCGGAACTCAACTAAGATTTCATTTGAATTTTTTTTATTATTACGAAAAGATAAAATAAAAGGAAACTCAACAGCTTATTAATAAAACCGGAGCACAAACGACAGAATTGAAAAAAAAGAGAAGAAAATTTTATAATTCTATTTAGTATTGACGAAAAGTAGCTCAACGGTATTTGCAAAACCGGAACTCAATCAAGATTTCAAATTTTTTTTTTTTTCCCTCAAATAAAAAGAAACTCAACAGCTTATAAATAGAACTGGAGTATAAAAGACAGAATCTAGATTTAAAAGGAAGAAAGGGGAAAAGAAGCTCAACGACCTACTAATAAGATCGGAACTAAAGGGGTATGCTGCAAAAAAGAGGGTAGCAGGAAACATACATTTTTTTTGGCGTCTTCCTTCCAGAGGAAATCCTGAAAAGGAGAATTCCTTCCTCTGGCATCATTTTTCCTGTCTCTCGTTGCCTCGTTCTTCTTTCCTCTTCCCTTTTTCCTGGTTCCCCATACTTTTCTCTCCCCATCTTTCCTTTAATCGGCGTATCAAAAAATAAAAACAACGTAACGAAGGCGGTGACGAGAACCAACGACAACGACAAGAATCCACGATAAAAAAATAAAAATAAAATCAACGAGAAGAAAAAACGACGGAAAAAATCAACGATGGAAAAACGATGAAAAATCAACGATGGAAAAAAAACAACGGAAGAAGAACAACCACGACGAAAGACAACAGAGGAAAATGGCGAGAAACGCCGACGCCGACCAAAGGAAGACAAAGAAAATCGCCACGATAAAGGAAGGAAACAACACCGGGAGGAATCAAACTCCTGAAAAAGAATTCCATTCCTCCCCTTTCTCGGGCACGAAGCGGGAAAGGGAAGCGTCGATTGAAATTTTTTTTTTTGCGAAAAAAATTGTTTATTCAGGGGTGAGGATTACCTCTCCCCTCACCAGACTCTAACCCTCAATACAGAATAATAAAAAAAAAGGAAAGAAAAAAACACTATTCTTGCATACAGTTGCAATCGTCCTCCCAGCACTCTATACCCGCCCAGGGGTGGGGACTTTGCCGAATTGGGCTATAGCACAACGAGGTGCCCTCGCTGGAAACCTCGCAATCACTATTATCATCGTTATCCTCAGCATCCTCGTCGTTACCCTCGCTGCCGGCCTTGTCGACCTCCTCGCCAGTATCTACGACGACAATCTCATCGTCCTCGCTATCACTCGAGAGTAGTATGGTTGATGCCGGGGACGGGGGAGGACGATAGACGCCGTCATCGACGGAGAAATATGACTTTGCCGGCATGGCAAAGGCCTCCTGCCTATCAATAACACCAAGGATCCTCCTGGCCCTGACGATAGCCGCAGGGGATAAGTCACCTCCTGTGATTTCTGGGATCCTAGGATCCTCATGAGCCCACTCGAAGTTCCGGTAATGAATCCCCTCCGGTGTTACATCATCTGAAAAAATAAAGAAATAAAATCATTATTATGGTTATTAAAATAAAAAAAAGGAGGTTTTCAAAAAAAAATATCAAAGAAGAACTTACCAAAATCGGAGTCATCCGAATCCACCTCTTCTGGGCGAGCCGACCACCAGGGGACTGGAGTGTCCACCCGAACTGACGCTGAAAAAAAGAAGAAAAAACAACCAAATAAATAAACAAAGTGAAAAAAAAATACGAGAGGTTGACATCGACACAATAATAAGGAAAAAAAAAAAGGAAAAACCCTCACTTTCCGGCTCCATGCCGCAAACTCGCTTCGGAGGTGGTGGCATAGTTTCAACATCTAAACAAATAAAAAAATCAATAAATTTAATAAAAAAAAAAAAAAAAAAAAATTAAAAATCGGAATTGAAAAAAAAAAAAAAAAAAAAAAACACGAACTTACCGTTGACATCCCGCGACTCGGAGGAGTTTCTCGTTCTAAGATCCATGGCGATTTAGTTTTTGTTTTTACTGGGGTTGTCACAAAACTTTTTAAGACTGTTGACGGAAACTGCGCGACACGCACTTTTAAAGCCATAGGGGTCCCTAGCCCCACTCCGGGCACCCCAAGCTCGCTCCGATCTTCCATCGAGAGCGAGAGAGACGAAATAAAACGCTAAGACCCTATAGGGTAGGTCAGCAGACCGCCCCGTCTTTGGGTCCAGCGGACCAATCTTAGAACAATGGTCGAGTTTTTCCGCCAACTAAAGGGAAAAAGAGACCCTCTCCAACTCATTTTCTCCCTCCTCCACTAATTTTTCCGTCACCCGCGTCTAGTCCAACTATGCCCCCGCCCAAGCAGAAGTACATAACTATCATTTTCCCCCTTTTATATTGATTTGTAGTTTTCTTCCTTATCAATGCGAATAATTAAATTCAAGTATACTCAACTAACAATCAATAAACTGCAAGTTCAAGCAGAATAAAACGAAAAAAATAATAAGAATTTTTTTTTTATATACTTACATAAAGTTAAACATCTTATCAAAGCAGATGATAACACAAAGAATGGACGTCACACATAAAAAGAAGGAACATGAAACAATAGGGGAAAAGAACGAGTCCAGTACGCAAAGGGGTAAAAGCGCGGTTGGAAAACACTACGAGAAAAGTACCAACAAATACACGCATATACCGTTCACTGCGTTCACCCCACTAACCGGTATATAGCACACAGACACTCACCCTCACAACCACGAACGACCGATTTTGTTTGTGCTGGGACTGTCGCGTTCCACGGACAGTAGATTTCGTGCGATTTCATCTTTTCTTTTTCTCGCTTCGGAATTTAGGATACACCTATATATGTATGTCTATGTCGGAATATATATGTGTGTGTACTTAAGAGGTCGCTCATTCCCTTGTAAAATGGGTGAATTTGCAGGAGAATGGGGTACCGATTCTCACTGACATTGATGATCCTGTATCTACTGTCGAAATTGAACATCTGTACGGGATTGATCGGATTCGACTGTGGAGGGGTGACCACTAACATCACCACCCTTTCATTGTTGGAAGTGGGAGAATGCGACATACCTCAGCCGGAATTAAATGTCACGCAGGTTTACATTCAATTAATCCAAATAAACCAATTTTCTTCGATTAAAGTAACGCAATGCAAAGTCCAAATTTTTCGTTTCATAACAAGGTGCGCAATGCTATCACATAGTTCCGAGGTATCAAACGGACAGTGTGATTATGTACAAGATGTTTCCCGTGATGAATGTATGGATATGTACGCAGGAAAGTTTAAAATTGGGAAAACGGAAATTCACGGGCTTAGCAAAAATAAAACAATGGACAGTCCGGTGCTTATCGCAGGAACAGTGGACGGTAACGGAGCCTGTACGGGAACATCATATGCAGACCCCTACGGCGCATGGAGTGATGTTTTGGTACAAGGAACCGTGAAAATAACTTTGCAAGACTATACTGCACAAGTCAACACAGAAACAAATACGATACATTTAAGATCAGGTACAACATGCGAATTATCAGCAACCCGCTGTATAGATATCGACGGTGGAAATACGTTCTGGGACCATATTCCTGAAAATAATTGCGAACCAATCAATTTTGGAGTTCTCTACGAGGGAAACGCTAATAAAATCACCGATTTCAATTCTAACGAAAAACGAACAATTTATTCTATGGTTGAAGGGGACGTAACTTTCGCCCTCTCCACCAATAAATACATGTCAATTTGTAACCAAAAGCTTTTTCGCACAGAACACCCCAAGTTATTAATAGCAGAAACGACAAGAACAGACGCATTTATAAAGAAAAACCCGATCGCCGTATCAAATCTCGATATTTTCACATATGTAAATTCTAAATTTGTGTATGTGGAAAAACATGTTCGAAGCCAAATGCAACAAATGTACAAAGACATTATGGTCCAACAATGTAATTTAGAGCGCCAGATGCTACTCAATAATATTGCACATGCTAGACACACTCCAGATGAATTCGCATATAATTTAATGAAGGAACCCGGCTATATGGGCGTGATGTCCGGTGAGGTAGTACATATCGTTAAATGCATACCCGTAGACGTTCAGGTGCGAGAAACAGAGGAATGTTATAACGAAATGCCAGTAGCCAGAGGAAATTTTTCTTTCCATCTTACCCCACGTACACACATTCTGATAAAAACAGGCACCCAAGTAACCTGCAATCGTCTTACCCCTCCGATGTACAAAATAGACGGAGAATGGTATGGGTTGGGACCCAAACCTTACAACATACTGGCTCCCACAGTAATTTTACCCACAACAAGAGCCACGTGGAAATATTCAAACATACGCTCGTTAGCGACGAGCGGAATTTATTCACAAAAAGATTTAAATGAATTACGCGATCGCATTATGTTCCCTGCCGAAAAATCCGCTATCTTGAACTCTATAGCCCGAGGAATATCTGGAATACCCACAATTACACAAGGGGGAATGATTTCTAACTTATTTGACGAAAAAGCATTCGATAAATTATTGGAATCTAGTTGGGATAAAACCTGGGGAAATTTCATGAAATTCAGTCACATCAGCGCTGGTTTTATCGGGATAATAATAGTGTTTAAAGTAATAAAAATGATAGTGGACACCGTGATTCATTGCTACGCCTTACACACTGTGTATGGTTGGTCAGTATACTTAATCGGTGCCATTTGGGAATCCGTGACTCATCTTTTATTGCATTTAAGCAAACGATCCTCAGGATCCAACACCGTCGGAAAAAAGCAACAAAAATCAAACAAAAACGACAGACCAGAATCCCCCAAACCCCCAACTTACGCAAAAATGCAACAGGATGACTGGGAAAATTTCTCTTTCCCTCCATATACATTCACAGGGCCACTGACAAATGATAATGAACTTTCCGGAAATCAAAAAAGCTACCCACAGAGCCGTCAAGAACCGCAACAACCATATTTTATGCCGAAAAACACCGATAATTCGGATCAATTTATTACAACAATCCAAAGAGGAAATAATTTCACCGAAGGTGTGGCAAGATCCCTTCAAGATACGCAAGCTTTTCAATTACCAAAATTCGAAAATAAAAATCCCGAAGACGTTCGCGACGTCTCCGCAACTTACCAAGGCCCGCAAATTTTTCGATTTGAAAACAATCCCGTCAAAAATACACACGAACCTCCACACTACAAAAGCCCTCGTTTCCTACGATCTACGCCGAAACGCGTCGAGCAACCAGAGACACAACCTATTTATATGGAAATGACCGGTTTTAAATTAACTCCGATAGATGGAACAAACGCAGGTCCATCATCTCGTCCAAAGTCAATGATTGAAGTAATCGATAAAAAAGATAAGATTGAGAAAACGTCACCTCTTTATCCGACCTTAGGCAGAATAAGCGAGATGAGAAAAACCGAAGAACCTCGACCCGAAAAACGAACGTCCACTCTTTATACATTCGAAGCAAACCCCGATCAAGGCGAAAGCGTCGTATAAGAAAAGAATTCGAACACTCGATATAAAAAAAAGAGAGAAGAAAATGGTGTATATAAGCCACAATACAAGAACTTGAACAATAATAATATTTATAGTAATATCAATAATAATAGCGATATCAATAATACACAAAAACGGAGAGAGAAAAAGAGAAAAACAAGATAGAAACATCGCATTATATTACATTGCAAGAAATTTTACTCCAGTTTTGAATAACAATATTAATAATAATAACAAAAATAATAATAAAATGATAATAACAATGATAATATAATGATAGAAATCAAGATTACAATAATAAAAAAATCTTTAATAATAATAATAATACATATAAAATACGGTAAATAAGGAAGATAACGCCTTAAAAGAATAACAATGGATAAGAGTAAAATAATTACGTTAAATATATAATTCTCATTAAATTTTTGTTAGTTTTGAAACAACAGATTTCCCGAAAATGAGGCACCGAAACACTTTACTAATGGTGATTCTATGGCTCATCGCGAATATACACACCGGAAAGGGACTAACGGGATACGACTGCGAAAAAGCTGAAAACGTCATGAGCATATCACTTTTGGAGGTGGGAACATGCGAAATACCTCAACCAAAGGTCAATATTACTCAAACTTATATACAGGTAGTCGAAATTAATCAATTCTCTTTTACCAAAGTAATACAATGCAGAGTCGAGATTCTGCGCGTGATAAAAATTTGTGGTATGTTTTCCCACACCATGGATACAACCAACGGACGATACCAATTCTCACCGAATATATCAAGGGATGCGTGTCTTGACATGCATTCCCAAGGGAAAATAAAAATAGGGGACACAGAAATTCATGGGCTAAGGATAAACGAAACCGTCAGTCAACCGATAAGCATTGCTGGATCAATTGAAATCGATGGTACCTGCAACGGAATCTTTTATTCTGATTTTCACGGATCCTGGGAAAAAGCTGTAGTACAGGGAAACGCGAAAATTACATTGCAAGAATATTTTGCCCCGTTAAACATCGAAAGGGAGAAATTCTCTTACGAACAGGGGAAACACGCGAATTAATCACAGGTCAATACGAAGACGTGAACGGGGAATATAGTTATTGGGCTCCCCTACTTAAAAGCACGTGTGAAAAGGGGTCTGTTGGAATTTTATATGCGGGCGAAGCCGAGAGAATGTCCAGTACAATTAACGACGTATCCCGCCGAGCATACATAGTAACAAGGGGAGATATGACTTTCGCGCTTTCCACGGAAAATCGAGTGGAGAAATGCGGATATATGTTTTTTCAAACCGAACATCCTAAAATTCTTATAATGGAAAGCTCAGAAACTCTCTGTTTCAGTCAAAATAATTCCGAACCTAATTCCGTAGCAGATCTATCCAAGCATGTGAATTCTAGATTCATTTATCAGAACACACAAACGAAATTCCAGTTAAAGAAAATTTACACAGAAATTTTGGAAGAGCAATGTAATTTAGAAAAACGAATGTTATCAAACATACTATCGATTGCAAGAAACGATCCTGAAGAATTCGCCTACACAATCATGGGAGCCGAAGGATACACTGGTAGAATAGCAAGCGAAGTAATCCATATTTTAAAATGTACGCCTGTCGAAGCTAAATTTCGGGATACGAATTTATGCTATAACGAAATTCCTGTGACCGTCAACAATAAGGAGCTCTTTCTAAAACCCCGTACACACGTTTTAACCGAAAGTGTATGGGCAATTTATTGCAGCACCCAACACCCTCCAATGTTCAAAGTAGATGGAAAATGGCGAACTTTCAGATCTATAGATGCGCAACGATCCGCCCCTAGAATCATTTCCACTCACACAGTAAAAACATGGGAAAAATTAAATAGAAATATCCTGGGAAACGAAGAATTTTTTTTATGATTCCCCGAACGTCAAATCACCAGTTTCACAAGATTTTAATATGGAGTAAGATAAAGCGGAGAACGCATTTAAAATAATAATAAAAAAAAAGGGGGAAAAAAATAATGATTAAAAAAAAAAATAATAAAAAAAAAAGAAAAAAAATTAAAAAAAAAAAAAAGGGAAAAAATCTCAACCGATCAAGATCTTGGAATAAATCGGGATAAGAAACTGAGAAATACTCTTTCTCTCTCTTTTGGAAACAATATATAGAAGGAAACATATATATATAAATAATTTGAAAAAAATATATATAATGACGAAATGAAACAAAAATTAAGAAAAAAAAAAAAAAAAATTAAAAAAAAAATATATAAGAAAAAACACAAAAAAAAGGGTAGAGATAAATGTATACAACACCGATAAGAGAAGTTGTTGCAATAAGTCATATTTAGATAAACCTTAGGATAAATTATAATTAAAACAAAAATAATTAACACTTTCTCTGTTCTTAAGGTAAATTAGGGTATACCTACATGATAGTTCCTACGATAGAAATCAACATGACTCAATGCAGCTGTGGAAGGGACACCGTATCGCCCAGCGTGCTACATCCATCGATACCTGCCATTGCACCGGAAATATTATGGATTAATACTAATACCGGACAACCATTTAACCCCGTACCAGGAACAACTAAAATTTTCTGCTATTGGAAAATTAAACTACACATCGATATTGCGGAAAAAGACATCATACTCTTTGTACCTCCAGAATGGCGAATGATTCAAACAGAAAGGTTAAACGAATGGATGGAAATATTAAAGGAACATCCTTACGAAAACATAATACTTGGAGGAACAAGATACGAATGGATCATCGACATATTGCTTCCAGAAGGACAAGATTTTGCGAGAGTGCCAATACATGGGAGAGATGGATGGCCCGAGTTGGAAGAACCTGTGCCATATTGGAACACCCCTCGGCAAATAAAATCAGACGGGGAATATCTGCGAATAGCACTGAATCGCGATCCCACTTGGGCGACAATAGGATTGGAAAAGGCGGTGTGTTATTGGCCGATCAAATTACCAAAAACTACCGACAACGACATACGACGTACAGTTTGGGTTCCACCAGAATGGCGAAAGCTCGAAGAAACCATCTTAAACCTATGGGCTGAACGTATAGCAGCGCATCACTGCGGATTCATCGGATTCGGTGGGCTATGGTACAAATGGCACAGCGATTGCGTTTTCGCTCCCGTAGAACAATATTTCAGTCGAATCGAATTCATAGGACATGGCCGATACCGACACGTTCAAGTCGAACCTCTCGATCTCCAAGAAACACATACTCTCAGTCCGAGCGGAACGTCGCAAACGGACCATAAGAGCGAATCAACCACACTACAGGAAGAAACAGACCTTCTCTTAAGCCTTTCACTAGTTCGCAATCAATCTTCCCAAAATAAAAAACACGAATCAATCGGAACAACGGAAAAACCTACCCATCAAAAAAATATTGAACATAACAAAGATACTGTCAATACCACAAAGACAGACCCAATAAACGAATCAAGCCAGGCTGGGGGACAAAAGACAATACTTCCCACCTTAACAACCAAGAATGGGGAAATCGACACTAATATCGAGGAGGCTGTCGTCGAAATAGCTACAAGCCTAGATTTGAGAATGGCAGAATTAATTGACGCGGTCATTGACAGGTGGGGTACAGAGATCGAATTAACTCAACCAACAGAAACAATTGAAGAAATTGCACGTCGTCTCGAAACGATGTCAGAAAGGGACATCGAATCAGCAGAGGAAATGGACCACGAATAAAAAAAAGAGATAAGAAGAGGAAAAAATGGTAATAGAAAAAGAGCAATACAAACAGTCGAACGCAAAGGAATACGGTAAAATACAAGAGCAAAAAGGTACGGTAAAGAATTTTCCCTGGACAATAATAATATCAATAACAATAATGACAAAAATAATAATAATAATAATAATAATAATGATAATGATAGTAATAATACTAATAACAATAATAACAGCAATAATAATAATCATAACATTAATCACAGGAACAACAATAATAATAACAATAACAACAACAAATAACAATAACAACATTAACAAACCTTTAAAAATATATATATATATAAAAAAAAAGCAAAAAAACAAAAAAACAAAAAAAAAACAACAACAAAATAAAAGAAAGGGGGAACGATAAAGTTAATTCGAGTAAATTTAATTTTCGACACACTACCATAATATAACTAACTTTCTTTCATACTACTATTACTTAATCTAAAATTTTTACTCAAAAAAAAAGGAGAAAATGAAAAAAAAACAAGGGGTAAACTAATATTTAACAATAACGATTTGTTTTTATCAATTACTTGAACTTTACTCCTCACTCATAGAAATAATTAAAAAAAAAGGAAAGGGGGAACATATACCCTATGGAATTTAATTACATTAGGCAGTTTTCCAAGACTAAAAAAAAAAAAAAAGGCCTTAACATTGTGCAAACTTTTACCTATATTATTCTTATCAAATAGGACTGAATGGCCATAGAGGAAACGATTGAGGAACCATTCGTGTGCCATTTGTCTGGCGTTACTTCCCAGGAAATGCCATAAGAAGCCAGCCCAGGATGACCCATAAGAGAGTACGGAGCCAGCAACATTCAATGGTGCCCGTATCGACACGATGAGACCTTGGAATTTCGACGACGTCTGGTCATACCCACGGACAGACCACTTGGGTTGACTATACACAACAACGACCTCATTCACGTTTCGAGAAGAAACATGTACGTCAAAACAACTAGTTCGCAGAAGACTCACCGAAAACAACACGGGAATAGCAACACCATACATCAGGCCAACTCACCGTTATCATCCTCCGTAGTCTAATTAAGGAAAGCAATATTAGATACTTTTGAAAGTACGTATACACGAAAACCAAAGAGCAAAGTTTAATGGCCATCGAAACCAATCGTTTGTTAAAGAACAAAGGCCTAACCACGCAAAGAAAAGCTAATGGAATTAAGACACGCGTATATGCACATATATATATATGATCAACTATTTCAAAAGAAAAGACATAAATGTTCCCAATTTCTCGTGAAAGTTCACTCTTTCGATTATTGGGTTCCCCAATAATCGTTTTAGGGGGGGAGGTGTTACGTCCTGACGTAACGTCCATAAATGAGATTATTTAACGAAACTTCCACCGAAAACATAATTAAAAACTTGAAGATTTGTGAGAGAAAGGTTTGTCGTTTCCTACGTTATTCCGTTCAATTCAATAATAAAAATTAGAAATTCACATTACCGACTGAAAATCTCAAGGAAAAGGCCCTCGGTAAAATCGGGTAGTAAGGAAGGGAAAACCAGGGTCAAAGATCCCTACAGGAAAAGCCATAGGCTCGTCACACCATCTGGTGGGTCAAGCACACTAACGTCGCTTTCCTAACTGACGTACCCTCTACCGGCCTATCGATCCGAGAGATAGATCATTGGATCCGAAAATGCTCTTACCATTGGGAAAAGAAAAGAAAAAGCACATAGTATCTTACTCTGCCGTAAAGCCAACGAGGGGCGCTGATTACACCCTCTCGAAGAACTAGCATACAAGGAAACGTTGCATTCCTCTTCTCATACACATACGTGTATGTGTATGAGTATATATGCGTATATTCAAAGCAAGAACGAACGGAATGACGCTAAACAACGATGGATTTTCCTATCTCAAACCAATATAGAATTTTGAAACATTAATTAAAATTTATTTGAATAACAACTTTCGGGAGAAATTCGCAATGGAATTAAGGGAAACAAAACGAAATAAATAATTGAAACCAAATAATACTTCAACAAACAGAAGAGACTGAATAATGGTTAACCAAACAAATGAAATAGTTGAAAATATATCTATAACTCTCTTGATCAAAAATAGGTAATAAAGATTATAATTAAGAACGAGATCTAAAATAAATATTAAGTCAACTTAAAACGATGAGTATTGACAAGGGAGAAGATCATGGCAAAACGGAAAGGAAACCACTAGTCGTTCCGAAGAGGGCAATGACCTCACAAGAATACAAGAAGGGAAGCGAGAAAAGATTTTAAAGAGGCCTATGCGTAGGATCACCGTTTCTTGACCTTCTCTCTCTCTCTCTCACTCATGTTGCAAGGCGCGAAAAACCCCGAACCGTCCTTAAGACCCAATTCTGTACACCTCACAAAACAGGTATCGGGGCACGCGTACATATATATATATATATATATATATATATATATATATATATATGCACTAGAATATACACACTGTCATTTATCTATGTGTGAGTAAGAGTAGGAATATACGGGTGGAAATACTCTAGGATAAAAAATACTCATTTAAAGTTATTCCTCTCAAATGGGAAAATCGTTACGCAATGTTAAATAATATTTCGAAGAATTAACAATTTAAAGAAACCTACAATTGCGAAATAGAATTATGCACCGAATTCGGTTAATGCTAAATCCAATAATTAAACTCCGGAAGAAACAAGTTAAAACTTATATTATTTAACTTAAATAACTACAAACTCGAAATATTATTTAACTATGTTAAAATCAAGAAGGAAGTAAAAAGCAAAAACGCCCCGAAGTCCACGAGCAGAAGCAGAGCTCATTTACATAATCCCCTCCCCTCTTTCGACGATCCACGGAGTTTGCGTGGCAAAGCGAGGAGCTCGGCTCTCGTTGCTACCCGGAGACCGTTCGAATGCCTCCCCACTCTCCACCCTCTATTCTAGCCTTACCCTTTTTATCTACCCAATAAATCTCCCGTCTCTCTCTCTCGAAGGAAAAGAGGACGCGAATAAGAGTTGAGTTTTTCCTAGTCATGCGCCGTAGCTCCCTACCTCCCCTTTTTCTCGTGGACTCATACAAGAAGCCTATGCGACCACACCCCAAAGGAAAAAATATAAAAATATAAAAACTAAGAAAACGATGTTTCAATCGCAGGATTAATTTTTAATCATAAATACTTGAACACTAACAATACAAAATCCACAAAAAAATTGTCAACAAAATTATTTATAACAATTTGGATTGTAATTTTAATCTACAAAAATATCGCACAAATATTCAATTCATTTGGATTTATTATTTTGATGTTCAATTCGAAAACAACAATTTTTTTCATTTAAATAATAATTAAACAAACAATAAGATATAAGAAAGGAAGGTAATTTTAACAAATGCGCAACACGATAAATATAAAGGAAAATATAAAAATTCTATCCATGATAAATAAGCAGCTGAAAAAATATTTATAATACTAAAATTAAAATTGTTCATAAGAAAGTAATATTATATACAGAATAAGAATATAAGAAGCGTGCGGCATAAGCGTGTACATGTGTGGGGGTACACGTGCCGCGATACAGCCACGCGCGCCGCAATACAGCCACGCGCGCCGCGATGCAGCCACACGTATAGGGCCCACCCTGTGATCTACGCTAGCGCCCTCGCTATGACCCCGATTTTTCAAGGGAAGCTCACGAAATAGAAAAGGAAAATGCATTGCATCAGAAAAATGCATCCTCTGTCTTTATCATCAATCCCCACTTTTATCGAACGGGTTAGCCTGGATCACGGGTATATAAAGGCCGGAAGAAGGGCTCTCAGGAGACTTCTTCGACCTTTTTTCCGACGTGGAAACTACGAAACCCATCGTTCTCATCGAATCCATTCTTGGCCTGAACTTGCGAAATTTTTCGACAAAGACGTTCTTGATTCTGGAATTTTCCAAATCAATTCGTTTTGGACTTAGAATTTCACTCGATTTTCAAAGGAAGATAGTTTTTTTCGGGTCGGAATTTCAAATCTTGAATTCTGAGTCGAATTGAAATTTCTTCTATTTTAAATTCTCGAGATTTCGGGTTGGCCTCTGAATGTCGGAAGAGACGTTGGACCTCGTTTTATTCTATTTCATTTTCCTCTGTCTAGTTATTATTTTCTGTTTAATAATTTTCGTTTATTTTACTTTGACATCCGCAATCCACGAAATATTGGATAACGTATACATCGCGGTTATTGTTAAATAAATTGCGAAATTTAAGATTGAATCTCTGTTAACCAGTTCTTTCTTTTTACAATAATTCGAATAAAATTTTGGATCTCGAAAATTAAACTCTGTGCATCGACAAATTCTTTGACTTCATCGCCAACCTGCCACGCCCTTGATCTACTGCCGATTCAACTTCACCGTTTCCGTCTGAGTCGCCGGTGCGTCTACAAATGCTGTCACCCTTTCCGTTTGGAGAACGTCTCAGCCAGTAAGTGAAGTTTTATCACAACCTCATCTTCCTCTCGTGAAATTGTGAGGAATAGTTCGGGAAAAATTGAACACAGTGAATATCATAAATTCGGACGGAATTGATCGATTAAATTCAATTAAAAACCGGTTAGTTGATTATTTTTGGAGAATCTTTTTTTTTGGAATCTCTATCCAAGTGATCCTAAGTTCATATTACCCCTGCGGCGTTATTGATTTAATTGTCCATAAAAGGCTTTATTTAAACAATTTCATTAAAATAATTTAAAAGAAGAAGTTTCAACATTATCCAAGTGAATCTTAAATCTAGATTGTTCTTGCGGCATTACTGGGTCAAGTTTCATAAAACCTTAATTAAACCAACTCTTTGAGATAATTTGAAGGAGGAAAATTCATCCGCGTGAAGTTTAACAAAGGCCTTTCGACCCCTCTCCCCTTTCCATTGCTGAAATCGTGTCATTCGAGAATTGGAGATTCGCGACAAAGGAGGAAAAAAATATAAAATTCAGGGAAGGGTTAGATAACAAATTGATCAAGTTTGAGACTCTCGCGAACCAGTGACTCATCAATAGTCACAGAATGAAGTTTAATTGAATTTTCCTTTCCGGTATTTCATTAAAAGTTTAAACAATTTAACAAATCCAATCCAAAGAATTTTTCCTCTCCAACGATTAAATTTAAAGAAAGAATCCTACCACTCTCTCTCTCTCTACTATTTGTTCAACTTATTCGATTCAGTACGGTTATGTAAATCTGCAACTTCATCCGAGGATTCGTGTTCTTTACTTTACTCTCCCCCCGTGCGAAAAACTTGGTTGGGACTAGAGTTGCGTCAGGTTGCACGCCCACCAATTATTCGTAGTCCTCCCCTCCGTGCGGAAAACTTGACTGGGGCTAGGGTCGCGTCAGGTTGCACGCTCACCAAGTATTCGTTTACCTCTCCTTACGCAAAGTTTGGTTGGGACAAGGGTTGCGTAAGGTTGCACGCTCACCAAATTTTTGCACTCCTTCGTTTTCCTTGGCGGAAATCTGGTTGGGACTAGGGTTGCGTCAGGTTGCACGCTCACCAGAGATTCACCCTGGATACTCTCCCCTTAAATCCCATGAGAGTAACCCCCCCCCCCCCCGTATCGCGCAAAAAGAAAAGAACACGCAGAGCCGGACGAAGATATCAATTACGTAAACTCGACGCGATATATTCGAATCCGTGGCCAAAAAGGTTAAACCCTGTTCAAAGATCTGAATCAAATTATCACGGAGTACGGGCATTGCCTGCAGACACAGAAATAACTAGAGAGACTCCAAAACCCAAAATTACTTCCACTGAACTCCTTAAACATCCAATAACTATTTACAAACTACGGCCGATCGATTTTTTCCCAATCATTCCTTCATTTATTAAAACTAACAATCAGGATCCACGTGGTAAAACTAACAGTAATTTATATCGAAATGAAAGATCCGAAAATTCAATAGACATCAACGTGATTAAAGGTTTGACAGTGATTCCAAGCCCATTTCCCGAGTAATTTTCCGAAAGGTTAGACTCAAAAACAGGGGCAGACGTGTTCGAGATTGATTCCAGGAGTAGTACGGAAATTTAATTCCACGACTAGAGAGTCTCGATCAAATTCAGCACGTCATACGTCAGAAATTATTAATAGTTCGCGAAAACTCCCATTTTTGACGTAACACAGCTCTTCTTCGCTAAACATACCGGGGAACATTTCGAGATCGTCCCCGAATAGTGCTCTATATGTCAGCTCATCGGACTGGCCGGATTCATATCCTGAAAAGATGGATAGAAATTAATATCTCTCATGAGCATCATTAATTTAATACCCCACCCATATTCTTTTTACCTTCATCCACATTTCTTCCGGTTCCGGCAGCTCTCTCGATTTGCCGATGCTCCCATTCTATTCGGGCTCTCTCATAATCGATGCCATCGGCGTATGGTGGTAGTGGTGGTGGTGGTGCTGGTGCTGGTGGTGACTTTGGTGGTGGTGTTGGTGGTCTTAGTGCATCATGCACTTCTTCTTCTCCTTCTTCTCCATCATCATCATCATCATCTTCTTCTTCTTCTTCTTCTTCATCATCATCATCTTCTCCCCCTTCATCATCAGCATCTAGTTCTTCATCTCCTTCTTCTCTTTCTTCATCTTCTTCCTCTTCTTCTTCTTCTCCTTCTTTCTCCTCTTCCTCCTCCTCCTCTTCTTCTTCTTCTTCTTCTTGTTGTTAAATTATTGAACGCCTTCAACAGAATTAAGTAATATATAAATGTATGGGAGATGAGAATTTGAAATTCACTTACCATGTGCATCAATAATTGGTCGGAGACGATTTACATTTTGCCAATTGAATAATCGGATCACCCGAACGGCTGAGTCCAGTACATCGAATGTATGTAGCAACCCGAGATTAAACGCTGCTATAAAATCCATTTTTCGCGCAGCATACAGAATCCTCCGCAGTTTACGCAATGCTGCTGCCCGATTAATCAAACGTACATCCCGTATGCACTCTTGAGGATAAAACGCCACTCTCAGTGGGGAAAAACGTTTGATCAGAAATTTAATAATGCCCGTTATATCGCTGTTGTTTCGCACTGTACTCATTTTAATTTTTTTGATTTTGTACGGCCGTTCACTCTGAGTTTTAAAATAGAAGTGAAGCTAAGATTCAATCTCGATGTCACACCAAGCCCGAGAAACAAGGATGGAAATTTTCGAAAAATATATACATCTTCAAACGCAATATATTTTACCACCCAAACGACCAGCACCACCACTCGAACCACTTGGCAGTTACGAGGATGCTGAAAATTTGACACTGATTCTCTCTCTCTCTCTCTCTCTCCCTGATGCATTGAGGTTTGCAGTGCAGCTAGGGGTGCACTCTCTACAAAGCCCTTCGTCGAGGAATTTAAATTAGGAGTATAAGCACATCCACATACATACATTTACACACACACACACACACACACATTTTTTTCTCAATTTCCAAAATTTATAGATTTCTAAATATATTTTTTTTTATTTTTAAATGCAATGTATGGAAATGCAATGTATAAAAATGATTATCAGAACATATAAAAATTATTTGAAAATTTATGATATATATATACTTGGCGGGGGGGGGGGACGTATAGTTTGGCTCTCAAACCCGTCAATTCCTCCATTATCTTTCCGTTATTCTTATCCTTCGTGAACCCTTATATTTATATAATTTTTATTCATTTATTTTTATTTATTAGCTTATTGTATGCCGTAGCGATTGTCGGGTGCATAATCCGACGTATCAAATCGAGGCAAATCGTCCCTATCGTAGCTCTATATATCGGGGAGGGGTCCTAATGTGATACTCAGACTGCCGGTATCGGTGTAAAGTTATTTTACTATATCAAAATTTTTTCTTTTCAGGGTAATTATAACGAAAGTCATAAAAAGGGGTGATTTTTAAAATGTCAAGAATTGCAAACTTCACATATGTCGGTTTTCATAAATTTCACTTCAGCTCGTGTAGCTGTGAAATGTCACCTTTGCGATTAAAGCCCTTGCACCAAAAAGCTCGACCCCATTTCCTCACAAGCTTAACATCTCGATGTCGCCTAACGTTTTTCATTATCTTCCCGAAAACTGAAATTATTCATGAGTTTAAAAAAGTTTTTCTCAAATTCATTATTTGATTTTTTACGTGAATCAGTGTCAATATCTCTATACTTTTTCAGCCGTGCTTTTTGTTTGAATTTTATACACGAAATCACGTGAAGTCAGACCCTCTCTAAAATCATTTGTATATCAAGCGGGAGAGTGATCCCCTCTTGATGTTATATCACCGGAAAAAACCATATGTAAATAATAGTTCAGTTTTATGATACTGGCGATGATGAGACTCAAGGCCAATTTTTTTCGGGACTAATTGAAATATTTTTCCGAACGAGAACTCTCCAATATCGATGTCTTATTTTTCATAATCTGCCAATTATATATGAAAATTCATAAAAAGTTTTATCATGATGCAAATTAAAGTTAACATGAACTACAATAAAAATTGAAATTATTTCGGATGTTTTTATTCCGATTCTGAAGAAAAGTAGAAAGCAAATATTTTTCGATCGAGAGCCCTTCATTAATATTAATGATTTTCGCAATCTGTAGATGATATGCAAATGCTGCGAGAAGGATTGACACGGAGATGCCGGGGAATGTATCGGGGATCCAAAGTTAGATTCATCTGGTGGCGAAACTTAAGAACTGACTAAGTAGGAAGCGCAAAGCCCCGTCGACCATGCGAAACGTCGAGGTTCGTTAGGATCAATTCTGAAAATTGTCCACTTAACAATAATATAGATATAGAGTTCGGAGTTTCGATGCAGAATGTGGTTTTTTTTTTTTTCTTTTTATTAGGTTAGGGTCAAAAGTTGCTTTTACTCGTTTACTGCATTTGCGTCCGGTAGTGAGTAGCATAATCTGTAATGAGCTGAGATAATCGACGACAAATCTCTCTCTCTCGCTCTCTCTCTCTACACCACGCTGTCACATGCGAGTCGCGAGCGAGCTATTTACTTACGTCGCCATATTGCTGACGTCAGAATTAAGTCATACTTCTCATTAGGTTCCCAATATCATGAAAAAATCAGATCTTTCATACTCACAATAACCGTGATTTTTGTTTTAATTTTATATTTATCTGGAGTTGTCGATGGGGGGATTACTAACTTTGCTCATATTCTGTGGATGTAACATAAATTTTATGCAAAGCTATAAGCAGTTATTTAAAAAGCTTTAAAAAGAAATCGAATAAGTGGGCTGGCTCCGTCATGATATATATTTTTCACGGATTTCCATGTAATCTACGGATTTTGCGGAACAAAAATTGTTAGTTAAAATGTTGTTATTCATTCGGATGTTTCAACGTTACGAGAATTTTGATTTTCCTATCTGTAAGCCTATGGTTCTTGGAAATCGTTATTGTTATTATAATTACATAAAAATGTATTCATATTTGAGAAAAGTAACCCTCCTCAAAATTATGACAATTCACATTTTTGAGAAATTTTAATATTTGTTTCTGACCATAGACCCAAAGATATAAATATAATTGATTTTTCTCATAATGTGCCGACGACATTAAAATTTCGCGAAAATAAGCTAAGACATCCAAGTTAATGAGTTATATGCGGCCGTGTTGATGAATATTGTTATTGTGGAGTCGGCTTCGATTCGGCCCAAAGTGTCAAGGTCTTGATGGAAAGACGTTACGATAATAACGTTTCGATCCTTGGTTGGGATCCTCTTCAGATTTTATTTACTCTATGAATTATAATTTACAATATATGTTATAATTGGAATTGACAAGATAATACATGAATGTGTTTTCTGTTATAAATGTGTCACAGTGAATTATAATAATTGAGTAATATGTGAGAGTGAGAATTATTCTATTATATGTAATTAAGTTGTTTAATTAGTTAATTAACGAACCTGAATATTATCAGTATTCCAGTTTCATGTTTTGTTTGGAAGATGATAGAAATAAGTTGTATTGTCAAAGAGTTGATTTTGACAGTTAATTTTGATAGATAGAGAGATTAATCGTTTTTCGGCGATTTTTGTTATCTGTGAAAATTCGAGTAATATGAGAGAATTTTTATTTTGTTAATCTATAGAATTTATTATAATGTTGTGTGAATGTTATATTTACCTATCGAAAATTTTAATTTTCTTATTTATATCTTCCAAAGCACAAATAGAAACTAGATATTATATGTTCTACATTTCGTGTAATGAAGTCTCTGAGAGTTCCAGATAGACTGAGTGGTGTATTAATTTTGTGAACGGACAGAGAATAATTATTATGGCAGTACCGTGTCAAGAATTTTGAAATTATGTGTCTTGTTAAGAGTTTTAAAAAGTTTCGTTTGTTAGAGATTTTAAAATAGATGTATTATGTCAAGAGTTATAAAACGTATATGTTGTGTATTTTTAAAGTTGATTAGTGTAATTGCGGTTGTGACTTATTATTAAGTTTATATTATTGAATTGTATGTTGAGCTTAGCTTGTTAATGTCTGTTCTGAAATTTATGGCATTAGGGTGAGCTTTAATTTGAATCATTTCTAAGATTAGTCTTTTTTTGAGCCATTCTTCATTGTTTAGAATTTTTACATCATCAAATTTGAAGTTGTGTTCATGTTCTATTGCGTGTTGTGCTAGGGCTGTGTTTATTGTGGTCGTGTGTTTAAGACTGTTTTTGTGTTCACTGATCCTGGTTTTTAGATATCTTTTGGTTTGGCCAATATATGTAGAGTTGCAGTCATTACAATCAATTTTGTAAACAATGTTCGATTTGTTATTGTTATCTATTTTGTCTTTGGTGGAACCTATAATTGATAAAATATTATGTTTATTGTTGGTAACTAATGTTATATTGTATTGTTGAAAAAGGCGAGTTAATTGGTGATGGATGTTTTTTGTGTAAGGTAAATTTATAAGTCTGGAGGAATCAAAGTTGTTGATGTTATTTTGTTGATTGTTGATTGTTGATAGTCGTTGTTTTATTATTTTTTCTGTAAATGAGGATGGATAACAATTTTGTGTCATCGTATTCTTAATAAGTTGAAGATTCTCTTCGTGAAATGATGGGTGAGATAGTTTAATTGCTCTGTCAGTTAACATGTAAATTATTGATTTTTTTTGGTGAAGTGGGTGGTGTGAAAAGAAGTTGATGAATCTCCCTGACCAAGTGGGTTTTCTGTACCAATTTGTGATGATTGAGTTTTGATTGCGAATTAGGAGTATATCAAGGAAAGGAATTTTTTTGTTTTGTTCTATTTCTAATGTAAATTGTATTTTTGGATTGTATGAGTTGAAGATTTTGATAGTGGATTCTATTTTTCCTGTTGGTAGAGCAATAATTATATCATCCACGTATCTTTTGTATAATGGCAATGAGAATTTTAATTTTTCTAAACAATTCTGTTCCAAGTCAATCATAACGATGTTGGATAGTATCGGAGCAAGAGGAGAGCCCATTGGTAGTCCAGAGATTTGTTGATATATTTTGTTTTGAAATGTAAAATAAGTAGAGAACATGATGAATTCTATGGCTTTAATTATTTCAATTAACGGAAATGTATTAGAAAATAGATTAGATCTTTTTTGAAGACTTTGAATAACTAGTTGCAATGGAATGTTCGTGTAGAGAGATACTACATCGAAAGAAACAAGTTTATAATTGGAAGGAATTGAAATATTTGAAACTAGTTGTTTTATGGAAAAGCTATCTTTCACATATGAGTTTGTTGTATTTATCAATTTGGATAATTTTAATTGGATAAATTCTGCTAATTTATGTGTTGGACTATTGATTGAAGATACTATTGGACGAAGTGGAAAGTTGTTTTTGTGAATTTTCGGAAGGCAATAAAGACGAGATAAGTTGCAATTTGTGGCTTTTAAATAATTGAGTTTTGTTTCGTCAATGATTCTTAATAATTTCCATCTGGAGAGAATGTTGTTTATGCCTTTTTGTAGAGAATTTATGGGATTTTTGTCTGTTAGTTTGTAAGTTGAGGAATCCGCGAGTAAATCGTGTGTTTTGGTAATGTAATCTGATTTGTTTAAAATGACTGTTGAATTTCCTTTATCTGCTCGTGTGATTAAGATTTGTGGATTGTTTTTGAGAAATGAAGATGTGCTTTTGATAATTTTACTTGTGTTGAAAAGTGATGTTGGTACATTCATTTTGTCCATAATTTTAATGAATTTTGCTCTAATTTCATTCTGTCTAGGTTTGTCTAGTAAAAATTCTAATTTTGATTCGAGCTCTGCGATTGACTTGTGGATATGTGTTTTAATGTTTGATGGTTTCAGATATGTAAAGCAAAATTTTTCACCGAGAGATAGGAAAGTTGAAATGTGTGATGGAATATCTGTATTTGAAAGATTTATGAGCCAATCTTTTGTGTTCATCAGTGTGATTGTTGATTCAATATTGTTTTGTGGATCAGTTGAAGAATTATTATTTGTGTCTTGTTGTTTATTAGTGAAAGTTGCGTTTAGGAAATTGTAATTTTGTGTTTGTTGATGTCTATTATGATGATCTTGGTAAAGAGAGTGATCTTGATTGAGGTGTTTTTGAGAAGAAATTGTTCTTAAGAATTCATTGTGATTGAAAATGTGTTGATGTATATTCATGGTTCGTTGAATTCTAAGATTTTGAAGTTTTTTTTGATGTTTTTCGTACATGATTATTGATAATTTATTTAATTTTGTTTGTTCAAGTGTGAAAAATTTTTCTTTTATAGTATTTGGAGTTTTGTCGATTATTTTCGTATGTCTATCTATTCTGTGGTTAAGTGTATTGATTCTAAAATTGAGATCGTCGATTTCTATATTTAATAATGATTTGTGAGTATTGTGTGTTACTTTGTTGAGTTTTAATTTTCCTTTGTTGCCAAAAATTGAAAAATATTGAAGTTTCTCGAGTAAATATGCTTCGGTATCAAACCTTCCTGTCTACATTTTAGTAAGAAGCGGAGTTGTTGTTTTAGGCGAGTCTTCGTTGCAGAGTCACTTTTCCAATTTTTGAAAGCTGCCATGGTGATATATCCGAAGAGTTGTAGTAATTCGCCAAAGAAGGTCATCGTGTCGAGTTTATAGCCAGTCGTTTTCAATTTAATGAGTTATATGCGGCCGTGTTGATGAATATTGTTATTGTGGAGTCGGATCAAGATCATCATAATAGACATCAACAAACACAAAATTACAATTTCCTAAACGCAACTTTCACTAATAAACAACAAGACACAAATAATAATTCTTCAACTGATCCACAAAACAATATTGAATCAACAATCACACTGATGAACACAAAAGATTGGCTCATAAATCTTTCAAATACAGATATTCCATCACACATTTCAACTTTCCTATCTCTCGGTGAAAAATTTTGCTTTACATATCTGAAACCATCAAACATTAAAACACATATCCACAAGTCAATCGCAGAGCTCGAATCAAAATTAGAATTTTTACTAGACAAACCTAGACAGAATGAAATTAGAGCAAAATTCATTAAAATTATGGACAAAATGAATGTACCAACATCACTTTTCAACACAAGTAAAATTATCAAAAGCACATCTTCATTTCTCAAAAACAATCCACAAATCTTAATCACACGAGCAGATAAAGGAAATTCAACAGTCATTTTAAACAAATCAGATTACATTACCAAAACACACGATTTACTCGCGGATTCCTCAACTTACAAACTAACAGACAAAAATCCCATAAATTCTCTACAAAAAGGCATAAACAACATTCTCTCCAGATGGAAATTATTAAAAATCATTGACGAAACAAAACTCAATTATTTAAAAGCCACAAATTGCAACTTATCTCGTCTTTATTGCCTTCCGAAAATTCACAAAAACAACTTTCCACTTCGTCCAATAGTATCTTCAATCAATAGTCCAACACATAAATTAGCAGAATTTATCCAATTAAAATTATCCAAATTGATAAATACAACAAACTCATATGTGAAAGATAGCTTTTCCATAAAACAACTAGTTTCAAATATTTCAATTCCTTCCAATTATAAACTTGTTTCTTTCGATGTAGTATCTCTCTACACGAACATTCCATTGCAACTAGTTATTCAAAGTCTTCAAAAAAGATCTAATCTATTTTCTAATACATTTCCGTTAATTGAAATAATTAAAGCCATAGAATTCATCATGTTCTCTACTTATTTTACATTTCAAAACAAAATATATCAACAAATCTCTGGACTACCAATGGGCTCTCCTCTTGCTCCGATACTATCCAACATCGTTATGATTGACTTGGAACAGAATTGTTTAGAAAAATTAAAATTCTCATTGCCATTATACAAAAGATACGTGGATGATATAATTATTGCTCTACCAACAGGAAAAATAGAATCCACTATCAAAATCTTCAACTCATACAATCCAAAAATACAATTTACATTAGAAATAGAACAAAACAAAAAAATTCCTTTCCTTGATATACTCCTAATTCGCAATCAAAACTCAATCATCACAAATTGGTACAGAAAACCCACTTGGTCAGGGAGATTCATCAACTTCTTTTCACACCACCCACTTCACCAAAAAAAATCAATAATTTACATGTTAACTGACAGAGCAATTAAACTATCTCACCCATCATTTCACGAAGAGAATCTTCAACTTATTAAGAATACGATGACACAAAATTGTTATCCATCCTCATTTACAGAAAAAATAATAAAACAACGACTATCAACAATCAACAATCAACAAAATAACATCAACAACTTTGATTCCTCCAGACTTATAAATTTACCTTACACAAAAAACATCCATCACCAATTAACTCGCCTTTTTCAACAATACAATATAACATTAGTTACCAACAATAAACATAATATTTTATCAATTATAGGTTCCACCAAAGACAAAATAGATAACAATAACAAATCGAACATTGTTTACAAAATTGATTGTAATGACTGCAACTCTACATATATTGGCCAAACCAAAAGATATCTAAAAACCAGGATCAGTGAACACAAAAACAGTCTTAAACACACGACCACAATAAACACAGCCCTAGCACAACACGCAATAGAACATGAACACAACTTCAAATTTGATGATGTAAAAATTCTAAACAATGAAGAATGGCTCAAAAAAAGACTAATCTTAGAAATGATTCAAATTAAAGCTCACCCTAACGCCATAAATTTCAGAACAGACATTAACAAGCTAAGCTCAACATACAATTCAATAATATAAACTTAATAATAAGTCACAACCGCAATTACACTAATCAACTTTAAAAATACACAACATATACGTTTTATAACTCTTGACATAATACATCTATTTTAAAATCTCTAACAAACGAAACTTTTTAAAACTCTTAACAAGACACATAATTTCAAAATTCTTGACACGGCACTGCCATAATAATTATTCTCTGTCCGTTC
The DNA here is from genome assembly GCA_946863875.1 of Alloplasta piceator. Taxonomy (NCBI): domain Eukaryota; kingdom Metazoa; phylum Arthropoda; class Insecta; order Hymenoptera; family Ichneumonidae; genus Alloplasta; species Alloplasta piceator. The sequence continues at coordinate 27,360,445 of OX333078.1, forward strand.
ACAAAATTAATACACCACTCAGTCTATCTGGAACTCTCAGAGACTTCATTACACGAAATGTAGAACATATAATATCTAGTTTCTATTTGTGCTTTGGAAGATATAAATAAGAAAATTAAAATTTTCGATAGGTAAATATAACATTCACACAACATTATAATAAATTCTATAGATTAACAAAATAAAAATTCTCTCATATTACTCGAATTTTCACAGATAACAAAAATCGCCGAAAAACGATTAATCTCTCTATCTATCAAAATTAACTGTCAAAATCAACTCTTTGACAATACAACTTATTTCTATCATCTTCCAAACAAAACATGAAACTGGAATACTGATAATATTCAGGTTCGTTAATTAACTAATTAAACAACTTAATTACATATAATAGAATAATTCTCACTCTCACATATTACTTAATTATTATAATTCACTGTGACACATCTATAACAGAAAACACATTCATGTATTATCTTGTCAATTCCAATTATAACATATATTGTAAATTATAATTCATAGAGTAAATAAAATCTGAAGAGGATCCCAACCAAGGATCGAAACGTTATTATCGTAACGTCTTTCCATCAAGACCTTGACACTTTGGGCCGAATCGAAGCCGACTCCACAATAACAATATTCATCAACACGGCCGCATATAACTCATTAAATTGAAAACGACTGGCTATAAACTCGACACGATGACCTTCTTTGGCGAATTACTACAACTCTTCGGATATATCACCATGGCAGCTTTCAAAAATTGGAAAAGTGACTCTGCAACGAAGACTCGCCTAAAACAACAACTCCGCTTCTTACTAAAATGTAGACAGGAAGGTTTGATACCGAAGCATATTTACTCGAGAAACTTCAATATTTTAATTTTTGGCAACAAAGGAAAATTAAAACTCAACAAAGTAACACACAATACTCACAAATCATTATTAAATATAGAAATCGACGATCTCAATTTTAGAATCAATACACTTAACCACAGAATAGATAGACATACGAAAATAATCGACAAAACTCCAAATACTATAAAAGAAAAATTTTTCACACTTGAACAAACAAAATTAAATAAATTATCAATAATCATGTACGAAAAACATCAAAAAAAACTTCAAAATCTTAGAATTCAACGAACCATGAATATACATCAACACATTTTCAATCACAATGAATTCTTAAGAACAATTTCTTCTCAAAAACACCTCAATCAAGATCACTCTCTTTACCAAGATCATCATAATAGACATCAACAAACACAAAATTACAATTTCCTAAACGCAACTTTCACTAATAAACAACAAGACACAAATAATAATTCTTCAACTGATCCACAAAACAATATTGAATCAACAATCACACTGATGAACACAAAAGATTGGCTCATAAATCTTTCAAATACAGATATTCCATCACACATTTCAACTTTCCTATCTCTCGGTGAAAAATTTTGCTTTACATATCTGAAACCATCAAACATTAAAACACATATCCACAAGTCAATCGCAGAGCTCGAATCAAAATTAGAATTTTTACTAGACAAACCTAGACAGAATGAAATTAGAGCAAAATTCATTAAAATTATGGACAAAATGAATGTACCAACATCACTTTTCAACACAAGTAAAATTATCAAAAGCACATCTTCATTTCTCAAAAACAATCCACAAATCTTAATCACACGAGCAGATAAAGGAAATTCAACAGTCATTTTAAACAAATCAGATTACATTACCAAAACACACGATTTACTCGCGGATTCCTCAACTTACAAACTAACAGACAAAAATCCCATAAATTCTCTACAAAAAGGCATAAACAACATTCTCTCCAGATGGAAATTATTAAAAATCATTGACGAAACAAAACTCAATTATTTAAAAGCCACAAATTGCAACTTATCTCGTCTTTATTGCCTTCCGAAAATTCACAAAAACAACTTTCCACTTCGTCCAATAGTATCTTCAATCAATAGTCCAACACATAAATTAGCAGAATTTATCCAATTAAAATTATCCAAATTGATAAATACAACAAACTCATATGTGAAAGATAGCTTTTCCATAAAACAACTAGTTTCAAATATTTCAATTCCTTCCAATTATAAACTTGTTTCTTTCGATGTAGTATCTCTCTACACGAACATTCCATTGCAACTAGTTATTCAAAGTCTTCAAAAAAGATCTAATCTATTTTCTAATACATTTCCGTTAATTGAAATAATTAAAGCCATAGAATTCATCATGTTCTCTACTTATTTTACATTTCAAAACAAAATATATCAACAAATCTCTGGACTACCAATGGGCTCTCCTCTTGCTCCGATACTATCCAACATCGTTATGATTGACTTGGAACAGAATTGTTTAGAAAAATTAAAATTCTCATTGCCATTATACAAAAGATACGTGGATGATATAATTATTGCTCTACCAACAGGAAAAATAGAATCCACTATCAAAATCTTCAACTCATACAATCCAAAAATACAATTTACATTAGAAATAGAACAAAACAAAAAAATTCCTTTCCTTGATATACTCCTAATTCGCAATCAAAACTCAATCATCACAAATTGGTACAGAAAACCCACTTGGTCAGGGAGATTCATCAACTTCTTTTCACACCACCCACTTCACCAAAAAAAATCAATAATTTACATGTTAACTGACAGAGCAATTAAACTATCTCACCCATCATTTCACGAAGAGAATCTTCAACTTATTAAGAATACGATGACACAAAATTGTTATCCATCCTCATTTACAGAAAAAATAATAAAACAACGACTATCAACAATCAACAATCAACAAAATAACATCAACAACTTTGATTCCTCCAGACTTATAAATTTACCTTACACAAAAAACATCCATCACCAATTAACTCGCCTTTTTCAACAATACAATATAACATTAGTTACCAACAATAAACATAATATTTTATCAATTATAGGTTCCACCAAAGACAAAATAGATAACAATAACAAATCGAACATTGTTTACAAAATTGATTGTAATGACTGCAACTCTACATATATTGGCCAAACCAAAAGATATCTAAAAACCAGGATCAGTGAACACAAAAACAGTCTTAAACACACGACCACAATAAACACAGCCCTAGCACAACACGCAATAGAACATGAACACAACTTCAAATTTGATGATGTAAAAATTCTAAACAATGAAGAATGGCTCAAAAAAAGACTAATCTTAGAAATGATTCAAATTAAAGCTCACCCTAACGCCATAAATTTCAGAACAGACATTAACAAGCTAAGCTCAACATACAATTCAATAATATAAACTTAATAATAAGTCACAACCGCAATTACACTAATCAACTTTAAAAATACACAACATATACGTTTTATAACTCTTGACATAATACATCTATTTTAAAATCTCTAACAAACGAAACTTTTTAAAACTCTTAACAAGACACATAATTTCAAAATTCTTGACACGGCACTGCCATAATAATTATTCTCTGTCCGTTCACAAAATTAATACACCACTCAGTCTATCTGGAACTCTCAGAGACTTCATTACACGAAATGTAGAACATATAATATCTAGTTTCTATTTGTGCTTTGGAAGATATAAATAAGAAAATTAAAATTTTCGATAGGTAAATATAACATTCACACAACATTATAATAAATTCTATAGATTAACAAAATAAAAATTCTCTCATATTACTCGAATTTTCACAGATAACAAAAATCGCCGAAAAACGATTAATCTCTCTATCTATCAAAATTAACTGTCAAAATCAACTCTTTGACAATACAACTTATTTCTATCATCTTCCAAACAAAACATGAAACTGGAATACTGATAATATTCAGGTTCGTTAATTAACTAATTAAACAACTTAATTACATATAATAGAATAATTCTCACTCTCACATATTACTCAATTATTATAATTCACTGTGACACATTTATAACAGAAAACACATTCATGTATTATCTTGTCAATTCCAATTATAACATATATTGTAAATTATAATTCATAGAGTAAATAAAATCTGAAGAGGATCCCAACCAAGGATCGAAACGTTATTATCGTAACGTCTTTCCATCAAGACCTTGACACTTTGGGCCGAATCGAAGCCGACTCCACAATAACAATATTCATCAACACGGCCGCATATAACTCATTAAATTGAAAACGACTGGCTATAAACTCGACACGATGACCTTCTTTGGCGAATTACTACAACTCTTCGGATATATCACCATGGCAGCTTTCAAAAATTGGAAAAGTGACTCTGCAACGAAGACTCGCCTAAAACAACAACTCCGCTTCTTACTAAAATGTAGACAGGAAGGTTTGATACCGAAGCATATTTACTCGAGAAACTTCAATATTTTAATTTTTGGCAACAAAGGAAAATTAAAACTCAACAAAGTAACACACAATACTCACAAATCATTATTAAATATAGAAATCGACGATCTCAATTTTAGAATCAATACACTTAACCACAGAATAGATAGACATACGAAAATAATCGACAAAACTCCAAATACTATAAAAGAAAAATTTTTCACACTTGAACAAACAAAATTAAATAAATTATCAATAATCATGTACGAAAAACATCAAAAAAAACTTCAAAATCTTAGAATTCAACGAACCATGAATATACATCAACACATTTTCAATCACAATGAATTCTTAAGAACAATTTCTTCTCAAAAACACCTCAATCAAGATCACTCTCTTTACCAAGATCATCATAATAGACATCAACAAACACAAAATTACAATTTCCTAAACGCAACTTTCACTAATAAACAACAAGACACAAATAATAATTCTTCAACTGATCCACAAAACAATATTGAATCAACAATCACACTGATGAACACAAAAGATTGGCTCATAAATCTTTCAAATACAGATATTCCATCACACATTTCAACTTTCCTATCTCTCGGTGAAAAATTTTGCTTTACATATCTGAAACCATCAAACATTAAAACACATATCCACAAGTCAATCGCAGAGCTCGAATCAAAATTAGAATTTTTACTAGACAAACCTAGACAGAATGAAATTAGAGCAAAATTCATTAAAATTATGGACAAAATGAATGTACCAACATCACTTTTCAACACAAGTAAAATTATCAAAAGCACATCTTCATTTCTCAAAAACAATCCACAAATCTTAATCACACGAGCAGATAAAGGAAATTCAACAGTCATTTTAAACAAATCAGATTACATTACCAAAACACACGATTTACTCGCGGATTCCTCAACTTACAAACTAACAGACAAAAATCCCATAAATTCTCTACAAAAAGGCATAAACAACATTCTCTCCAGATGGAAATTATTAAGAATCATTGACGAAACAAAACTCAATTATTTAAAAGCCACAAATTGCAACTTATCTCGTCTTTATTGCCTTCCGAAAATTCACAAAAACAACTTTCCACTTCGTCCAATAGTATCTTCAATCAATAGTCCAACACATAAATTAGCAGAATTTATCCAATTAAAATTATCCAAATTGATAAATACAACAAACTCATATGTGAAAGATAGCTTTTCCATAAAACAACTAGTTTCAAATATTTCAATTCCTTCCAATTATAAACTTGTTTCTTCCGATGTAGTATCTCTCTACACGAACATTCCATTGCAACTAGTTATTCAAAGTCTTCAAAAAAGATCTAATCTATTTTCTAATACATTTCCGTTAATTGAAATAATTAAAGCCATAGAATTCATCATGTTCTCTACTTATTTTACATTTCAAAACAAAATATATCAACAAATCTCTGGACTACCAATGGGCTCTCCTCTTGCTCCGATACTATCCAACATCGTTATGATTGACTTGGAACAGAATTGTTTAGAAAAATTAAAATTCTCATTGCCATTATACAAAAGATACGTGGATGATATAATTATTGCTCTACCAACAGGAAAAATAGAATCCACTATCAAAATCTTCAACTCATACAATCCAAAAATACAATTTACATTAGAAATAGAACAAAACAAAAAAATTCCTTTCCTTGATATACTCCTAATTCGCAATCAAAACTCAATCATCACAAATTGGTACAGAAAACCCACTTGGTCAGGGAGATTCATCAACTTCTTTTCACACCACCCACTTCACCAAAAAAAATCAATAATTTACATGTTAACTGACAGAGCAATTAAACTATCTCACCCATCATTTCACGAAGAGAATCTTCAACTTATTAAGAATACGATGACACAAAATTGTTATCCATCCTCATTTACAGAAAAAATAATAAAACAACGACTATCAACAATCAACAATCAACAAAATAACATCAACAACTTTGATTCCTCCAGACTTATAAATTTACCTTACACAAAAAACATCCATCACCAATTAACTCGCCTTTTTCAACAATACAATATAACATTAGTTACCAACAATAAACATAATATTTTATCAATTATAGGTTCCACCAAAGACAAAATAGATAACAATAACAAATCGAACATTGTTTACAAAATTGATTGTAATGACTGCAACTCTACATATATTGGCCAAACCAAAAGATATCTAAAAACCAGGATCAGTGAACACAAAAACAGTCTTAAACACACGACCACAATAAACACAGCCCTAGCACAACACGCAATAGAACATGAACACAACTTCAAATTTGATGATGTAAAAATTCTAAACAATGAAGAATGGCTCAAAAAAAGACTAATCTTAGAAATGATTCAAATTAAAGCTCACCCTAACGCCATAAATTTCAGAACAGACATTAACAAGCTAAGCTCAACATACAATTCAATAATATAAACTTAATAATAAGTCACAACCGCAATTACACTAATCAACTTTAAAAATACACAACATATACGTTTTATAACTCTTGACATAATACATCTATTTTAAAATCTCTAACAAACGAAACTTTTTAAAACTCTTAACAAGACACATAATTTCAAAATTCTTGACACGGCACTGCCATAATAATTATTCTCTGTCCGTTCACAAAATTAATACACCACTCAGTCTATCTGGAACTCTCAGAGACTTCATTACACGAAATGTAGAACATATAATATCTAGTTTCTATTTGTGCTTTGGAAGATATAAATAAGAAAATTAAAATTTTCGATAGGTAAATATAACATTCACACAACATTATAATAAATTCTATAGATTAACAAAATAAAAATTCTCTCATATTACTCGAATTTTCACAGATAACAAAAATCGCCGAAAAACGATTAATCTCTCTATCTATCAAAATTAACTGTCAAAATCAACTCTTTGACAATACAACTTATTTCTATCATCTTCCAAACAAAACATGAAACTGGAATACTGATAATATTCAGGTTCGTTAATTAACTAATTAAACAACTTAATTACATATAATAGAATAATTCTCACTCTCACATATTACTCAATTATTATAATTCACTGTGACACATTTATAACAGAAAACACATTCATGTATTATCTTGTCAATTCCAATTATAACATATATTGTAAATTATAATTCATAGAGTAAATAAAATCTGAAGAGGATCCCAACCAAGGATCGAAACGTTATTATCGTAACGTCTTTCCATCAAGACCTTGACACTTTGGGCCGAATCGAAGCCGACTCCACAATAACAATAAGACATCCAAGATTTTTCTGAATAATACAATATATATATTTTTTTTTCTGAACGAGGGCCCTTGGAAGTGCTGATTACTTATGCTTTCTCATCCTCTGCGGCTCGCATAGGAGTCTTACGTGAAGTTATGAAAATTATTTTAAAAAACTTGGAAAGACAGTATAAAAAAAGATTGTATTGTTCATGATTTTAATTTCAAAGTAAACTATTATATTATTCGCAAAAGATAAGAAAAAAATTACATTAACATGCTTAGACCTTTGGTGAGAAAAAATAATAAATTTTCTAAAAATCCAATTGCTTCATGAAAAAAACAAGTTTTCCCAATTTTTATATCAACCATAGAATTTGTATATACCACTAATATCAGTGGACCCGCGGGCAGAACACGATAGAAATTTTTGCTGAAATAATTAAAACATCATAGCTTTGAAATATCTAGATATCAATCTATCATGATAAAACTTTTTTCCATTTGAATGCCATCTAGGGATATTGATAACAAATAAAATAGTGAATATCAATGGGCCTTTCACCAAAAATATTTGATTTCACATTTTCCTCAAAAACCATGCTTGAACTACAAAAGGTCTAAATCATTAGCAATCTCATAGCTTAGAATACACTGACGTACGAAATACGGAGAACAAGTGAAAGAGAGGACAGAGAGATAAAGAGAAAGAGAGAGAGAGAGAGAAATAACGTTGCCGAAGAATTGCTTGAAAAAACTCGAAAATTGTGAATTGCGATGATCGTCTATGCAGCTATGTGTCGATAATATGCGTCGCGACGAAAAAATTTGGATCATGTTTGGATACAGAGTTGTATACATCGTAAATTTGATACTTGACACTCGGCGCGTGAGAGCGCGGGCGACAAAGAGTGCGCGTGCGAGAGAGAGAGGGTGAGAGAGAGAGCATGAGTCAACGCCAGTGACGACGCCTAATGCTTTCTTCAAAAAATCATAGACAAGCGCGGGCGACAAAGAGTGCGCGAGAGAGAGGGTGAGAGAGAGAGAGAGCATGAGTCAACGCCAGCGACGACGCCTAATGCTTTCTTCTCGGGCATCGACAATCCCCCCCCCCCCTAACGCACGCACGCACGCACGTATGCACGCACGTACCCGCACGTACACGCAAGACATGCTGACAGAAAATCTCGAAATCCTCCCCTCCCCCCCTTCACTACCTGCCGCCTGCGATGCACCTGCCCACCCACCACCCACCACCTCCTGTGCGCAACACACACACACACACACACACACACACACACACACACACACACATGCACACGCATATACACGCAAGATGTGTGGACGAAAAAATCCCCCCCCCCTCCTAAGCCACCCACCTACCACCCACTGACCACCCGCGAGCCACCCACTCACGACGCGGTTTGTGTCTAGGCTAAGTGGTTTGTGTCTCGGCTAAGTGCCTTGAATCGCGGGTTAAAAAAGGTCGGTAAATGTCGGGGTAGGGATCTTGATCCAGAACCGGCTGTCTACATCTACTTCCGTGTCCCCGTATTATTGTCCTGTATGGGTCGTGCCTAAAAAGGCCGATTCTAAGGGAAATAAACGATGGCGTGTCGTATTTGACTATCGCTCTCTGAACGAAAAAACAATAGCAGATGCATATTTCATTCCCAATATTATCGAGATATTAGATCAATTAGGGGGTGCACAATATTTTTCAGTATTCGATCTAGCATCCGGTTTCCATCAGATAGAAGTCAGTCTGCAGGACCGTCATAAAACTGCATTTACCACACCTCGAGGGCATTTCGAGTTCGTAAGAATGCCTTTCGGGCTACGCAATGCTCCCCCCACCTTCCAACGCGCCATGGATCTTACGCTCGGGGGTATACTGAGAAAAGGCGTTTTTGTGTATCTTGACGATATAGTAATATATGCCAAAAATCTTGAAGACCACAGTAAAATTTACAGAGAATTAATAAAACGTTTAGAAGCTGCAAATCTAAAATTACAACCCGATAAATGCGAATTTCTTCAACACGAAGTAGCATATCTCGGTCATATAATAGGGAAAGACGGAGTTAAGCCCGATCCAAAAAAATTAAAAGCCGTCAGAGAATATCCAAGACTCAAGAATATCAAAAATATTCGACCATTTTTGGGACTTACGGGTTGTTACAGGAGATTTATCGAAGGTTACGCGAAAATCACAAAACCTTTAACATTGTTACTTAGAAAAGAAACAGAATTTAATTGGCAATCGGAGCAGCAAGAAGCGTTCGAGATCCTAAAAAACAAATTATGTACGGCCCCCGTGCTTAAATATCCTGATTTTTCCAAACCATTTATTCTTACCACCGACGCATCGGGCATCGTGATTGGCGGAATTTTATCTCAGGGAGTAATTAATCATGATCACCCTTGTGCCTATGCATCGAGAGCTATGAATAAGGCGGAGGAAAAATATGATACATATGAAAAAGAGGCCTTGGCCATAGTATACTGCGTACTACATTACCGCCCCTATCTGTACGGGCGACGTTTCACTATAGTAACCGATCATAAACCCTTGATGTGGTTCCAACGAGCCACGGACGGCAATGCAAGAGTTCTAAGATGGCGGTTTTGATCGTCGATGACGACGATACGCCCGTATATGTGTAAAATATAAATAATTAGAGAATAAGATACACTCACACAATACACATACACAACACGACCAGAAATAACGAAAAACTTCACAAAATATTCGTGAGTAAAAGATCGCATATTCTCGACTTATTGCCGGATTTTCCCGTTCAACAAAAATTCAATACATTTCAAAATATCCATTCAATCGCGTATTTTCCGTGAGTCTCGAAAGAGTTTACGTTATATACAGTGTAAAGAAGATTTTCAGTGTTTAGCACACAGATGTTTTATTGCCGGAAAAAACCAGAGTCCATCTCTGGCGACCAAATGTTTTATTACCCTTTATCGTTAGGATTGTCTCCGCAGGTAACGCGACGAGACGCTCCGTGCCAGTTTGCGGGGGACGCTACCCATGAACCAATCAGAATAAATATTCGATCTTGTGAATTTTTGACCAATGAAATTACGCGATACAAACCCTTAAAGGCTTCCCCTTCTACTTGTGAAAAAGAGGGAGGAAAAATTGAGTAGTTGTCTGTTTTTGCATTTTTAGTCAGTCTTCAGCGACTAGTTGCCGAGTCAACTTAAAATATTTCACCAAGTTAAATTCTGACAGTTGCCGAGTCAACTTCAATATTAAACTTAAACTATTACGACACACATAACACTTGTATCACGAAATTAACAGTAGAGTAAAAAATACAGTTCATTATTATCGTTATAATTGAATCTCCGCATTCATTTATTTACGCGAAACAAGCTTGCAGCCGATTAATTTCCCCTGCAGCATATACTGTAAGAAATCGTCGCAACAGCGCACGTGAATTTACGACTCACGTGGATTATAAAAAGACAATCGCGAAATTCGACAGTACATTTTTTGGTCCTTCGAGCTGGATACAGTACAATCCGGACTCGCTGTTAATCGAAGTGAAGTGTGTGAAGTGTCGCTGTGCTCAACGAGGCCTCTTCGATTGCCTATCAAAGAAGGAAGCAGAGGAAATCTCTTCGACGATACAAGGACGCAGAAGAGGTCCAAGGGACTCCGTTCAACAACGCCAAGGGTCCAACAACAGGAGACTACGTTCGACAACGCTAGGACTCCAGCATCAATACGGTAAGCTCGTTAATTATTACGTTCACCGATATTCTCCATACGACAATCCGCATCCTATAAATTCAGAATGGCTAATGTTCAAGCGATTAAAGTTCTCGTGAAGAAACGCGGTACAATCAAAGCTCAAATTACGTCTTTCACCGCTTTTATAAAAGAATATATTGACGGGCAACCACCTAACGTCACAAAAATCAGAACGCGTTTTGATAAATTCAAAGAGACGATAGCAAGCCTTGACCACATATGCGACGAGTTAGATCGGCTCGATGAAGAAGTCGATCACACACCCGAGAGGATTGCCGTACAAGAGCAGGCCCTCGATTTAATTGCGGAAACAGAAACGTTACTTGCCGCGGCAAATCCACGTCCAACGACACCAATCACCATAGAGTCAAACGACAGCGTCCAATCATACAACCGCGTTCTACGTGTAAAACTTCCGGAAGCTTTGCTGCCAAAATTTGACGGCAAATACGAACAGTGGTTAGGTTTTAAAGACTCGTTCCTCGCGATGATCGGAGACCGCCGTGATATAAGCAATGTAGAAAAATTACAATATTTGAAAAGTTCGTTATCAGGAGACGCGGCGCGAAAACTTAATATTTTTACGATTACGAGCGAAAATTATACTCGAGCGTGGGATTTGCTCGAGCAATCGTATCAAGACGAGCGAATTATAATCACGCGGCATTTAAGCTTGCTCATTCGGATGCCGATGCAAGAAAGGGAAACGGCGGCGGGATTGACGCGTCTCGCGGACGAAACGCAGCAACACGTGCAGTCTTCAAAATCTCTCGGCGTTGACGTAGGAGAACACATGATCGTACAGCTCGTGGTTGAAAAATTACACAAAACAACGCGTCAAAAATGGGACGAGTCATTGGAACGTAGCGTTTTCCCAAAATTAAAGAAAATAATTGAATTTTTGTACGGAACAGCGTCGCGAATCGCGCAATGGGATTCGGAAAGTCGTGACGATTCAAGCTCCTCCGCATCGAAAGGAAAATTCGCGAAAGTTAACAAGTCGGTCAAGGCCTTCGCGACCACGGCGGAAACGAGGTGTTCGGTATGCACCGAGGAAGTGCATCCGTTATTCAAATGCTCGAAGTTTCGCTCATTGCCAGTGCAAAATAGAATTAGAATCGTCAAAGACGCGTCGCTCTGCCAGAATTGCCTCCGTTCACACAAATCTAAAGAGTGCAAATTTCGAAATTGCCTAAAATGCAACGAGAGACACAACACTCTGTTGCATCAGGAGTCTGCGACCGCGTCAACGTCAACGTCGGCGCAAAATTGACTCGTGGCACCCACAGGAATGAAAAATTTCTGCACGTCGTCAGTAAATACGCCAAAGTGTTCCTCGACGACGGAAGGAAAACCCAAAGAACAGGAAGTAATATCAATCGTCGATCGACGAATGTCATTAACGTCAAATACAACGATGCGGGAGTTGATGACGAGTGCAGCGGTCGACATCTATGATTGTAAACGCCGACGAATTCGATGTCGCGCGTTATTGGATACGTGTTCTACGGCTAATTTCATCACGGAAAAATTAGCCACGGCACTACGATTGCCGAAGAAAAAATTATCCATTCCTGTGGGGGCATTAAACGCAATGGCAACGACAACGAAACATGTTGTCACCGCCACTATCAAATCAATCCACGATGGATTCGAGAAAACATTGACTTTTTTAACTATTCCGCGCATTTCGGACCCCGTGCCGGCGGAATCAATCCCGCGGAAAACCGTTAATATCGCTCCGAACATACGTCTCGCGGACCCTGAATTTTACAAAGCCACGGCAGCGGATCTGCTTATCAGCTCAGGGCCAACACTAGCGATGCTCTGTATCGGACAAATTGATCTTTCCAACGGAGGGACGGATCTAATCTTGCAAAAAACCAAACTTGGATGGGTCATTGGAGGCAGCGTCGATGCCACACGCACTCCAGCAGCGTCATGTTTTTTCACCGATGTTCAACGGGATTTAACAAAATTTTGGGAGGTCGAAGAAGGTACGTCGACTAAACATTTCTCATCGGAAGAGCTCGAATGCGAGGATCACTTCCGAAGGAACGTGAGCCGCGACGAAAATGGCCGCTACGTGGTTGCGTTGCCATTTAAAAATAACCACCCAACTCTCGGAGAATCTCGCGGACGAGCAATCAACCGCTTAAATTCACTCCAGAGAAAATTTAATTCCGACAAGAGACTGAAAGGACAATATACGGCAGTCATCGAGGAATATTTGCAGCTCGGACATATGTCGGAAACCGAGGACAACGATAGGAATGGCTTTTATCTCCCACACCACGCGGTTATCAAAGAATCAAGCAATACGACGAAAGTCCGCGTGGTATTCGACGGCTCCGCGAAGTCGAGCTCTGGAATTTTACTCAACGACGCGTTAATGGTTGGCCAAACGATTCAGGATGACCTATTGTCTCTTATTCTTCGCTTTCGAGTACACAATTATGTAATCACAGCCGACATTGAGAAAATGTATCGACAATTTATCGTCCGAAAAGAAGATAGAAAATATCAAAAATCTTATGGCACGGATCGACCGGTCGCAAGGCGTACGAGTTAAATACAGTCACGTTCGGGTTAGCTTCAGCTCCTTCCTTGGCGATTCGTTGTCTGCATCAATTGGCAGACGATGAAGGGCATAAATATCCAGCAGCCGCAAGGAGTCTCAAACGCGATATGTACGTTGATGATCTGTTAACGGGCGCGTCAACAATCGAGGAGGCGCGAAAATTACGTACGGAAATTATCGAATTACTGAAGCTCGGAGGCTTACATTTACGACAATGGGCATCGAACGACATGCGTATACTGGAGGATCTTCCCGAAGAAGAAATCAACCACTGTCTTCAGCTCGACAAAGAGCCAACGTTGAAAACTCTGGGAATCTTTTGAAACGCCAATGAAGACACTATCAAATACGCGGTGAAGCCGATAAATATTGAAGCCACTATCACCAAGCGCAAGATTTTGTCAAAATTGCGAAAATCTTCGATCCGCTCGGCTTGTTGGGCCCCATCATTCTCTACGCGAAATGTTTGATGCAAAGGCTCTGGCTCCTCAAACTAGATTGGGATGAATCTGTAACTCACAGGATCCATACGGACTGGACAACTTATTGTGAAGAACTGAGTGCATTGTCCTGTTGGTCGTGCGACAGAAAAATCTCAACGTCAGGAGCAACGAATATTCAAGTACACGGATTTTGCGATGCCAGCGAGAAAGGGTATGGAGCCTGCATCTACGTACGGTCCAGCGATCTGTCCGGCAACGTTCAATGTAGATTACTCTGTTCAAAATCGCGAGTAGCACCCTTGAAGGTCGTGACGATACCACGGCTCGAATTATGCGCTGCTCAGTTATTGGCGAAGCTATATCTTCAAGTCATCAAAATAATGGATATTAAAATCGACAAAACGTGCCTGTGGAGTGACTCAATGATTACGTTACATTGGATCAACACTTCTCCGCACATATTAAAGACTTTCGTCGGCAATCGCGTTTCGGAGATTCAGCAGAAGACAAATGCAGAAGATTGGCGGCATATTCGGTCCGAGGATAACCCGGCAGATCAGCTGTCCAGAGGACAGCTTCCGAGAGAATTTATCCAGAATTATCTCTGGAAAGAGGGGCCATCGTGGTTAAAGAAGAACGAATCTACATGGCCGAAAACGTCCATCAATATACCCGACGATACGACGGAGAAGAAAAGGATTACTTGCATGGTAATTACTACAAAGTGCGACTTTCTTGAGAAATTCTCGTCCTTTAAAAAACTCAGACGCGTAATTGCGTATTGCTTGCGTTTTAAATTAACAAATACAAACAAAGGACATCTTGAACCAGAGGAATTAATCACCGCAGAGAATAAAATCATTAAACTTATCCAGGCTTCCGCATTTCATGAAGACATTCAAGAACTCAGCGGGGGGAGGAAAGTTCACAATAGAAGCAAGCTAAAATCTCTTGATCCGTTTATCGACAAAAATGGAATTTTAAGAGTCGGAGGCCGGTTGAACAATGCACAGCTACCATACGAGCAGCAGCATCCGGCAATCCTTCCCCGATCGCATCGAATAACGGCTCTTATCATCAACCATTATCACAATCAATACTATCACTCCGGAATACAAACCACACTATACGCGATTCGTCAAAAATATTGGTTGATTGACGGACGCAGTCAAGTTCGAAAGATAATCCGAAGCTGCATCACTTGCTGCCGCGCCAATCCAACAACAATAGATAACACAATGGGAAATCTACCAAGAATCCGAATAACGCAGGCGCGACCCTTCGCCAACGTGGAAGTGGGCTATTGCGGTCCATTTTTTATAAAGGAGAAAAAACATAGAAACCGCACCAAGGTCAAGGTTTATGTCGCAATATTCGTCTGTTTAGTAATTAAAACAGTTCATTTAGAAGTGGTCAGCGACATGACAACTGAAGGTTTTTTGGGGGCTCTGAGACGGCTTATCGCTCGACGCGGAAGGCCGCAGACCATCAGTTCAGACAACGGGACCAACTTTATCGGCGCGAACAATGAATTAAAGGAGCTATATGCCTTATTCAATTCAGACGCGCATCAGACGAGTACCACCTCCTTCCTCGGAGAACGCGGAATAAAATGGAACTTCATTCCTCCGCTCTCGCCGAACTTCGGCGGGTTGTGGGAATCCACTGTAAAGATTTTTAAACATCATCTTAAACGAGTAATCGCTAATGAATTGTTCACGTTCGAAGAATTTAATACACTGACCATTGAAATCGAAGCCATTCTGAATTCACGCCCATTAACTCCTCTTTCTACCGATCCCAACGATCTATTAGCTCTTTCTCCCGGTCACTTCCTTATCGGCGATGTATTAACGAGCTTGCCCACTCCGGACTACGGCTCAACGCCGACAAATCGTCTCTCTCGATGGCAACATTTACAGAAAATCCGACAAGATTTCTGGACCAGATGGCACAAGGAGTACCTGAACGAGCTCAACGTCAGGATGAAATGGACCAAAGGAGAGCCGTCAATCAAGAAAGATGCCATCGTACTCCTGAAGGAAGATCATCTGCCACCCATGCAGTGGTCATTGGGACGCGTCATCGCAGTTCATCCTGGCGCGGATGACGTGGTGAGAGTAGTGACGGTGAAGACGGCGAGTAGTGAATTTAAACGCAACGAAAGGAGACTTGCTCCTTTGCCAGTGGACGAAGAAAATATTATTTAAAGGACAATAAGTGATTATTCCGTATAGTTGATCGGAATCCTCTCAACGGGGGGAGTCTGGATCGTCGATGACGACGATACGCCCGTATATGTGTAAAATATAAATAATTAGAGGATAAGATACACTCACACAATACACATACACAACACGACCAGAAATAACGAAAAACTTCACAAAATATTCGTGAGTAAAAGATCGCATATTCTCGACTTATTGCCGGATTTTCCCGTTCAACAAAAATTCAATACATTTCAAAATATCCATTCAATCGCGTATTTTCCGTGAGTCTCGAAAGAGTTTACGTTATATACAGTGTAAAGAAGATTTTCAGTGTTTAGCACACAGATGTTTTATTGCCGGAAAAAAACCAGAGTCCATCTCTGGCGACCAAATGTTTTATTACCCTTTACCGTTAGGATTGTCTCCGCAGGTAACGCGACGAGACGCTCCGTGCCAGTTTGCGGGGGACGCTACCCGTGAACCAATCAGAATAAATATTCGATCTTGTAAATTTTTGACCAATGAAATTACGCGATACAAACCCTTGAAGGCTTCCCCTTCTACTTGTGAAAAAGAGGGAGGAAAAATTGAGTAGTTGTCTGTTTTTGCATTTTTAGTCAGTCTTCAGCGACTAGTTGCCGAGTCAACTTAAAATATTTCACCAAGTTAAATTCTGACAGTTGCCGAGTCAACTTCAATATTAAACTTAAACTATTACGACACACATAACACTTGTATCACGAAATTAACAGTAGAGTAAAAAATACAGTTCATTATTATCGTTATAATTGAATCTCCGCATTCATTTATTTACGCGAAACAAGCTTGCAGCCGATTAATTTCCCCTGCAGCATATACTGTAAGAAATCGTCGCAACAGCGCACGTGAATTTACGACTCACGTGGATTATAAAAAGACAATCGCGAAATTCGACAGTACACGGTTAAAGCTCGCCGAGTATGAATATGACGTAGTATACAAGGCGGGTAAAACCAACGTTAACGCCGACGCCTTATAAAGAAATCCCGTGGAAGACTCGATGATTTCCGATGAGATAATGATAATACGAGCAAATCCGGAAACTGGGAGAAGGGAAAAACCCAAACATGCGTTAACGAAAGCAGATATTTTGTCACTATTAGAAGAAGAATCCGAAGAAGATGAGGTGGAAAGGGACAAATTAAATGAATTAATACCACTCGAAAATAACGAGCGATACAACTGGTATCGCGAATATGGAGAAAATATTGAAACAAGTGAAATAAATGACAGAGAAATCGATTCTTCTAAAGAGCAAGACGATGAGAATTTGGAACGAGAAGACGAGAATTTGGAAAGTTTTCATCTCGTTTATACACCCAAAGAGAGTGAGTGCGAACGATCCTATTCTGAAAATACAAGCGTAGAATTCCCGCGGGGCGGCATCTCGTCGGAAACCAGTCTCAAAAATCGTGTCGACCGTTCCGAAAAAGCAAATACAGAAGAAAATAAATCGGAAGATGCACCTCTGGAAAGCCAGATGGGAACTCATCTCAAGGAGATAGAAGATGACGACGAGAATTCCTTAGAAACAGAAAATCTCGTAGATTCTCCAGGCTCCGGGAATTACATAAAAAACTTTTTCACAGGTAGCACGGAAAATGCAACCGCTAAAGAAATCAGTCCCGTAGACCACTTTGAAAACAAGGCTAAGAGAAGTTTGTACGGAAAGGGAAGTCGTAAAAATCCGCGGCGCGTCGCAGGTAGAAGCATTAACGGCGACGAGCGAAAACCAGTCGGGAAAAATGGTCCATCCACGAGCCAAAAAAAAAGATCGCTTCGATAATGAAAGGCGGGACTGCGACGACGAGGGTCCAATAGGCCCCACGCAGGGAAAGAAGAAAAGGCTGCGGTGCCAACGAATTAGACCCTTGGAAAGTGACATTTATTATAAAGGAAATGACAACCGAAGTTGCCATCCCTGTGTGACCTCGCCTTTAAAGGCATACACGGCAGCACAAAATCAATACGAGACACCCCTCTTTGGAGGTGCCTCACGCAAACCATCTCTACGTACCGGCTAGCCACCACCGGACGACATGCCGCATTTGACATCAGGAATTAGCCGCTTGGTTTCTCAGGAAACTTCACGTTACCAGGGAACGCCTCGCGGAGGCTCCTTGTGCAAGAGGCTACCACGAAGGAACGTGGTTACTCGAGCTCTGCCGCGCTGCGACCCTCGTTCTAATGGTCAGCAGCTTGGCCCACTTAAGGGCAATAGCTACCTCACTTTCAAAAACGGTAGCTAGACTTCTTCCTAGTGGACCTATGACTAGGCCGGTCGTGGGTGTCAACTTCCACCGCAGGAGTAAGCGCAAACGCCGGACGAACCTAGCGTATTCGTTCAAATCGCTTATCCAGGCCTCCCATCAAGTCGCTGCCCGCCTTAACGACGAGCAGCTTTGGTTGACTAATTGAGCGGGGGCGTCACTCCCCGACAAGAATAACCATGGGCCAAGACCACAGAGCGCCCGATGTTTGTGTGAGAAACATTCGGAGCGCCCCAGCGTGGCCTCAACCGCCTGAGAGCCAAGTCTCCCAGGACCGGATCGTGAAAGGCACGCACGGGATGAACCAACAATGCTTCCGTGGAAACACTGCGGTCAACCCGTAACGTACACAGACCGTTCTCGTACTTGCCCCCCCTTGGAAAGTGACACTGACACTCCAGACAATCTCGAAGAAAATGCGACCGAGCCTACAGAGAGCGACGAATGCCCTCTCCCCTTAACGCAACACGTCGGCCCTTTGCCTGAGCATGACCCCACAACTTGCTCTAACATCAAGCAGTCCCGAGATTTGTTGCATACTCGAAAAGACAATTCAACCTATTTCGTCTCAGTTGAGGGTCAACCTTTAGATGTCGGGGCAACCTTACTAAAAGAAAATGATAATTATCTACCGAATAAAAAACTAAAATTGAACCAAGCACAGACTATGAAAAAGAGAACGAAATTTTATATAGCATTACCCATTTCTGAAAATAATGAAGAAAGCCCCACGATAATACTTGAAAATATTGAACAAACATTAGCATCTTGTAAAAATTTAACTGAAAAATTGAATTTAGGAACAATCAGTATTGCAAAATCACAACATATATGCAATATTCCGTGGGAAGAAATTTTATATCAATTGGAGAACATATTAGCATCAGACGACTACAAAATAATCATTTGTAACGGACTTGTGCGTCAACCACCCTCAGGTTTGCAAAACGAAATTATCCAAGAAATGCACACTTCATCTACAGGCGGACATAGAGGAGTAAGTAAGACGTATAATCGAATCAGACATAATTATTACTGGAAAAATTAAAAATCAGACGTACAACAATATATACAACGTTGCTTACAACGCCAATTAAAAAAATTAGTCCGAGTAAAAACAAAACAACCAATGATGATTACTGATACTCCTGCTACAGCTTTTGATAAAATTGCCATGGATATTGTTGGACCGCTGACGAAAACTCAGAAAAACAACGAGTATATTTTGACTATACAAGATCAACTGACGAAATTTTCTACGGCGATTCCCGGACCAAATTCCACAGCAGTAACAATTGCAGAAGCATTCGTAAAAAGATTTATTTGCAATTTCGGGGCACCGAAAGCCGTTTTAACCGATCAAGGTAGTAATTTCTTGAACGATTTCTTTAGGCAAATCGCAAAATTATTCAAAATTCGCAAAATAAGAACTACAGCATTCCATCCGCAATCTAACGGATCATTAGAAAGATCCCATCATGTACTTGGCGAATATTTAAAACATTACACTTGCAAAGAACTCAATTGGGACGAATGGATCGAATTAGCAATATTTAATTACAATACAAACGTACATGAAGGAACGAAACATACTCCTTACGAAATGGTATTTGGGAAAGTTGCTAGAACCCCCTCGAATTTACCCCTTGGCGATGCAGATAAAATAGCCACGTACGACGGGTATTTAATTACACTCATTACCCAAATTCACGAAATTCAACAAAATGACCGCGACAATTTGATTAGAGCCAAAGAAAAGGCAAAGGTTATTTATGATAAAAAAAATCAACCCAGTTCAATTCAAGGTTGGTGAAGCGGTATTTTTGCTCAAAGGACCGAAACCCGGAAAGTTGGTAGATCAATATACTGGGCCACACGAAATAATGAAAATTTTAGCCAATGGTAATAGAATAAAAATAAAGAAAAATACCAGCATAGTACATCCCAATCGATTACGCAAGTCACATATCCCTATTACCAACTCATGAGTTAAAATCTCTTTTACAGGGAAATATCGGGATAAGGAAAAAAAGAAATACTATTCCGTCTTTTTAAAGAAATCGAAAAGACAAAAAGAGCTACACAGAAAATATTCTGCAAAAAAAAAAACTTAACTATATCAACTATAAATAAAGATACTAGCGTAAATAAAATAAGGAGAAGAAATTTTTTTTTGTCATAGGTAATATTTGGATAACACTTGGGTCATCATTAAATTAAAGGTGTAATCAACATTTTCTTCTTTCTTAAGGTAAACAAGGATATACCCATATGATTGCGTCTACGGCAGAAATAAACATGACACAATGCAGTCGCGGAAAAGAAATGTTATCGCCCAATGAGTTAAATCTATCGGCACCCACTACTGCGCCAGAGGTATCAAACGATCTCGGAACAGGAAGTCAACTCATCAGAAGAACATGGACCATGAGTAGAGGAAAAAATGAAAAAAAATCCCAATAAAAATATACCCATTAGTCTTAAAAATAAAAACTGGAAAAAAATAGAATCCTTTAGAAAAAAAAAACAAAAAAAAGCGAAAAAAGTGATATAAATAAATTTTTAGAAAATTTCCATTTTTCATAGTATATATATTGACATTAGCTTAAACTTTCGCTCGAAGAGAAAGTAAAAGAAAAATACAAAAAGACAGACAAATATACTATAATTTTAATTTTAGCTATTGTCTTTAAATATTAACAAAGAAAAAACTTTAACATTTGGTCGCAATTAAACTCCATCAGACATTAATGCACATTTCTTTGCTGAACAGGACTAAACTGCCATAGAGGAAACGATCAAGGAATCATTCGTGTGCCATTTATCTGGCGTTACATTCCAGAAGGAGGTACATAATCCACACCATCCAACCGCAGTCCTTATTAACACAAGGAAAACTCAGTCTCGCCTACGGACGAACCATTCGGGGCTAATCACGCCAACACTATACTTCAGGACAATACAACCATGGGGAAATGATAGGAAACCATCTGCGTGCCCTACGCCTGACGTTGCGTTTCGATGGGTGTCCCTAGGAGAACGAACCGTGTATCCCAAAAAGAAAGCAGGACCCAGCGGGTACAATGACACGGGAAGTGAACACAAGCGAAACTTCGTTTGTACTCGCAGACGGACCGTTTTGGGTTATCATACGTGATAACGATCCGCATCCACATCTTGAGGGGGACCAAACCCGCTCGCAAAGAAATACATCGAAGACAACACCATATCAACATCACCGTATCTTCAGGCAATCTATCGTTATCATTTTTTTTACATACACTCTAATTCAAACTAGACACGCGCCAAATTGTTACAAGAAAGGAGAGATTACGTATACGCATAAAGTAAAGCGAAAATTGATTGATATACAAAGACAAGGACGCTAACCACGCAAAATCAGAAACCTGATAAAATCGAGACTCACCGGATAACGAAAAGAAATTATCTATTGAAAGACGAAAAGATTTAATCATATAAGTCTAAATGAGGGAAAAACCACTAAAATCAAGATTCACATATACATATATGATCAGCTATTTCATACAAAAAGGGAAAAAGGATATACGAGCATTGGGAATTTCTCTTGAAAGTTACTCCTTCGATTATTGGATTCTCCAATAATCGTTTTAAGAGGGGAGGTGTTACGTCCTGACGTAACGGCCATTAAAATTCATTTCTTCAACGTAATTGCTACCAAAGACAAAAGATAAAAACTTGAAGGTCTGTAAAAAGAAGGTTTATCGTTTCCAAGGTTATTCCGTTCAATTCAATGATAAAACAGAAATTCACGTTACCGACCGAAAATCTCTGAAAAGATGGCCATCGGTAAAATCGGGCAGTATGAAAGGAAAATCAGGGACAGAGACCCCTACGAAAAGCCACAAGCTCGTAAATACCATCTTGAGAGCGAGGCATCCGACGCCGCCTTCCTAACTGACATACCCTCCACCGGTCTATCGATTCAAGGGATAGATCGCTGGATCTACCATTGGAAAAGAAAGAATAAAGCATAGAGTATTTCGCTCTGCCGTCAAAACGACGCGAGGCACTGGTTTCACCCTCTCGGAAAAACAAGCTCACAACAGGGAAACGGTCCTCCTTTCTCTTTTCTCTAACAGATATATACGTATACATGTGTTACCTACAATAGACTCAGTACAAAACGAACGGAATGGCTCTTAATAACGATGAATTTTCCAACCGCATGCCAATACGGAATTTGAAAATAAATAATTAACTTAATTGGATAACCAACTTTTAGGATAAATTTGCAATAAAGCGGAGTAGTAAAATGAACAACAAAGTTAAGCAATAATTAAATAAACAATGAAATAGAACAATAATTAAATAAACAGTGAAGCAGACCAAGAATTAATTAAACAACGAAAATGAATAATAATCAAATAAACAAAAGATGATTGAATAAATAAATAGAATCAAATAATGATGTGATAATCGAAAGAAATGGTTGGAAATATATTTATATGTCTTTTAATAACATAGATAATACAAATAAAATTAAAAACGAGATCCAATTAAGTAGGTAGTTCGACGGTTTAAATACAATAAGCATTTGCAAGAGAGAGACCCATGATAAAACGGAAAAAAAACCACTAATCATCCCCGAAAGGACAGTAGGCCTCACAAGAATATAAAGGGCAGTAGGCCCCACAAGGATGCAAAGGGCAATAGGAAAATATTTTAAAGGGACTAAGGCGTTTGCGTGAAGCCACCGTTTCATGACTCTCTCTCTCTCTCTCTCTTTCTCTCTCTCTCTCTCTCTCTTTCTCTCTCTCTCTCACTCTCGCGTCGCGTGGGCCAACAATCCCAGGCCCTCTCTTTAAAAACTCCATTGTACAGTTCATGAGGAAACGGGTACAGGATTACGCACACATTTATAGGGATATATATGTATGTGTATTCATCTGTGTGCGCGTATAAGTACAGAAATATGTGCAAAAAGAGTTCCAGGGTAAAAACGACTCATCCAATAATTATTTCCTTCAAATCGAAAAACATCAAACGAATATAAATCATATCTCGAGGAACTGATCAATAAAAATCTACAATTGCAAAACGGAATCTTGCACTGTACTCAGAATTGCGAACCTATCTGATAGATAATTTAACGTCAAATCCAATAATAAAACCCAAAGAGAAACAAATTGAGACTTATATTGTCAAATGGAAATAATTCAAAACTCGAAATAATATTTTCCTGTGTTAAAATCTAAAGGAAAGAAAGAAGCCAAACGCTCAGAGGCAAGACCCAGTTACATAGGGCTCCCGCCCCTCTTTCGACGTCCCACGGGGCTTGCGCGGCGAATCGAGCGACTTGGCTCTAGTCGCTACCCAGAGATCGCTCGAATGTCTCCCCACTCCAACCCCTCATTCCAGCCGCCCTTCTTTTCACCCACCCCGAGATTTTCCCTGTCTCCTCCTTGGAGGAAAAAAGGGCGCGAAGGGGACTTGATATTTCTTTAGTCATGCGCCGTAGTTATCCATGCTCCCCTCTTTTCTAGTCGACTCATACGAGGAGGCTTATGCGACCACACCATAAAACAAAATGTAATATGGAAAACCAAGGAAAAACGATCTTTCAGACTTAGGTTCAATTTTTTATCGAGAATGTTTAAACATTGTCACCTTAAAAATTAGTAAATCGTCCAACCATTTATTTATAATAATATAAATTTAAGTTTAACACGCAAAAATATCGCATAAAAAGACTTATAAATAATTTAAGATCGCTACTTCATATATTTTATTGTTAAATAAAAATGGCATAAGTAAAAATAGTAAACAAACAATAGAACGAAAAGAAAGAACCACCAATTTAACAAAACGCACTAAATATTAACTACAAAGGAAAAGAGACTTTATAAATGATGGAATGAGCGCGTAAAAATATTTATAATGTTAAAATTATTGTTACTATAAGGAACTAACATTGTCTTCGAACTAAGAATGTAGAAAGCGTGGGGCACATGCATATGCCTGTATATGTGTTCAGGGATACCGACACACGCATAGGACCCACTCAGCGATCTACGCTAGCGCCCTCACCGCGCCCCAATCTCTAAGGAAAGCTCGTGAAAGCGGGGAATAGATTTCATAGGGGAAAATGCATCTTCTATCTTTCTCAAACCATCCCCACCAAAATCGATCCGGCTGGCGTGGATCGCTGGGTATATAAAGAGCGGAAAAAGTGCTCTCGGCAGACTTCTTCGATTTTTTTTCCGACCTGGAAACTTCAAAATTCATCGTCCACTCCGAAACCATTCTTGAGTTGAACTTGTGAAATTTTCGACAAAGACGTGCTTGGTTCGGGATTTTTCCGCAACAATTCGCTTTTGGACTTAGAATTTTTCACTCGATTTTTCGAAGGAAGTTGGTTTTGTTTTCTGTTTGGAATTTCAAGTCTTGAATTTCTGAATCGAAATAGAATCGACTTTTCATTTTTTTCTCGAATTTCGAATCGACTCTTTGAATGTCGGAAAAGACTTTGGATCTCGTTTCATTTTACTTTATTTTATTTTGTCTAGTTATTATTTTCTGTTTAATAATTTTTATTTATTTTACTCTAACGACCGCAATCCACGAATTGTTGGAAAAAGTACAAATCGTGCTTATTGTTAAATAAATCGCGGAATTTAAGACTGATCTGTTTGTGCCAACCATTCTTTTATTCTTTTAATAATTTGAAAATAGAAATTGGATCTCAAAAAAATAAAATCTGTGCATCAACATTTTCTTCGATTTCGTCATATACCTGTCACGCCCTTGAGCACTCGCTGATCTTCTCATCGTTTCACGTCCGGATCATCACCGGTTACCAATGGTATCAGCCTTCCCATCAGGAGAGCATCTGACCTTGTAAGTGAAACTCTATTTATCTTATGAAATCATTTTCGTGATTGTGCAACGTTTTATCTCCGGAAAATTCGAATTCAATGAACCTCATCTATTCGGACAGAAATTAATTGATTTCAACAAACCTTATGTCGTTTATTGGAGAAAGGCCCAATTTTACTCAATCGAATCTTCACCTTTTCGATTATTCTCATGGCGTTGGTGACATAATTCTTTCAAAGCTCGATTTTTAGTTTATTGTTAATAACGTGGATCAGGGAAATTTATTTGTGAATATTGGCAAAGTTAAACGTTTCGTGTTTTCCCTCCTTTTATTTTATTAATGCAACCCACTATCTAATATCCACTGGTATCCATTCGCTCTTACTATCGATTCAGTGCGAAAATCGTGGAAAAGAATAAAAAGTCATTATCGTGGGAAAATAAAGTTCAGAAAAGGGTTTCAATCACAAGATGACCAATTTGAGATTCTCGCAACCAGTGATTCGTTCGAAACCGCGAATAAATTACATTAAACGTGACGTGAAGTTCTCCCAGCCCCGCAAGCGATAGTTTTCCCAGTGATTTTTTTGCAATTGTGACGGACGGGTGCGTCTCAGGGCTACCGTAGCCCTACACCAAGAAGGCATAATTTCCTCCCAATTGTGACGGACGGGTGCGTCTCAGGGCTACCGTAGCCCTACACCAAGAAATCATAATTTTTGCAATTGTGACGGGCGGGTGCGTCTCAGGGCTGCTGTAGCCCTACACCAAGAAGTCATAATTTCCTCCCAATTGTGACGGAAGGTTGCGTCTCAGGGCTACCGTAGCCCTACACCAAAAATTCATAATTACCCCCCTCTTGCGGAGGCTTGGTGCGTCTCAGGGCTACCGCAGCCCTACACTAAGAATTCACATTTGGGAAATCAATCCAATGAACAACAATTCTTCTCTACCTCGCAAAAAGAAACGATCGCACATGGCTGGAAGAAGGTATCAAATAAATAAACTTCACGCGATAGCAACAAATCCTTGGCCGAGTAGATTGAAGGGGCGTGCGGGGTCTCAAACGTTAATTCCCGGGCTTGAAACATTTTTCGAACAAATAGAATTAGCGAAGAAACCTCGAAGGCCTAAAATCATTGCTGTCGAAACCATTAAACATCCAGTAATTATTTATAAACTAAGGCCGATCGATTTTCCCCCAACCACTCCATCATTTAATAAAAGTAACGATCAAGATCCTCGTGGTAAGGTTAACAGCAAATTATATCGTAGCGAAAGTTCCGAAAATTCAATAGACATCAACGCGACCCAGAATTAAACAGTGATTCCAAGCCCATTTCCCGAGTAATTTTCCGAAAGGTTAGACTCAAAAACAGGGGCAGACGTGTTCGAGATTGATTCCAGGAGTAGTACTGAAATTTATTTCCACGACTAGAGAGTCTCAATCAAGTTCAGCACGTCATACGTCGAAAATTATTAATAGTTCGTGAAAACTCCCATTTTTGACGTAACACGTATTCAGCGTAACTACTGAGCAGCATGTTGATGCCAGACCGTCACGCATTGTGCGAGATAACAGCGACTCAGAAAAACTGGACAACTGGTTGAGTGAGCACCAACCTTTCATCGAGGCATGCAACTTGCGATCACTAAGTACTGGCGCCATCGGCGACTCGACAATCAACTGTCATCTTTGAGATGAAGTTGGTGCGAAAATGTTGAACGACATGATTGGAAGACCATTCGCCACGTACAAGTTTCAACGAAAAAAAAGTCCTTCCATTAGGTGCAATTACCAACAGCATCCGCGTGGATGACAATTTGCCAGTTGTTCCAGTTCAGCCGCTGTTATTATTCCAACGAATGACTCTGTCTGAAAATTTGCCAACGGAATTAAAAGAAATCTTAAAACACGAGCTGCACCGTATTCGATGTCGTTATTCACACAGGAAGGAATGTGCCATGGCAAAAAATCTACGCTATATGATTGCTTCTTGCCGTTAAAAACACCTCCGGACTTAGGGCTGAACCCAAAATTCATTGTTGGCGGTGGATTTCTTCTACAGAGGGTTGTGTGGGACAGCAACGTTACCTGCTCCGATATATGCCAGAAATACGTAACATACATAAAAAACACTACGGTACAAACGTGGTAATTGCATTCGATGGCTATCCCGAAGACATTTCCAACTTTGGCACCAAATCTGCCGAACGGCTGCGCTGATCCCGGCTGAAGCCATATGCGGATATCATTTTCACCGACAATATGACCGGCACCACAACTCAAGATAAGTTTTTAGGCAACGAGAGAAATAAGACCAGATTCATCTCACTACTGAAAACTGTTCTCATCAAATCAGACATAGAGGTGGAGCAAGCTGTAGAGGATGCGGATGGTCTAATTATCAGTAGAGCTAAGAGAATTTCGCAGGAGTCTAGTGCTGCGGTTGTTGTTGGTGAGGACGTGGATTTACTGGTTTTGCGGACTGCCACAGCCGGCGCGTGCAACAACATTTACTTGAGAAAACCTGGCTGAGGCAAATCGACGGACGCTACATATAGCCCATACTGCCTCAAACCGATATATGGGCCGAATGCCGCAAAAAACCTATTATTTTTGCACGCGATTAGTGGTTGCGACACAACTTTGGCACCATTCAACATAGGCAAGATCAAACCAATGACCGCATTGAAAAATACTCCAGATTTGGTTTCTCTAACTGAAGTTTTCCTACAAGATAAAGCCGATAAAGCAACTCTCGCTACGAACGGCAAACAATTCATTTTGAATTAGTATCACAAGGCTTCAGGTGATACGAATTGTACAAATCTCAACGAGCTCCGTTATAAGGGATACAAAAAAATGGCAGGCAGTGGGAGGGTTAAATTAGAATCCCTTTCTCCTACCTATGATGCCGCATTTTTTCACTCATTGAGGTGTTACTACCAAGTGCAATACTGGCTCGAAAATCATCTGGAACCTGAGGAGTGGCGCTGGCGTCACACCGCTCGTGGATTGGAGCCGATACCAATATCACTGAAACCAGCTCCGGAAGATTTACTCAGATCGATTGCGTGCAAATGCAAAACTAACTGCGGCAAAGCGTGCGGATGTAGAAAGGCCGGCCTGTTTTGCTCAGTTATTTGCACTAATTGCCAAGAGAACTATTGTTCTAATATCGCCAATGTTGTCGACGATAATATTTTTGACGCAATGGACGAGGACGACGTATGCCCCGATACCGTCAGGGCCTTTGATATCAACGAATTACTTCCATCGACCTCGGGTGCTTAATTTTAGGAATTTTATGACCTATTTTTTTATCAATAAATGTGTGAAACAGTTTCAATTATTTATTTACTTCTTTTTGTAATCCTTACAATCCTTTGTAATCCATAAAATTGAACGGTTGGGGAGAAAATGGCGAAAAATGAAAAATGGGGAGAAAAAAAAGTAATATTTTTGCCTTTCGGAAGTAATAAATTGAAAAGTATTGATGATAAAAAAAAAGTTCCAGATAAAAAAGTTAGTAAATTTAATTAAGAAGAGAAAAGGTCTCTACAATTTTTGGCCTATCACTAACCGTTCTCGAGATATCAAATTAAACGCGTTTTCATCGAAATGACCTTGAGCTGACCTCCGGAGAACGCCTCAAATTGGAATGTATGCTCAGAATACACCCCCTATCGATCCTTCATAATCCCCAAACGACATAATTTTGTTTTTATTTATTTCGGTAATTTGACTGGACTAGTTGTATTTATCCCCCGGATAACATAACCTTCAAATCGAAAGTGAGATACGCGTTGTCGAATATCAATTACATTTTTAGATCGACACAAGCGACTTATTGTCATAAATGTTTTTTTTTGCATAAACATTAAAAAAAATGCCTAGAAGTGTATTGAACGAGCAGCAGGATCGTATTGTCGAAACATACACTATTTCCAGTCCCAAACGGAATTGAGCATACGTGTGACGGAGACGGACAGATACGAATTATTGTAGCAATTTGTGCTGTCTTTGTTTATTATCCCCGCCGCGGTCTACCCTGTCTGCCGTCGCACCGCGTCTCACCGCCGCGGGGGATAAGGTTACCGCCTCCAGCGGCCACTAACAGTTTTAAAAAAGGAGGCACATAACGGAGTCACCTAATTTGATGAAGTTTCCAGACCTGTATTTACGACCGTGGCTCAAGCGCAGTTCGCCCGTATCAGAATTCTTCCTATTCGTGCTGTAAGCGTGTAAATAAAGCCGGAGACACAATGACAAAAATAAGAAATCAGCCATCCGATTGGCGTAGTTTCTCTAAAGTGCGCGGCGATTAGCTGATTTTTATTCCTTATTTCTTATTCTTGTCATTGTGTCTCGGGCTTGAGCGTTCAAGATAATGCAGCCAAAATTTTCTTTCGTTTATTGATGATTTTTATCTGTCATCGTATTCACGACCATTGTATTGTTTACTTGAAATATAATGTTGAAAAATATGACATATGATTTTTGAAAGTGACAATTTGTGTAATTCGATCGAGTGTAGTGTGGTGTATTGTGTGGAGATGTTTTTTCTTTTCATCAAGAAAATTGTGTATTTTAGGTTATGTTTCATATAATTTTTTGTTTGCATAAAAGTAATAATAAGATTTGGAAACAAAAATTTAAATACTTAGACGTGTACTAATTATCAATTATTATATTTTAAAGGAAAATAACATTCTATCAAATAGTAAGAAATGTCTAAAATTCTTGTCCAACCAGTGTTTTTTTTTAGGGATGTGCCGGATATCCGGTAACTATCCGGTATCCGGCCTATCCGGCCGGTCTCTTACTATCCGGCCGGATAACCGGATAGCACTATTATTCGGCCGGATAACCGGATAGCAATAATCTCTAGGAGAATAACTATTACATCATTCAATATACTATTGGGAGAGATCAAAAAAATTAAAAGAAGGGTAGGAAAAAATTAAAAGAACTAGAACGACGGGGAATAAAAATTCTTGGTGTCAAATTTAAATGGGTGGACCCTTATTATTGGGCACGGTCGTACATACAGATCTTGCAGCTCCGATAGTGGGGGGTGACTCGATTTTTGAAGGAAAACCGTTCGTGACATTACTAATGGGATACTCGAATGGCATACCACCGCCATTTGTGAGAGAAAAAGAGAACTATCTCTATCTCTCAGATCGACGTCGGAAGACGGTATAAACACGGTCGGATCGACGTCGGAAGGTGGTATGAACCAGTGTTGCCAGAACGTGGGTAAAAGGTACCCCCACTTTGTGACCCGTTCCCATAAGATCCTATGCGCGAGGGTCACAAAGTGGGGGTAACTTTTACCCACATTCTGGAAGCACTGGTATGAACACGGTCGGATCGACGTCGGAAGGCGTCCACCCTTACCACCAATTAGCTTTCCAACGTCAATCTGACCGTGTTCATACCGCCTTCCGACGTCTATCCGACCATGTTCATACAACTAAGTAGCCGATAATTGACCGGTCGGATGGATTGCTAAGATTGCAGAGTTGCTAGACCTGTATGTACGACCGTAGCGATGGGCGATGAGCGATAGCCAATAAGAGCTCTGCTCTTTTCAAGCGACGTTCTGAAAAGCAGAGCTTTTATTTCTCATTGGCTGTTGCTGATTGCCAGCAGTGTGCATAAGTCATAGCCAATAAGAATAAGATGGTTTTAGCTTCATTCTTCAGGCCAGATAACCGGATATCCAACCGGATACAGCGTAACCGGATATCCAGCCAGATATCCGGTATGCGGCAAACGACTCCGGCTGGATATCAGATATCCGGTTATCCGGCCAAATTGCTATCCGGCACAACCCTAGTTTTTTTGGCGAAAACGTTAAAAAGTTATAAATGAATAAAACAAAAATATTAAAAATTCTATGTTAACGTTGTTTAAATCTTTTTAAACTCTTGAAATAGTTGAAATGTATTAAAATGAAAGTACATGGTGAAAATTAAAAAATTTCGTTCACGCATCTTCGTGCAATGGGTAAAAAACTGAAAAAGAAAGTTATTTTCCTTAAAACAAAATGGTTCAAAGAACTGTAAAGACTTTAAACTCTACACGACACTTCTTTATAATCCTATAAAGAAAGTCTATAAGTTACAAAAACATTGGTTCACAGGTTGTGGAGATCTGACTCTGGACGGACACGAAAATGGTTTTTTGGCTCAAACCTGGCTGTTTTTTTGGGAAAATTCATATTCAACATTGAATAGATTGAGTCAAAAAAGGTTTTGAGATTATAGTAAAACAAAACTGTGCTATGAATTTGAACCCGATCCATTAATGGATTGCTGAGTTATGAGCACATACAGACGGCCGAGGGGACAGAACATCCCAAATTTTTTGTTTTTGTATAATATGCCAACATATGTTGGTATAAAGTTTGTATGGTTATTTTCATAAGAAATAGGTTTTTGGAAGGTAATACTAATAGGCACTTTTCATGTATGGTGAGTGCCTAAAAAGTAGAATAGAACAAATATTCACGGATATAAAAAGTCCCCTGAAAAATAAAGGAAATCTTATATACCGAATGCCACCTATTGATGGATGAAATAGCTATTATCAAGGGACGCGGCAGCATCTCGACGCCAAGTGTATAGGTACTTTCAGAGCGCGGTGAATGAATTGCGTAAAGCTTTGAAAGTTTCAGAACGTGAGCTGCGGTTTTTTTCTGCATGATCGATCAAAACTTTTAATGGAGAGACTTGTCCATCTAATTCACTCCATTTTTTTCGAGAATTTTGCTTCTCTCTAAGATAAAATAAATTGTTTGAGTAAATGAGTATAATTTACAGTAACAATAATATGCTGCATTGCACGGGTACTCAATACATATAATCGAATTCACTAACTTAAAACGGCAATTATTCGTGCATCATAGTATCTCCAGCCATTCTGTCCAGCCGTCTGGATCTTGATGTTCTTCGACAAAATTTTCTGGGTCGAAATCTTTGATCCATTCGGCGGGAACATCAGCAGTGTATGTTTTATCATATTTCCCACCAATTTATTGCACGAGTGTTAATCATTTATGTTTAATTATTTTTATTCTATTTTTTAACGAATCAAAATTTATGAGCTCTTAAATTGACAGTTTATCGACTGTATTCAGTCATATAGAAAGAAAAAATGAACATCAAGCATTAATGCTTCTTTTTTTATACTAATCGATCTTTTTTCTCATTTCTTAGATATTCTTTTTTATGCTAATGTCAAAGTTATTGATTTTCGCACCATAATAACGACTGAATTGATCATTTATGTATCATTAAAAAAATTCAATTGACCGAACGATAAAGGAGATAAAGAAGAAAGAATGAAGAACAGAAAGAAGAAGAAGAGGAAGAAGATATAACTATGAAAGGAAAACGGAGAAAACGAGAGCGTGAACGTCAGAGAGCCAAAAACTCTACGATGACGATTTAGACGAGACGATATACAGGGCGTTTCATCCACTATCCGAGAACCGATACGAGAACGAAAGCGAGACTTTCATTTCTTGCTGGCGTCGTCCCACGTCGGGCGCCATTTGTGACGGATTTCTTTTCTTTAACGAGATCGAAACGATACCGATTCCGTCACCTTCGGCCGTCACCCCCGCACGTAACGTCCCAAACATTCCTGGTGGGCGCCAGGTAATTTTTGTTTCCCCGGAAATTAACAAACCGGTCATACCTGGGAATCGAGTGGGAAGCGCTCGTCTCCTCAAATGCACTTTTTATTTTGCCGATGGGCTAACCGGACGCCGGTATAATAAAACTTCAGCTCCCAGACGGAAACTATAAGGTTAGTACGATTATTCTCTTTCGTTTCGGATGCTTGCACGAAAGTGTGTAAGTGCCTAGGAAATTTTTACATGTGCTTTTTGCAATGTTGTATATGGGTTCGAATCGGTGTGAAATGCCTTAAATGTATGCAAAATTTAATTAAAAATGAAATGGAAGAATACAGTTTTCGGTATTACTTCAATCTGATTTTACATTGAACATTTTCTATGTACATAGGTATACATTGACGAAGATGGAACCGAAATCGATGATGATGACATTTTGTTGGAATTGAGTGCACAAACTATTCAAACAACATTGATGGAGGATCAGTTGTGGAAACCAGTAGATGAAAACTTGTCTGAAGCAACGACCCAAGCAAAAGCCGGAAGCGCCACCAATACAGCTGAAGAATCCTCTTCGGGAAGTATAACGAATGTCCCGGAAATTGCGATGAACTCGAACTTATGGGAAAAATTTCCAGTAAGACTCATGAACTGTTGCACCCAGGGTCTCCGTGCTTATCCCGTCGATAGACGCACGATGATAACAATCATAGCACAGTACATGATTGACGATTTGAAGGACTGTACAAGAGGAACAGCTGAGAGAATTGCTAAAATGATAACAGAAAAATATCCGAAATCGTTTGAGGATGTCATCGGAGGCGATGTTCTTGGTGCTGGAAATGAATCTCTGCGAATTCAAATATATAATGCTGTGAATGATCGTAAGGATAACAAATTGATCAAAAGAAGATATTCTGCAGCAGATATAAATGCTGACAGCGACGATGAGGAAAACCCGCTTTCTCAATCCCTAACGGGAAGATCTCGCAAGTACGATGAATACGGTTGTGTTGAGTATCAACCATTGCTGTCACCAACGGAATCCAAGACATCACAAGAAGAAAAGAGACAGCGTTTGATTTAATTATCGAAATCGGTTACACAAAATGACGCAGAAATTTTGCAATTGATGCATGATACCTATTCTTCACAGAGGGTTGCTATCAATAACAGAATAAGGGATCTGGACCAACTGTTCATTAATTGGCCATGTCTTACTAAGTCAGAGTACTTGAAAAACCACGCCTCTCAACTTCTTGGGAAACCCGTTCAAGAAGTATGGGAAAAATCGTTAACCGATAATGCGATGCCGTTGAGAAAATACTTCACTGTAATTGAAAAAACAAAGATTCAGAAATCTCTGTCCAAAACGAAACCAGGCGAATCTGTAACGAAGACAGACAACGCAGTTTTGGATATATTGAATTCGTCTAAAGAAGCCAATGCGGCATCGAATTCTCAGATACCACTGATAAGCGCGATTTTTCCGCTGATTGCGCTTCACATGAAAGAAATTACAATTTGCTCTGCAAATTAATGCCCGTAAGTCCTTAGCTACAATTTTTAATAACAACATTTCAAATTCTGTGCATGCATGTCACGTTTCAAAACGCACACAGCTTAAAAAAGCATGGAAGTTGAAAACTTGCATCTTGCTTCCTTAATATTTTGTCCCGTTTCTTCTGTAATGATTATCTTAAATCGATAACTCATGTTATTTCGATATCGACGATTTAAACAATCATTTCCCCTTTCCAGATTAAAATTGTAAAAGTTTTTGCCAAAAATTAACGTATTCGTACAATTCATTTGAATGACTAAATACTCTATACACGTAAAAATGATTTTTCTGATATTCCTGATTTAATAAAAGTGTTTTATTTTCACGAAACAAACTTTGTTTAAAGCACATGGGAAAAGAACAAAATTGAAAACATTTCATCAAGTTCGAAGTCTTATAAAATTTGTACAAAAATTTTCGCCCGTCAGCCTATCTGCGTAAAATAATTTGACTCGTGGCTGAAATGTAAAAAAGTTGGTGAGACAACAAATATTTTTTGATAACGTCAAAGACCTGTGAAACAGAATTGTAACGAAAAACGTAGCGAACGAAAGCAGTGTAGTAATGCTCACTATGTGTGCATTGCCATTTCAATTTTCTGAGCATGTCACGCATGCATACGTCAACGCATGCAAACGGTCATCCTTTCTGGGAGAGTTTGACGTATTTTTGAATATAAATAGCAAAGAAAATTTCGTATTTTAGGCGACCTTATTTTCAATCGATTTTATAAAATAATTTTTATATACGTAGATAAATTCCTATCTAAACTATTGCATTCTTTTATATGATTACAGGATAATATTGAAAGCGGCGACGTTGAAGACTATTCCGAACAACAGAATCCTCTTCTAATCGTCAGAGGCAAGTACTTATAGTACTATTTTACTTTAAGAGGCCAGAAAAAGCGAATTGTTTAGGTTCTTCATTTTTTTTTTAAATCTCTAAAATATTAGTTCCTAAAACACAAATTTTAAGTCCGGTCCGGTAATGGGGAAACAATGGGTATTATTTTTTCTCGGATTTTCAAAATCATGGTTTGTTTTAAATTTTCTTTCCAATATCAGCAGTATATATAGTATTACGTGTTATATATGAGTAAAAAAACAGATATTGACAAGACAATTGTTACTGTACATACCTGTTTTTTATTTAATTCTTGTGTAAAAAATTATTCATAGCTAATTCGACTGATTTTTTTCTTTTTGAAGCTACAACACGATTTTTTAAATTGTTTGGGTCCTTCGATTCTTTTCAAAAATATTAGTTCCTAAAACACAAATTTAGCCTGGTCCGGTAATGGCAAACTGATGGGTACTATTTTTTCATCACTAGTGTTGATCGTGGACAAAAAAAACCTATAATTTTGAAAATTCGAGGAAAAATAATACCCATCGTTTTCCCATTACCGGACCGGGCTTAAAATTTGTGTTTTAAGAACAAATATTTTTGAGAATTTTTTGAAAAAAATTAAAGCATCCAAATAATTTAAAAAATCATGTTTTAGCTTCAAAATGACAAAAAAACAGCCGAATTAGCTATAAATAATTTTTTACATAAAAATTAAATAAAAAGCAGGTATTTACAGTAACAATTGTCCTGCAAATATCTGTTTTTTTTCACTCATATATAACACGTAATACTATATATGAGGCATTCCACGGTATTTCGATCAAAATCTTGCCTTGATGATTTCGATTATCCTCTAAATTTTTTATATTAAAGGACATTGAAAAAAATTGCTCAAATTTTTTCAGAATTTTTCGGTCACGCGTTTTTTGGATTTTTTTTTTTTTAAAAAGGGACCACTTTGTAAAATCTGAAAAAATTCAGAATAATCTAATAAAATATAACGAAATTCTTAGGCTTTGTCCCAAAATGGAGCTTTTAATACTCTATGAGTAAAATTCGAAAAATAGCAAAAAAAAATTTTGTTGGAATTTTACTCTTAGAATATTAAAATCTCCATTTTGGACCAAAGCCCAAAAATTTTGTTATATTTTATTACATTAAACTGAATTCTTTCAGATTTTACAGTGCTCAATTTTTCAAAAAAAATAAAAATAAAAAAATACATAACGCGTACCCAAAAAATTCTGATAAAATTTGGAAAATTTTGTTCCAATGTGTTCTTTCATATAACAAATTTAGAGGAAAATCGAAGTCATCAAAGCAAGATTTTGATCAGAATGTGGTGGAATGCCACATATATATGAGGCATATGATATATGTGAGGTATATTCCATACCAAGCCGACCAACTCGTGGACCCGACCATTTTTGATTTTGTTGAAAATTTTTTATTTTTTTGTACGTACTAAAAACAGTCTCTCAGAATTTTTTTAGATTTTTGTCTCGACCCAACTAACCACAATAAATTTTTCAAAATTTGACACAATTTTTTTTCAAATGCTCATAACTTTTTAAGACTTGGAGATATCAAAATAAAACAGAAAATCATTTTTTTCCGTCTTGAGTTGCAGTTTTATAAAAAAAATACAAAAAAAATATCGATATTTTTTTTCATATGTTTTTTAAAGTTTTAAACACAAAATATTTTTTTTCCAACTTGGACCTTTTTTATTTTTTTGAAAAAATTCACCACTTTTTAAGAGACATTTTTACAGATACAAAAAAATTGGCAGCTTGTGCTGGTCATAACTTCTATTTTTTTCTATTTTTTACTGCGTATGAACTTCAAAAATAGAAAAAAATACAGGTTATGAATATCACAAACTGCCAATTTTTTTAGTACATATCTGTAAAAATGTCTTTTAATAAGTGGTGAATTTTTTCAAAAAAATAAATAAGGTCCAAGTTGAAAAAAAAAAATTTTGTGTTTAAAACTTCACAAAATATTTTTTTTTTCAACTTGGACCCTTTTTATTTTTTTGAAAAAATTCACCACTTATTAAAAGGCATTTTTACGGATACTAAAAAATTAGCAGTTTGTGATATTCGTAACTTGTATTTTTTTCTAATTTTGAAGTTCACACGCGGTATAAAATGGAAAAAAGAATACAAGTTATGAATATCACAAACTGCCAATTTTTTAGTATCTGTAAAAATGTCTTTTAATAAGTGGTGAATTTTTTCAAAAAAATAAAAAGGGTCCAAGTTGAAAAAAAAAATATTTTGTGAAGTTTTGAACACCAAATATTTTTTTCTCAACTTGGACCTTATTTATTTCTTTGAAAAAATTCACCACTCATTAAAAGACATTTTTACAGATACTAAAAAATTGGCAGTTTGTGATATTCATAACTTGTATTTTTTTTTCCATTTTATACCGCGTGTGAACTTCAAAATTAGAAAAAAATACAAGTTACGAATATCACAAACTGCTAATTTTTTAGTATCCGTAAAAATGCCTTTTAATAAGTGGTGAATTTTTTCAAAAAAATAAAAAGGGTCCAAGTTGAAAAAAAAAATATTTTGTGAAGTTTTAAACACAACATTTTTTTTTTCAACTTGGACCTTATTTATTTTTTTGAAAAAATTCACCACTTATTAAAAGACATTTTTACAGATATGTACTAAAAAAATTGGCAGTTTGTGATATTCATAACGTGTATTTTTTTTCTATTTTTGAAGTTCATACGCGGAAAAAAATAGAAAAAAAAATAGAAGTTATGACCAGCACAAGCTGCCAATTTTTTTGTATCTGTAAAAATGTCTCTTAAAAAGGTGAATTTTTTCAAAAAAATAAAAACGGTCCAAGTTGGAAAAAAAAAATATTTTGTGTTTAAAACTTTAAAAAACATATGAAAATAAATATCGGTATTTTTTTTGTATTTTTTTTATAAAACTGCAACTCAAGACGGAAAAAAATAATCTCCTGTTTTATTTTGATATCTCCAAGTCTTAAAAAGTTATGAGCATTTGAAAAAAAATTGTGTCAAATTTTCAAAAATTTATTGTGGTTAGTTGGGTTGAGACAAAAATCTAAAAAAATTCTGAGAGACTGCTTTTAGTACATACAAAAAAATATAAAATTTTCAACAAAATCAAAAATGGTCGGGTCCACGAGTTGGTCGGCTTGGTATGGAATACCTCATATATGATTACGATTTTCCTCTAAATTGTTTATATAAAAAAACACATTGAAAAATAATTTCTCAATTTTTTTGAGAATTTTTTGATCACGCGTTTTGTGGATTTATTCATTTCTTTTGAAAAAAGAAAGAACCACTGTATAAAATCTGAAAAAATTCAGAATAATGCAATAAAATATAACAAAATTTTTGAACTTTGTTCCAAAAAGGATATTTTAATACTTTAAGAGTAAAATTTTAAAAAAAGCAAAAAGAAAATTTTTGTTTTAATTTTACTCATAGAGTATTAAAATCTCCATTATGAAACAAAGCCCAAAAATTTTTTTATATTTTATTAGATTATTCTCAATTTTTTCAGATTTTACAAAGTGGTCCCGTTTTAAAAAAATGAAAAATAAATCCAGGAAACGCGTGGCCAAAATTTCTGAAAAAATTTGAGAAATTTTTTTTCAATATCCTTTTTTATATAAAAAATGTAGAGGAAAATCGAAATCATCAAGGCAAGATTTTGATCGAAATCCGTGGAATGACTCATATACTGTTGATATTGGAGAACAAATTTTAAAAAACCATGATTTTGAAAATTCGAGAAAAAATAGTACGCATCGTTTTCCCATTACCGGATCGGCCTTAAAAAATCGAAGGACCCAAACAGCTTTACAAATCGAGTTTTAGCTATAAAATGAAAAAAAAATCAGTCGAATTAGTTATAAATAATTTTGTACATGAAATTTTCGGAAAACTCATTTAAAAACGCAAAATTTCAAAAAAAAACATTTTGAAATCGGAGCAATTTTCACCAAGTTCAAAAATTCGTATCTTTTGATTTACTGGACAAAAAAAATGAAAAAAAATCAGGGATACCTTTTGCAATAAGTATAAAACGACAGCCAAATATCATTTAAATCGGAGTTGCATAATCCGACGGTAGAGGGTGGGTTGGCGTGGAATGCCTCATATATTTTGATCCGATTATGACAAAATCGACTCACGAAAAAATATTAAATTTTTTGCAGGAAAATCGCTCTACGACGAGACCGCCAATTTCCAGATTGCATTTGAAAAAAAAATCAGGATTGATGCTAACGGATTGCTGGATGGGATCCTCGTATCATTTCTAGCCTACTACGTTTTCGGGTACGCATACCCAAAAAAGCTGTGCAAAACCCTGGAGTTCATCCAAAGGTAATTAGTGTTTCCTAAGAAGTATAATTCATGTATTGCCGTTGCTCGATTTTTAAACAATCGCAGAAGTCTTTTTTATACACATCACAGCCCCAATATAAAGTATATTTTACGCAGTCGTGCAATTATAGTACATTATGACACGAGTACGATAAAACTTTTTCTGACGAGTGTGAGTTTGCAGCATGAGCTGATGCTGCAAACTGTCATACAGTATTTTATTGCACGAGTGCATTAAGTGCCACTTTACGCCCACTTCGTGTGCGTAAAAGGATACTTTTACGTACGGAGGGCAATAAAATACTGTATGTCACTCGTACGAAAAACTTTTTCTGCCTTCATTTTGCCCACTGATAACAGTTTTTTCGGTTACATTATTGTTTGTCAATTTCTTGTCTTATTGTTGGTTTTCTGTAAATTCAATGGGTTGATAAATAGACACACTATACGTGAGACTGTTTTGGACGTATGCCTCTTAGGAAAATCATATTTCATTTTTATCAGATTTGCTTTACTTTATTCTTTTCTAATAAAATGATTTCTTTCACATGTTTGCAGAGTACTGCTCCGAATCAACCCAAAGGGGGTTGGAAACAAACGGGAAGGAAAGAAAAAAAAACTGTCAACCTATGACCCCAAAGTTCTGCAACTCGCCAACTCGATTGAAGTGTTTAAAGAAATTTAAAAAATAAAGAAAAGCCACCGAAGTTTTTACAGATTCAGTTGAATATTTTATGTAAGTTAACAAAATGTTAAATTTGATAATAAAATTTGGTTTTTAAATATTGTTCGTAAGATAACATAAAATGTTAAATTTGATAATAAAATATTGTTTTTAAATCCATTTCATCACGTTTATTTCATATCCACTGTTGTAAAATTCAGATAGGTACTGTAATTTTAATATACACGAGTAAATGAATTCCAACATTTCTTTAAATTTCTTTCTGAAAATTAACTTCCTGTAATGTAAAATTTATATACAGAAAAACATTAATTTTAATATCTTTTTTCATAATTCTCCTTTAAAAATCAATTATGAAAAGGAATTTTAACATACTCGCATATATTAATTTCAACATTTCGTCATCTCATTCATGTTTCAAAATTAGCTTACTGTGAGTTAAATTTAACATACACACCAGTACTAATTTTACAATTATTCTTTCTACTTTATCGTGAAAATTAATATTCCGTAATCTAAAATTTATATACAAAAGTGTTGAAACTTGGTTCCTTTTGTGAGTCGCAGGATGATAAGAGACTTCGTTGCGTTTGTCTGTATATATATGGTTTATTATTCGATAGCAATACAATACATCTAGCGTGTTCGGCGGATCGACACGGACTGACAAAATCCCGGTAATTCGCACCTCGCACGTATATCGATAATGATTAACGCGACGTTACCGATCTACTTCGTATATTCTAACACCTTCCCTCAAAGTAGTGAGAGTCGATCGCGTTTGATTTTTTTTTTTTTTTTTTTTTAATGACTCCCGTATGCCATCCCTAGACTTGACATGCACCTCCAGTGCTTTGTCTCGCTCAATCCCTTCGTTAGAATATCAGCCGGCATGTCTTCTGTCGGCATATATTCTACTTTTATTTTGCCTTCCCTTTCACACTCTCGTATAAAATGATAACGCACATCGATATGTTTTGTGCGCGAATGGTATCCTATATTTTGTTCAAGTTTTTGCGCGCTTTGATTGTCGTTGTACAGTATCATATTTTCGTTGGCGACACGAATACTCTTAAGTATTTTGTGTAAATAAAGCGCTTCCTTCGTAGCTTCCGACATCGCTATATATTCTGCTTCTGTGCTGGATAATGCTACTGTCCTTTGTTTACGCGCTTCCCAACACACTGCCGCACCTGCGAATATATACGCGTAACCCGTGTACGAGTGTCTGTCGGTTTTGTTTGCTCCCCAATCTGCGTCCGCCGTACCATACATACTCGCATTCGTACACTCATACAACAATCCACAGTCGAGCGTACCTTTTAAATATCTTAGAATTCTTTTCGCGGTTTGCCAGTGTTCTTCTCGATAATTTGAATTAAATTGACTTAGATAATTTACCGCGTACGCTATGTCTGGCCTGGTTGTCACAGCTAAGTACATTAATGCGCCGATTAAATTTTGAAATGGGAATTTCTGCATTTCGCACACATCTGCGCGATCCGGCTTTTTCAATCCGCAATTCGCTTCTATCGGCGTTCTCGCTTCTTTACATTCACTCATTCCGAATCTTTCTAGAACGTTTTCCGCGTACTGTCACTGCGATAAAAATACCTGGTGAGATTTCAAATCTTGCGCGAATTCTATCCCTAAGTATTGTTTCGCCGGTCCGATGTCTTTCATTTCAAACGATTTCGCCAATTGTCGTTTTATTAATTTTAACCACGTGCGATCATTTGTCGCCAACAATAAATCATCTACGTATACGGTAACCAACATTATTCCGTTTTCTTTTCGCGCTGTAAATAAACACGGATCTTCTTCTACCGATTGTAACCCTATTTCGCGTAATTTCGCTGTCAATCGCTGATACCACCTTAAACCTGACTGTCTTAGCCCATAAAGCGCTTTTTTCAGTACACATACAGGATCTTCGCATGCATTCAACGCGTTTTGCCACCTAACTGCAGTCTCGATCACAGTTTTTTCGCTATCTTTAATATCACGTGTACCTAGGCGCTCACTCACGATTACTTTTCGTAACACCGTTTTTAAATATTCGGGCACTTCCATATAAACACTCTCTTCGAGCTCGCCGTTTAAATACGCCGTAACGACGTCCATTTGATGAATTTCGAGACCCATCTTCGCTGATAATGCACTTAGTAATCGTATGGATGCTGATCTCGCCACTGGTGAAAATGTTTCGAAGAAATCCTCCCCTGGCCGTTGTGAGCATCCTCTTGCTACGAGTCGCACTTTTTTTTTCCTTTTGACGTGCCGTCGTCTTTAGTGCTGAAGACGAATCGACTATTTATCACTTTTCGTGATTTCGGCCGCTCTACGATTTCCCACGTAGCAATGCGTATTTGAGCAAGGTATTCGTCTTCTGTAGCTATTTCCCATGCTTTTGCCTCATTTGAGTTTAACGCTTCTTGTAACGTCACAGGACTTCCGGTTGTCGCTAGGTTTGCGATTTCGCAATCTTCAAATACGTCGTCCTCTTGATTTTCGATATCTTCGTTTCTCATATTAATTTCACATAATTCATTCTCGTTTACGCTTCTCGTTTGGTATATCTTTCTCGGTCTTCCGACGGATCCGATTCGCAATGTTCTCGGCCGTCCTCTCGTGCGTTTTTGCACTTGTTCTTTTTGTTCTTCGTGGCTCTTTTCACGTATTCCTTCTCGCTCAAACTCGATTTCGATACCGTTTTCTGGTTCACGCGCACTTGTGTCTCTATCGTATGTCGCGCTTTCGCTGTAAAACTCTTCGTATCTATTATTAAAATACGGTTTATCGAGGAACTGTACGTCGCGACTCACTATAAGCTTACGCGATTCGACTGCCCATAGTCGATAAGCTTTCGATTCTTTCGAGTATCCCACAAAAATGCATTCCTGCGATCGCGAGTCGAATTTTCCTTTTGTTTGTTCCTTGTTTAGGGCATGTGCTTTTGCCCCAAAAATGCGTATGTGTATGACCGTGAGCTTTTTCTTTGTCCACACACTATACGGTACTTTTCCTTCTGACGCTTTGGTAGGAACTCTATTCCGTATGTAACAAGCGGTGTTTATTGCCTCTCCCCAAAATGT
This sequence comes from Alloplasta piceator, assembly GCA_946863875.1. Lineage (NCBI taxonomy): Eukaryota > Metazoa > Arthropoda > Insecta > Hymenoptera > Ichneumonidae > Alloplasta > Alloplasta piceator. Next base: position 27,404,488 of record OX333078.1, read on the forward strand.
TGGGGGTACTCCCGCTTGTCGTAACATACATCGCGCCATTTCCACGAGCGTCCTATTTTTCCTCTCAGCGAGCCCGTTTTGTTGTGGTGTATGTGGCACTGATCATCTTCTCTGAATCCCGTGTTCCTCCAAAAATTCGTCGAACTCTTTATTACGATATTCCTTGCCGTTATCAGTTTGGAGCGCTTTTATTTTCTTGCCTGTCAACACTTCCGCTGCCACTTTAAATTTCTTGAATGCGCATAGCACTTCCGATTTTTGCTTTATACAATAGATTTCACACCACCGCGACCTATCGTCTATAAATGTCACGAAATATCTCGCACCTGAGAATGTCGCGTGTCTCATTGGGCCACATACGTCACTGTGTACGATTTCTAACAATTCGCGCGTTCGTCTGTCTTCGCTTCTCGGAAAACTTGCGCGTGTCTGTTTCTCCCGTACACACACTTCGCACTTATTTAGTGATTGCTTCGGACTTATTTTGATCCCGTAGACCGCACAGTTTTTCACCATGCTTATCAAGTCCCTCTCGTTTATGTGTCCCAATCGACGATGCCACACTTCTATCTCGCTCGGAGGTAAACGCCTCTCCTCAATATTCGAGGCGTCTTTACGTTTTTGCACATAATATAAATCCCCGATCCGTTCTGCTTTGACGACAATATTTTCGTCTTTATCTATCACAATCGCGTCTCTCCGACGGAATCGTACCTCGAAATTATTGTCCGTGATTTTCGCAACGGATAGCAGGTTCGTTCTTAAGTCCGGTACATACAAGACCTTTTTGAACGTTACAGCGACTCGTTGCCCTTCCACGGTCACCGGTACTTCTACGTTTCCCGTTCCACAGATTTTTGTCGATTGATTATTTGCCAGATTTAATGATCTGTTCACTTCCGCCACTTCAAGGAAGCTCTTCTTATCTGCACTCATGTGGGCGGTGCAGCCACTGTCCAGACACCAATCGTTCTTTTTCTCATTTACAGCAGCTATCATCGCGATTTCAGCAGCACTCATTGACATCGCACCCGTTTGACTGTCGTCGTTCTCTGCAATTTTTCGCGCATTTTGTTGCGGGTTCATCGGAGTTTTAGCTCTACACACTCTCGCAAAATGTCCGGGCTTTCCACATCTAAAGCAGAGACCTTGTTTTGGACCTTTTGGATTCGTTTCGCGCTTTTGTGTGTCTCCGTCCTGGCGATCTTGTGACTGACGGTTGATTCCTTTTGTTTTCCTAGCGTACATAACGTCGTGTTCCGTTCGGCCCTCTTTCGCTTTTCGCGATTCGAATTCTTCTAGAATTTTCACTCTTAGATTTTCCGGTTTCGGTAGCTCGTCTCTTGATTCCAATGAGCATCGAAACATCTCGTATGAGTCCGGTAAACTGTATAGCAGTAGTATGGCCAGTAAATCGACTCCGATTTCTACTCCGATGTCTTTTAATTTACTTACAGCATCGAAAAACTCATTTAGGTGTTCGCGCACTTTGTCCGTTTCCTTCATGCGCGACACGGCTACCTTTTTCAGAAGTGATGCCTTCCTAGCAGGTCCTCTGGATTCGTATGTCACCTTTAACTTCAGCCAAATTTCTCTCGACGTATGTAAATCCTTGATTTGACCGAGTTCCGACGCGCTCATCGCCAGCGTGATATCCGCGCCAGCTTTTTCATCGTTTCGAGCCCATTCAGCTGCAGCGGTTGCATCCGTGGGGCACGTCTTGCTTCCATCCACGTAGGCCCACATCTCATTTTTTTTAAGTATCGCTCGCATTTGCAGCTTCCACGTATCATAATTTTCCGCGTTTAGCGGGTCTATGCGTACTGTGTGTCCCGCTATTTTTCCCGCGCTGCCAGAACGTTCTTCACGTACCTCGTTCGCGCTCACCGGTCTTCCCGATGTTTTTTTACGTTTCTCGAATTTACTTTACACACGACATTTACACTTATGAGAGTCTCGGAATCCTGAGAGCCTGGGCCGATAACCTGTTAAAACTTGGTTCCTTTTGTGAGTCGCAGGATGATAAGAGACTTCGTTGCGTTTGTCTGTATATATATGGTTTATTATTCGATAGCAATACAATACATTTAGCGTGTTCGGCGGATCGACACGGACTGACAAAATCCCGGTAATTCGCACCTCGCACGTATATCGATAATGATTAACGCGACGTTACCGATCTACTTCGTATATTCTAACAAAAAGAATATTATTTTTCATATATTTTTTCATGATTTTGCTTTAAAAATCAAGTACGCAATGTAATTTTAATACACTCGTGTATATTAATTTCAACATTTCGTCATCTCATTCATGTTTGAAAATTAACTTACTGTGAGTTAAATTTAACATACACACCGGTACTAATTTTACAATTATTTTTTCTACTTTATCGTGAAAATTAATATTCCGTAATCTAAAATTTATATACAAAAAAATATTATTTTTCATACATTTTTTCATGATTTTGCTTTAAAAATCAAGTACGCAATGTAATTTTAATATCCTCGCGTATATTAATTTCAACATTTCATTACTTAATTTGTGTCTAAAAATTAACTCCCTGTAACTTAAATTTAATATACCCATCGATATTAATTTTAGTTTCCGGAATGTAAATTCAATATATAAAAAGATATTAATGTTCATATCTTTTTTCATGATTCTGCTTGAAAAATCATAGTATGCAATTGAATTTTAATATACTAGGGTATATTAAAATTCTGAGAAGTTGTTACTATTTATATACTCACATTGCAATATTACTGTACACATGTATATAAAATTTAATATACTGTATATGCATTACGACTTCATATAAAGTATATTAATTTTCATACAAAAATTTTTTACAGTGCCGGAACCAGCGCTGCTGCATCGCACACTGCACTTGAATAATCCGAAGGATTATTCATCGAAACGGTGCGAGTTTTATTCGCAATTATCCAGCGAGAACGCGTGACAAATTCGAACACACACAGACACGAGGCGCGCGTATGTCACACAAGCGAGAGCGAGTCACACGATACGCGGAGCGCGAACGAGAGAGAGCGAGACCGGGCGTCAACACGAAGCCGACACAATAGCGAGAGCGCGAGGTCTTATCTCGACGACGGACGGAGACCGACTCTCTAATCTCTTGTCGAGAATTTGGATAATCGTCAAAATTCTCTGACCGGTAGCTGCTGCCTCAGTATTCTTCTTCCTTACGTTTCCGAGAGCGTGATTGGAGAATAATCATCCTCGGTAGCGTGTTGAGAATCTCGGTAGCAGCTTCCCCTGGAACCCGAGCGAAAGCAAGGCTCTACTGTACTTAACGCGGCTTAATGCTTCCCAGCCATTGCCCATAACACTCTCCGCCTGCTCTCCAGCTCGTGATTCCTTCTACGCTGGGGCGTCGGCATTACAGCCGGATCTCTGACAATTCCACCGAGGCTTCTCGTCGGGCGCTCTCCTCCGTCGGGCAATTCATTACCTGGAGACATATTTTTCCGACGGATTCGAGCGCGCGATCTTTCCTGAACATTTCACAGCCGAATCAATACCAAAATCATGTGTCACGTGCTCGAAACGTGACTGAGCGAGAACACGTGTTCTTTACCGTACTGAATCGGGCAGCAAAAGGGGAACGATACAGTTTTTGCGAGAGCGTTTCTGGCTTTGTGGCCGTGATTCCAAAAAATCACGTCACAACTCCTCACCCCTTACGGGTGGCTTTGGCGTAGGGATCGAACGGTAGCTTATCACGAGTCATGAATTCGGTAGCGCAACATCTCATATCGACCACTCCTCACGCCGACGGGGGTGTCGAGAGGTTTTTTTTTTCGAGATCGGTTCTAACGCCCATTCTTTTCGGCGGAACTTTTCTTCTCAGGTTACTAACGGGAGCCTAATTTACGTCTGGGAAAACAAGAACGTTTGCTAAGTGCGTAATCGCGCTCGCACGAGAAAGTTTGTGTACGGGATCCGTTCTGACGCCAATCTTTTACGGCGGAACTTCTCTTTCCCAGGTTGCTGATGGTATCTGATTAATTTTTAGAGAAGACGAGAGCGGCTGCTAAGCGCGTAATAGCACTTGCGCGAGAAGGGTGTGTATAAAACCAAAATTGTCCATCGTGACCAGCTTGTGACCGATGTTGAACGCACACGATCATGGACGGCACAATAAGAGTAGGATTGGACTTACCAAAATTAATCCAATCGCCCTCCTACTTATCATCCTTCCGTCCTACGCGGTTCTGAGAGCGTTGTGTGACCGGGATCCTAGAACCCGTGACGAGAGCGTAGCCGTGGCGTTTGCGGCGGTGACTTCCAACAGAATATTTCGGTATCGAGATCCGAGGAATTCGACAGAATTTCTCGATCAAACGAGATCAAGGGAAATTTCGATGATGTATTTACTCAAAAAAACGGATTTTTAACGAGACCTGAGAAACACGACGGGCTTCCTTGACCACACGAGATCAATGAAAACCCTGATAACTGTTTTTCGAAAAAAAAAACGAATTTTGATCGAAATCCATGAAACTCCGGATTTTCAAAACCAAAGAACTTTCATCGAGACCTGAGAAATTGAACTGAATTTCTCAATTGAGCGAGAGCGGTGAAAATTCCGATCACTGACTAAAAAAACATATTTTTATCGAGATCTGAGGAATTCAACAGAATTCCTTGATTTATTGAGATCGGTGAAAATCCCGATTCCGAATTTTCATCAAAGCTGAAATATTTCATCGAGACCCAAGAAATTTAATAGTTTCTCGATGACGAGATCCATGAAAATGATCGAAAAGTTTTCAAAAAATGTTTTGACGAGAGCTGACAAATTTAATAAAATTTCTCGATTGCGAGATCTACGAAAATTGTCGATGCAAATTTTGAAACAATAATTGTTTGATCCGGAGCCGAGAAAATCTAATAAAAATTCCTCGATTGCGAGATCCATGAAAATCCTCGGAAGGACTTTTCGAAAAAATTGTTTTATCGAGAACGGAGAAATTTCGTAAAATTTCTCGATTGCGAGATTTATGACAATTCTTGAAAGGAATTTTAAGAAGATTGTACATCGAGAGCTGAGAGATTTGAGAAAATTTCTTGATTGCGAGATCTATGAAAATCCTCGAAAGGAATTTTCTAAAAATTGTTTTATCGAGAGCTGAGAATTTTCAAAGGAAAATTAATGAATCAAGAGCTGAGAAATTTAATACAATTTCTCTATTGCAAGATCTATGAAAATCCTCAAAGGGAATTTTCAAAAAAGTTTTGTTTTATCGAGAGCTGACAAATTTAATAAAATTTCTCGATAGCGAGATCTATGAAAATACTTGAAAAGAATTTTCAACAATAACTTGTTTTATCGAGATCTGAGAAATTCAATAAAATTTCCCGATCGCGAGATTTATGAAAATCCTCGAAAGGAATTTTCGAAAATAAAAATGTTTCATCGAAAAATTCGAGAGCACTTGAAAATTTATAATTTTCGAGAAACCCGCGAAATATCACTCGCGGTTATTCTCGAAAAGGTCGAGAGCATTCGAGAATTTTGATTTTCGAGAAACTCGCGAAATATCACTCGCGGTTATTCTCGAAAAATTCGAGAGCGTGACCACAAATTTTGAGTTTCGAAAAACCTCGCGGAATATCACTCCCGGTTATTCTCGAAAAATTCGAGAGCGTACGAAGCGTAATCGTGAGCGTGGCGAGAACACAAGAAAGCGCATCGAGAACCAAAACGAAAACTGTACGAGAGCATGCGAAAGCATAACGAGAACAAGAACGAGAACTAAGGATCTCGAAGAAGCTCCGTTCGATACGAAGATTCGCGATAGATTCCTCGGAAGCTTGTACCGTTCGGCACGAAGCCCCGCGATAGACTCAAGGTGTGAATCCTTCGAAGCGTCGCGATAAAGTATCTATCGATCGCCGGATCATCACCTGTCGGTAGCGATAGGGCAAGGAGGTGGGGGCCCTTTTTCGGGATCACGTGATCGATATTCTCCCAGTTTTGGGGAATTTCCGACGACGCCCGAAACTCGAACAATGATTTTCCCCCTTACGGTGGATCACCCAAGCGAGCTTTCTGACGCAATTGTCGATCCTTTGAGAACAAGAGGGCGAAGAAGAGAGACCCTCTCCTCTTTTCGTGATACGAGAGCGGCGGGGACCCTGAGGGGGGTCCTCGCACGTGAGCCTTAGAGAGCGCGGGGAGAGGAAACGCTGTTCCTCTCCTCATTACGATTAGAGAACTGCGACGAATTTATGACTATCGTCGTGATTGAAATTTCGAGACCGAATGAGAGAGAGAGAGAGAGAGAGAGAGAGAGAGAGAGAGAAGAAAAAAAATCACTCTCTCAAAGAGAAGAAAAATCTTCTCCTCATCTAATGATTCGAGAACGGCCAAAAATTCCAAAGAGAATTTTCGCAAATAATTGTCGGTAGCGAGAAAGAGAGTTTTCTCTCGATTTCATGATTCGAGACTGGCAAAAATTCCAAAGAAAATTCCTGAAAATAAATCATCGGTAGTGAGAAAACGGGGAAACTTTCCCTCAATCTCTCCATTCGAGAACGGCCGAAAATCCCAAAGAGAATTTTTGCAAATAAATCTTCGGTAGCGAGAAAGAGGATAATTCTCCCTCGATTTCACAAACCGAGAACGGCAAAAATTCCAAAGAGAAATTTTGCGAGGATTATTCGGAATCCTGAGAGGAAAAGAATTTTCTTTCAATTTTATAATACGAGAGCGGCCAAAGTTCCCAGGAGAACCTTCGCCCATGACTTCTCGAGAACGACCCTTTTTTTTTGTCCGAGAGCAGCGAAAACTAGTAATGGTATTTTCGCAATTTTGATTTTCCAAGTCTGGATTGAACCAGAATTTCTCAATCCGGCAAGAACTACGAATATTCCAAAAGGAACCTTCGCACTGTTATTCTCGAAAGCGAGGGGGTGGGGGAGAAGTGAGAGGAGCGCTCTTTTTGCCCGCCCGCGCGAGACTTAGAGGCTCATAAAAGTCCTCTCTCTAATCCTCGAGAACTGCGAATATTTCGAAAAATATTCGCTCGATAAATCGTCGCGAGAGACGAATTAAGAATTTCACACGAAAGTGCGAATGTCGAGAACATAATGGACTCGCTGATTACTGTACGATCCAAGATACGTACAGGGCGTTCCATTTACGAGACGAGACCGTATGTGAGAGCGACGAAAATTTAAAAAGAAGATTTTCGTAATTAATAATCGAGAGCAGCGAAAATTCAAATAAAATTTTCGCAATTAGTTTTCGAAAGCACCGCAAATTTCAAAAGCAAATTTTCGTAATAATGATCAAGAACAGCGAAAATTCGAATAAAATTCTCGCAATTAGTTTTCGAGAGCGACGAAAATTTTAAAAGAAAATTTTCGTAATTAATAATCGAGAGCAGCGAAAATTCGAATAAAACTTCCGCTATTAATAATCGAGAGCAGCAAAAATTCGTATAAAATTTTCGCTATAAATTTTCAAGTGCGACGAAAATTTTTAAAGAAAATTTTCGTAATTTATAATCGAGAGCAGCGAAAATTCGAATAAAATTTTCGCAATTAGTTTTCGAGAGCGACGAAAGTTGAAAAAGAAAATTTTCGTAATTAATAATCGAGAGCAACGAAAATTCGAATAAAGTTTTCGCGAAAATTTTCTAATGAAATTTTCGCAGCTCTCGAAAACTAATCGCGAAAATTTCCTATTGAAATTTTCGCCGCTCTCGAAAATTGAATGCAAAAATTTCCTATTGAAATTTTCGCAGCTCTCGAAAATGAATTGCAAAAATATCCTATTGCGATTTTCGCAGCTCTCGAAGATTAATCGCGAAAATTTTCTATTGAAATTTTCGCAGCTGTCGAAAATTAATTGCATAAATTTCTTATTGAAATTTTCGCAGCTCTCGAAAATTAATCGCGGAAATTTCTTATTGAAATTTTCGCAGCACTAGAAAATTAATCGCGGAAATTTTACTCAAATTTTCGCTGCTCTCGAAAATGAAGCGCGAAAATGTTCTATTGAAATTTTCGCAGCTCTCGAAAATTATTCGCCAAAAATTTTATTCCAAATTTTCGCCGCTCTCGAAAACTCATTGCGAAAATTTTATTCGAATTTTTGCTGCTCTCGATTATTAATTGCGAAAATTTTCTTTAGAAATTTTCGTCGCTCTCGAAAATTAATAGCGAAAATTTGATACGAATTTTCGCTGCTCTCGATTATTAATAGCGAAAATTTTATTCGAATTTTCGCTGCTCTCGATTATTAATAACGAAATTTTTTTTTAAATTTTCGTCGCTCTCGAAAACTAATTGCGAAAATTTTATTCGAATTTTCGTTGCTCTCGATTATTAATTGCAAAAATTTTCCTTAGAAATTTTCGTTGCTCTCGAAAATTAATAGCGAAAATTTGATACGAATTTTCGCTGCTCTCGATTATTAATAGCGAAAACTTTATTCGAATTTCGTTGCTCTCGATTATTAATTACGGAAATTTTCTTTTTAAACTTTCGTCGTTCTCGAAAACTAATTGCGAAAATTTTATTCGAATTTTCGCTGCTCTCGATTATAAATTGCGAAAGCTTTTGCTGCTCTCGATTATTAATAGCGGAAGTTTTATTCGAATTTTCGCTGCTCTCGATTATTAATTACGAAAATTTTCTTTTAAAATTTTCGTCGCTCTCGAAAACTAATTGCGAAAATTTTATTCGAATTTTCGCTGTTCTTGATTATTATTACGAAAATTTCCTTTTGAAATTTTCGGTGCTTTCGAAAACTCATTGCGAAAATTTTATTTGAATTTTCGCTGCTCTCGAATATTAATTACGAAAATTTTCTTTTTAAATTTTCGTCGCTCTCACATACGGTCTCGTCTCGTAAATGGAACGCCCTGTACGTATCTTGGATCGTACAGTAATCAGCGAGTCCATTATGTTCTCGACATTCGCACTTTCGTGTGAAATTATTAATTCGTCTCTCGCGACGATTTATCGAGGGAATATTTTTCGAAATATTCGCAGTTCTCGAGGATTAGAGAGAGGACTCTTATGAGCCTCTAAGTCTCGCGCGGGCGGGCGAAGAGAGCGCTCCTCTCGCTTCTCCCCCACCCCCTCGCTTTCGAGAATAACAGTGCGAAGGTTCCTTTTGGAATATTCGTAGTTCTCGCCGAGAAATTCTGGTTCAATCCAGACTTGGAAAATCAAAATTGCGAAAATACCATTACTAGTTTTCGCTGCTCTCGGACAAAAAAAAAGGGTCGTTCTCGAGAAGTCATGGGCAAAGGTTCTCCTGGGAACTTTGGCCGCTCTCGTATTATAAAATTGAAAGAAAATTCTTTTCCTCTCAGGCTTCCGAATAATCCTCGCAAAATTTCTCTTTGGAATTTTTGCCGTTCTCGATTTGTGAAATCGAGGGAGAATTATCCTCTTTCTCGCTACCGAAGATTTATTTGCAAAAATTCTTTTTGGGATTTTCGGCCGTTCTCGAATTGAGAGATTGAGGGAAAGTTTCCCCTCTTTCTCACTACCGATGATTTATTTTCAGGAATTTCCTTTGGAATTTTTGCCGGTCTCGAATCATGAAATCGAGAGAAAACTCTCTTTCTCGCTACCGACCATTATTTGCGAAAATTCTCTTTGGAATTTTTGGCCGTTCTCGAATCATTAGATGAGGAGATTTTTCTTCTCTTTGAGAGAGTGATTTTTTATTCTTCTCTCTCTCTCTCATTCGGTCTCGAAATTTCAATCACGACGATAGTCATAAATTTGTCGCAGTTCTCGAATCGCAATGAGGAGAGGAACAGCGTTTCCTCTCCCCGCGCTCTCTAAGGCTCACGTGCGAGGACCCCCCTCAGGGTCCCCGCCGCTCTCGTATCACGAAAAGAGGAGAGGGTCTCTCTTCTTCGCCCTCTTGTTCTCGAAGGATCGACAATTGCGTCGGAAAGCTCGCTTGGGTGATCCACCGTAAGGGGGAAAATCATTGTTCGAGCTTCGGGCGTCGTCGGAAATTCCCCAAAACTGGGAGAATATCGATCACGTGATCCCGAAAAAGGGCCCCCACCTCCTTGCCCTATCGCTACCGACAGGTGATGATCCGGCGATCGATAGATACTTTATCGCGACGCTTCGAAGGATTCACACCTTGAGTCTATCGTGGGGCTTCGTGCCGAACGGTACACGCTTCCGAGGAATCTATCGCGAATCTTCGTATCGAACGGAGCTTCTTCGAGATCCTTAGTTCTCGTTCTTGTTCTCGTTATGCTTTCGCATGCTCTCGTACAGTTTTCGTTTTGGTTCTCGATGCGCTTTCTTGTGTTCTCGCCGCGCTCACGATTACGCTTCGTATGCTCTAGAATTTTTCGAGAATAACCGGGAGTGATATTCCGCGAGGTTTTTCGAAACTCAAAATTTGTGGTCACGCTCTCGAATTTTTCGAGAATAACCGCGAGTGATATTTCGCGAGTTTCTCGAAAATCAAAATTCTCGAATGCTCTCGACCTTTTCGAGAATAACCGCGAGTGATATTTCGCGGGTTTCTCAAAAATTATAAATTTTCAAGTGCTCTCGAATTTTCCGATGAAACATTTTTATTTTCGAAAATTCCTTTCGAGGATTTTCATAAATTTTGCGATCGGGAAATTTTATTGAATTTCTCAGCTCTCGATAAAACAAGTTATTGTTGAAAATTCTTTTTAAGTATTTTCATAGATCTCGCTATCGAGAAATTTTATTGAATTTGTCAGCTCTCGATAAAACAAAACTTTTTCGAAAATTCCCTTTGAGGATTTTCATAGATCTTGCAATAGAGAAATTGTATTAAATTTCTCAGCTCTTGATTCATTAATTTTCCTTTGAAAATTCTCAGCTCTCGATAAAACAATTTTTAGAAAATTCCTTTCGAGGATTTTCATAGATCTCGCAATCAAGTAATTTTCTCAAATCTCTCAGCTCTCGATGTACAATCTTCTTAAAATTCCTTTCAAGAATTGTCATAAATCTCGCAATCGAGAAATTTTACGAAATTTCTCCGTTCTCGATAAAACAATTTTTTCGAAAAGTCCTTCCGAGGATTTTCATGGATCTCGCAATCGAGGAATTTTATTAGATTTTCTCGGCTCCGGATCAAACAATTATTGTTTCCAAATTTGCATCGACAATTTTCGTAGATCTCGCAATCGAGGAATTTTATTAAATTTGTCAGCTCTCGTCAAAACATTTTTTGAAAACTTTTCGATCATTTTCATGGATCTCGTCATCGAGAAACTTTATTAAATTTCTTGGGTCTCGATGAAATATTTCAGCTTTGATGAAAATTCGGAATCGGGATTTTCACCGATCTCAATAAATCAAGGAATTCTGTTGAATTCCTCAGATCTCGATAAAAATATGTTTTTTTAGTCAGTGATCGGAATTTTCACCGCTCTCGCTCAATTGAGAAATTCAGTTCAATTTCTCAGGTCTCGATGAAAGTTCTTTGGTTTTGAAAATCCGGAGTTTCATGGATTTCGATCAAAATTCGTTTTTTTTTCGAAAAACAGTTATCAGGGTTTTCATTGATCTCGTGTGGTCAAGGAAGCCCGTCGTGTTTCTCAGGTCTCGTTAAAAATCCGTTTTTTTGGGTAAATACATAATCGAAATTTCCCTTGATCTCGTTTGATCGAGAAATTCTGTCGAATTCCTCGGATCTCGATACCGAAATATTCTGTTGGAAGTCACCGCCGCAAACGCCACGGCTACGCTCTCGTCACGGGTTCTAGGATCACGGTCACGCAACGCTCTCGGAACCGCGTAGGACGGAAGGATGATAAGTAGGAGGGCGATTGGATTAATTTTGGTAAGTCCAATCCTACTCTTATTGTGCCGTCCATGATCGTGTGCGTTCCACATCGGTCACAAGCTGGTCACGATGGACAATTTTGGTTCTATACACACCCTTCTCGCGCAAGTGCGATTACGCGCTTAGCAGCCGCTCTCGTCTTCCCTAAAAATTAATCAGATACCGTCAGCAACCTGGGGAAGAGAAGTTCCGCCGTAAAAGATTGGCGTCAGAACAGATCCCGTACACAAACTTTCTCGTGCGAGCGCGATTACGCACTTAGCAAACGTTCTCGTTTTCCCAGACGTAAATTAGGCTCCCGTTAGTAACCTGGGAAGAAAAGTTCCGCCGAAAAGAATAGGCGTTAGAACCGATCTCGAAAAAAAAATAACCTCTCGACACCCCCGTCGGCGTGAGGAGTGGTCGATATGAGATGTTGCGCTACCGAATTCATGACTCGTGATTAGCTACCGTTTGATCCCTACGCCAAAGCCACCCGTAAAGGGTGAGGAGTTGTGACGTGATTTTTTGGAATCACGGCCACAAAGCCAGAAACGCTCTCGCAAAAACTGTATCGTTCCCGTTTTGCTGCCCGATTCAGTACGGTAAAGAACACGTGTTCTCGCTCAGTCACGTTTCGAGCACGTGACACATGATTTTGGTATTGAAGTAGTGAAAATGGGCCGGTTCTGTCCCAAGATCCGTACCCCGACATTTACCGACCTTTTTTAACCCGCGATTCGAGGCACTTCGCCGAGACACAAACCACTTAGCCTAGACACAAACCGTTGCGCGTCGTAAGTGGGTGGCTCGCGGGTGGTCAGTGGGTGGTAGGTGGGTGGCTTAGGAGGGGGGGGGGATTTTTTCGTCCGCACATCTTGTGTGTATATACGTATGCGTGTTCATGTGTGTGTGTGTGTATGTTGCGCACAGGGGGTGGTGGGTGGCAGGTGGGTGGTGGGTGGCAGGTGGGTGGTGGGTGGCAGGTGGGTGGTGGGCGGTAGGAGGGGGGGGGGATTCGGGATTTTTTTCGTTAGCATGTGTTGCGTGTATGTGCGTGTATGTACGTGCATGTGCGTGTGTGCGGGGGAGGGCGGGGGGGATTGTCGATGCCAGAGATTTTTTGAAGAAAGCATTAGGCGTCGTCGTTGGCGTTGACTCATGCTCTCTCTCTCTCTCTCGCCCGCGCACTCTTTGTCGCCTGCGCTCTCACGCGCCGAGTGTCAAGTATCAAATTTACGATGTATACAACTCTGTATCCAAACATGATCCAAATTTTTTCGTCGCGACGCATGTTATCGACACATAGCTGCATAGACGATCATCGCAATTCACAATTTTCGAGTTTTTTCAAGCAATTCTTCGGCAACGTTATTTCTCTCTCTCTCTCTCTCTTTCTCTTTATCTCTCTGTCCTCTCTTTCACTTGTTCTCCGTATCTCGTACGTCAGTGTATTCTAGGCTATGAGATTGCTAATGATTTAGACTTTTTGTAGTTCAAGCATGATTTTTGGGGGAAAATGCGAAATCAAATATTTTTGGTGAAAGGCCCATTGATATTCACTATTTTATTTGTTATCAATATCCCTAGATGGCATTCAAATGGAAAAAAGTTTTATCATGATAGATTGATATCTAGATATTTCAAAGCTATGATGATTTCATTATTTCAGCAAAAATTTCTATCGTGTTCTGCCCGCGGGTCCACTAATATAAGTGGTATATATAAATTCTATGGTTGATATAAAAATTAGGAAAACTTTTTTTTCATGAAGCAATTGGATTTTTAGAAAATTTATTATTTTTTCTCACCAAAGGTCACTAAGCATATTAATGTAATTTTTTTTTCTTATCTTCTGCGAATAATATAGAAGTTTCGTTTGAAATTAAAATCAGGAACAATACAATCTTTTTTTATACTGTCCTTCCAAGTTTTTTAAAATAATTTTTATAACTTCACGTAAGACTCCTATGCGAGCCACAGAGGATGAGAAAGCATAAGTAATCATCACTTGCAAGGGCCCTCGTTCAGAAAAAAAAATATATATATTGTATTATTCAGAAAAATCTTGGATGTCTTAGCTTATTTTCACGAAATTTTAATGTCGTCGGCACATTATGAGAAAAACCAATTATATTTATATCTTTGGGTCTATGGTCAGAAACAAATATTAAAATTTCTCAAAAATGCGAATTGTCATAATTTTAAGGAGGGTTACTTTTCTCAAATATGAATACATTTTTATGTAATTATAATAACAATAACAATTTCCAAGAACCATAGGCTTACAGATAGGAAAATCAAAATTCTCGAAACGTTGAAACATCCGAATGAATAACAACATTTTAACTAACAATTTTTGTTCCGCAAAATCCGTAGATTACATGGAAATCCGTGAAAAATATATATCATGACGGAGCCAGCCCACTTATTCGATTTCTTTTTAAAGCTTTTTAAATAACTGCTTATAGCTTTGCATAAAATTCATGTTACATCCACAGAATATGAGCAAAGTAAGTAATCCCCACATCGACAACTCCAAATAAATATAAAATTAAAACAAAAATCACGGTTATTGTGAGTATGAAAGATCTGATTTTTTCATGATTATGGGAACCTAAGGAGAAGTATGACTTAATTCTGACGTCAACAATATGGCGACGTAAGTAAATAGCTCGCTCGCGACTCGCATGTGACAGCGTGGTGTAGAGAGAGAGAGAGAGAGAGAGAGAGAGAGAGAGAGAGAGAGATTTGTCGTCGATTATTCTCAGCTCATTACAGATTATGCTACTCACTACCGGACGCAAATGCAGTAAACGAGTGAAGCAACTTTTGACCCTAACCTAAAAAATAACCACATTCTGCATCCAAACTCCGAACTCTATATCTATATTATTGTTACGTGGACAATCTCAACAATTTTCAGAATTGATCCTAACAAACCTCGACGTTTCGCATGGTCGACGGGGCTTTGCGCTTCCTGCTTAGTCAGTTCTTAGGTTTCGCCACCAGATGAATCTGACTTTGGATCCCCGATACATTATCCGGCATCTCCGTGTCAATCCTTCTCGCAGCATTTGCATATCATCTACAGATTGCGAAAATCATTAATATTAATGAAGGGCTCTCGATCAAAAAATATTTGCTTTCTACTTTTCTTCAAAATCGGAATGAAAACATCCAAAATAATTTCAATTTTGATTGTAGTTAATGTCAACTTTAATTTGTATCATGATAAAACTTTTTATGAATTTTCATATATAATTGGCAGATTATGAAAAATAAGACATCAATATCGGAGGGTTCTCGTTCGGAAAAATATTTCTATTAGTCCCGAAAAAAATTGGCCTTGAGTCTCATCATCGCCAGTATCATAAAACTGAATTATTATTTACATATGGTTTTTTCCGGTGATATAGCATCAAGAGGGGACATTCACTCTCCCGCTTGATATACAAATGATTTTAGAGAGGGTCTGACTTCACGTGATTTCGTGTATAAAATTCAAACAAAAAGCACGGCTGAAAAAGTATATAGATATTGACACTGATTCACGTAAAAAATCAAACAATGAATTTGAGAAAAACTTTTTTAAACTCATGAATAATTTCAGTTTTCGGGAAGATAATGAAAAACGTTAGGCGACATCAAGATGTTAAGCTTGTGAGGAAATGGGGTAGAGCTTTTTGGTGCAAGGGCTTCAATCGCAAAGGTGACATTTTACAGCTACACGAGCTGAAGTGAAATTTATGAAAACCGACATATGTGAAGTTTGCAATTCTTGGCATTTTAAAAATCACCCCTTTTTATAACTTTCGTTATAATTACCCTGAGAGAAAAAATTTCGATATAGTAAAATAACTTTACACCGATACCGGCAGTCTGAGTATCACATTAGGAGCCCCTCCCCGATATATAGAGCCACGATAGGGACGATTTGCCTCGATTTGATACGACGGATTATGCACCCGACAATCACTAATCGCATACAATAAGCTAATAAATGAAAATAAATGAATAAAAATTATTTTAATATGAGGGTTCACGAAGGATAAGAATAACGGAAAGATAATGGAGGAATTGACGGGTTCGAGAGCCAAACTATACACCCCCCCCCCCCCCCCCCCAAGTATATATATATATCATAAATTTTTTAAATAATTTTTATATGTTCTGATAATCATTTTTATACATTGCATTTTCATACATTGCATTTAAAAATAAAAATAAAAATATTTAGAAATCTATAAATTTTGGAAATTGAGAAAAAAATGTGTGTGTGTGTGTGTGTGTGTGTGTGTAAATGTATGTATGTGGATGTGTTTATACTCCTCATTTAGATTCCTCGACGAAGGGCTTTGTAGAGAGTGCACCCCTAGCTGCACTGCAAACCTCAATGCATCAGGGAGAGAGAGAGAGAGAGAATCAGTGTCAAATTTTCAGCATCCTCGTAACTATCAAGTGGTTCGAGTGGTGGTGCTGGTCGTTTGGGTGGTAAAATATATTGCGTTTGAAGATGTATATATTTTTCGAAAATTTCCATCCTTGTTTCTCGGGCTTGGTGTGACATCGAGATTGAATCTTCGCTTCACTTCTATTTTAAAACTCAGAGTGAACGGCCGTACAAAATCAAAAAAATTAAAATGAGTAGAGTGCGAAACAACAGCGATATAACGGGCATTATTAAATTTCTGATCAAACGTTTTTCCCCACTGAGAGTGGCGTTTCATCCTCAAGAGTGCATACGGGGTGTACGTTTGATTAATCGGGCAGCGGCATTGCGTAAACCGCGGAGGATTCTGTATGCTGCGCGAAAAATGGATTTTATAGCAGCGTTTAATCTCGGGTTGCTACATACATTCGATGTACTGGACTCAGCCGTTCGGGTGATCCGATTATTCAATTGGCAAAATGTAAATCGTCTCCGACCAATTATTGATGCACATGGTAAGTGAATTTCAAATTCCCATCTCCCATACATTTATATATTACTTAATTCTGTTGAAGTAGTTCAATATTTTAACAGAGAAAAACAATTTCTGTCACAGCGGAGATGTCTCGTCGCAGACGATCCAATTTGGGGCGAGAAGGGGAAGAAGAAGAAGAAGAGGAGGAGGAGGAGGAGAAGGAGGAAGAAGGAGAAGAAGAAGAAGAGGAAGAAGATGAAGAAAGAGAAGAAGGAGATGAAGAACTAGATGCTGATGATGAAGGGGGAGAAGATGATGATGAAGAAGAAGAAGAAGAAGAAGAAGAAGAAGAAGAAGATGATGATGATGATGATGATGATGATGATGGAGAAGAAGGAGAAGAAGAAGTGCATGATTCACTAAGACCACCAACACCACCACCACAGTCACCACCACCACCACCACCACCACCACCACCACCACCACCACCACCACAACCACCATACGCCGATGGCATCGATTATGAGAGGGTCCGAATAGAATGGGAGCATCGGCAAATCGAGAGAGCTGCCGGAACCGCAAGAAATGTGGATGAAGGTAAAAAGAATATGGGTGGGGTATTAAATTAATGATGCTCATGAGAGATATTAATTTCTATCCATCTATTCAGGATATGAATCTGGTCAGTCCGATGAGCTGACGTATAGAGCACTATTCGGGGACGATCTCGAAATGTTCCCCGGTATGTTTAGCGAAGAAAAGCTGAATGCTCAAGATGTTAACCTTAGTTTTTACAAACATTAATTAAGAGAATACTTTATAAATATTTATAGCATAATTTTTTTCAATAAAAAAACAAAATATAAATAAAAAATCTTCGATAATGATCATTTCGGAATCCTTCCTATCGCGAAAAAGCGTTCCTTGCGGTGAAAAAAAAATCATAAAAACTGTAAATTTCACAAATCAGCTTCATTGGTCCATGTGTTCTGGGTATCATCAAATCTCAACCATTTTACAAAAATGTTATTACCGTGCTTTTGTAGAACTTTTACGAGATCACATAATCTAAGAAAATACTTTATAAATATTTATAGCATAATTTTTTCCAATAAAAAAACAAAATATAAATAAAAAAATCTTCGATCATGATCATTTCGAAATCCTTCCTATGGCGAAAAAGCGTTCCTTGGGGTGAAAAAAATCATCAAAACTGTAAATTTCACAAATCAGCTTCATTGGTCCATGTGTTGTGGGTATCATCAAATCTCAACCATTTTACAAAAATGTTATTACCGTGCTTTTGTAGAACTTTTTCGAGATCAGATAAATATCTGGATATTCAACTTTCAATAATTCTTGTTCGTTAAATCCACCGACGATGGGCTCGTTCTGATAATCTTCAATATTATACGTCACATGATTGGTATTGTTCACTCAGCTAATGGTAAATATTTCTTTCGTTCAATTTGGGATATAACCCTTCGCGAAAACATTCTTAAACTTGCGTATTCACACTTTGTCGCCAAATTTCTCAATGTGCGATTAAATCAGTGGCAAATTGCTCTATGTCGAGTACATATGAATATTACATTTTTGGATGAGCGATTCAAAATCTGGATTATTTATTCCATAACTGTATAGAAACTCTGCATCGCCAAAACCAAAGTAACTCTGCAACGGGGATATCCATTCTAGTAGCAAATTTCGACTTCCCCTATCTGAACGTGAATGGCGTTATTTACCAGTATCATTGTGTATAAAAATATGTATGAGAAATGACATTATGCTTACGTTCTTTTTTTATCGAACCGCAAAAAAATAAAATCAAATAAAATAAAATAAAAACAACAGAAACTCTGCAACGGAGATGTCCATTCTAGTAGCAAATTCTGGCGCGTCCCATCTAAACGCAAATGTCATCATTTACCAGTATTATAGTATATACAAATTCGTATGAGAAATGAAATTATTTCTACTTTTTTTTTATATAACAAATAAATAAGATAAATAAATAAATAAATAAAAAATAAAAAATAAAAATGAAAATAAAATAAAAAACTAAAAAAAAAAAACAAAAAACAAAAACAAAAACAAAACAAAAAACAACAAAACAAAATAAACTTTGCAACGGAGATACCTATTCGAGTAGCAAATTTTGACAGTATCATTGTGTATATAAATATGTATGAGAAATGACATTATGCTTACGTTCTTTTTTTATCGAACCGCAAAAAAGTAAAATAAAATCAAATAAAATAAAAACAACAGAAACTCTGCAACGGAGATGTCTATTCTAGTTGCAAATTCTGGCGCGCCCCATCTAAACGCAAGTGTCGTCATTTACCAGTATTATAGTATATACAAATTCGTATGAGGAATGAAATTATTTCTACTTTTTTTATATAAAAAATAATTAAAAAAATAAAAAAAAAATAAAATAAAATAAAAAATAAAAAAAAAAAATAAAAAAAAAACAAAAAACAAAAACAAAAAACAACAAAACAAAAGAAACGTTGCAACGGAGATATCTATTCAAAAAAAGTAAAATCAAATCAAATCAAATAAAAACAACAGAAACTCTGCAACGGAGATGTCCATTCTATTTCTCATATATATTTGCATCCACAATGATACTGGTAAGTGACGACAGTTGCGTTCAGATAGGGGGGAGTCAAAATTTCTGTCGTCACTTACCAGTATTATTGTGGATGCAAATATATATGAGAAATAGAATGGACATCTCCGTTGCAGAGTTTCTGTTGTTTTTATTTGATTTGATTTGATTTTATTTTTTTTGAATAGATATCTCCGTTGCAACGTTTCTTTTGTTTTGTTGTTTTTTGTTTTTGTTTTTTGTTTTTTTTTACTTTATTTTTATTTTTATTTTTTTAATTATTATTTATATAAAAAGTAGAAATAATTGCATCTCTCATACGAATTTGTATATACTATAATACTGGTAAATGACGACACTTGCGTTTAGATGGGGCGCGCCAGAATTTGCAACTAGAATAGACATCTCTGTTGCAGAGTTTCTGTTGTTTTTATTTTATTTGATTTTATTTTACTTTTTTGCGGTTCGATAAAAAAAGAACGTAAGCATAATGTCATTTCTCATACATATTTATATACACAATGATACTGTCAAAATTTGCTACTCGAATAGGTATCTCCGTTGCAAAGTTTCTTTTGTTTTGTTGTTTTTTGTTTTGTTTTTGTTTTTGTTTCTTGTTTTTTTTGTTTTTTATTTTATTTTTATTTTTATTTTTTATTTTTTTTTATTTATTTATTTTTTTTATTTATTTGTTATATAAAAAAAAAGTAGAAATAATTTCATTTCTCATACGAATTTGTATATACTATAATACTGGTAAATGATGACATTTGCGTTTAGATGGGACGCGCCAGAATTTGCTACTGGAATGGACATCTCCGTTGCAGAGTTTCTGTTGTTTTTATTTTATTTGATTTTATTTTATTTTTTTGCGGTTCGATAAAAAAAGAACGTAAGCATAATGTCATTTCTCATACATATTTTTATACACAATGATACTGGTAAATAACGCCATTTACGTTCAGATAGGGGAAGTCGAAATTTGCTACTAGAATGGATATCCCCGTTGCAGAGTTACTTTGGTTTTGGCGATGCAGAGTTTCTATACAGTTATGGAATAAATAATCCAGATTTTGAATCGCTCATCCAAAAATATAATATTCATATGTACTCGACATAGAGCAATTTGCCACTGATTTAATCGCACATTGAAAAATTTGGCGACAAAGTGTGAATACGCAAGTTTAAGAATGTTTTCGCGAAGGGTTATATCCCAAATTGAACGACAGAAATATTTACCATTAGCTGAGTGAACAATACCAATCATGTGACGTATAATATTGAAGATTATCAGAACGAGCCCATCGTCGGTGGATTTAACGAACAAGAATTATTGAAAGTTGAATATCCAGATATTTATCTGATCTCGAAAAAGTTCTACAAAAGCACGGTAATAACATTTTTGTAAAATGGTTGAGATTTGATGATACCCACAACACATGGACCAATGAAGCTGATTTGTGAAATTTACAGTTTTGATGATTTTTTTCACCCCAAGGAACGCTTTTTCGCCATAGGAAGGATTTCGAAATGATCATGATCGAAGATTTTTTTATTTATATTTTGTTTTTTTATTGGAAAAAATTATGCTATAAATATTTATAAAGTATTTTCTTAGATTATGTGATCTCGTAAAAGTTCTACAAAAGCACGGTAATAACATTTTTGTAAAATGGTTGAGATTTGATGATACCCAGAACACATGGACCAATGAAGCTGATTTGTGAAATTTACAGTTTTTATGATTTTTTTTTTCACCGCAAGGAACGCTTTTTCGCGATGGGAAGGATTCCGAAATGATCATTATCGAAGATTTTTTATTTATATTTTGTTTTTTTATTGAAAAAAATTATGCTATAAATATTTATAAAGTATTCTCTTAATTAATGTTTGTAAAAACTAAGGTTAACATCTTGAGCATTCAGCTCTTCTTCGCTAAACATACCGGGGAACATTTCGAGATCGTCCCCGGATAGTGCTCTATACGTCAGCTCATCGGACTGACCGGATTCATATCCTGAAAAGATGGATAGAAATTAATATCTCTCATGAGCATCATTAATTTAATACCCCACCCATATTTTTTTTACCTTCATCCACATTTCTTGCGGTTCCGGCAGCTCTCTCGATTTGCCGATGCTCCCATTCTATTCGGACCCTCTCATAATCGATGCCATCGGCGTGTGGTGGTTGTGGTGGTGGTGTTGGTGGTGGTGGTGGTGGTGGTGGTGGTGGTGGTGGTGGTGGTGGTGACTGTGGTGGTGGTGTTGGTGGTCTTAGTGCATCATGCACTTCTTCTTCTCCTTCTTCTCCATCATCATCATCATCTTCTTCTTCTTCTTCTTCTTCTTCTTCTTCATCATCATCATCTTCTCCCCCTTCATCATCAGCATCTAGTTCTTCATCTCCTTCTTCTCTTTCTTCATCTTCTTCCTCTTCTTCTTCTTCTCCTTCTTCTTCCTCCTCCTCCTCCTCTTCTTCTTCTTTTTCTTCCCCTTCTTGCCCCAAATTGGATCGTCTGCGACGAGACATCTCCGCTGTGACAGAAATTGTTTTTCTCTGTTAAAATATTGAACGACTTCAACAGAATTAAGTAATATATAAATGTATGGGAGATGGGAATTTGAAATTCACTTACCATGTGCATCAATAATTGGTCGGAGACGATTTACATTTTGCCAATTGAATAATCGGATCACCCGAACGGCTGAGTCCAGTACATCGAATGTATGTAGCAACCCCAGATTAAACGCTGCTGTAAAATCCATTTTTCGCGCAGCATACAGAATCCTCCGCAGTTTACGGAATGCTGCTGCCCGATTAATCAAACGTACACCCCGTATGCACTCTTGAGGATAAAACGCCACTCTCAGTGGGGAAAAACGTTTGATCAGAAATTTAATAATCCCCGTTATATCGCTGTTGTTTCGCACTGTATTCATTTTAATTTTTTTGATTTTGTACGGCCGTTCACTCTGAGTTTTAAAATAGAAGTGAAGCTAAGATTCAATCCCGATGTCACACCAAGCCCGAGAAACAAGGATGGAAATTTTCGAAAAATATATACATCTTCGAACGCAATATATTTTACCACCCAAACGACCAGCACCACCACTCGAACCACTTGATAGTTACGAGGATGCTGAAACTTTGACACTGATTCTCTCTCTCTCTCTCTCCCTGATGCATTGAGGTTTGCAGTGCAGCTAGGGGTGCACTCTCTACAAAGCCCTTCGTCGAGGAATCTAAATGAGGAGTATAAACACATCCACATACATACATTTACACACACACACACACACACACACACACACACACACATACACACACACACATTTTTTTCTCAATTTCCAAAATTTAAAGATCTCTAAATATTTTTATCTTTATTTTTAAATGCAATGTATGAAAATGCAATGTATAAAAATAATTATTAGAACATCTAAAAATTATTTAAAAAATGTATGATATAAGTACTCGACAATTGAAGTGGGACGGACAGTTTTTTCTCGATTTTGACGAGATTTAGACCGATTTTGAGAATTCAAAAAAGTACATTCGAGTAAATTTTGTTATCTTCCGAATGAGACTAATTAGAATGCGATCGGTTAAAAATTGACCAAGTGCGGGGCGATGGAGTCAGGGCGTGCGAATCACGATTTCCGGGACACCCCGGAAAAGGATATACGCCACCGTCACATGGCTTTTCCAGTAAAATCATTGGAAAGAGCAGCTCGCGGCGGTCAGGATTCAAAAAAAAAAAAATTAAAATCGGCCAACTCCTGGGGATGCTATCGCCCCAGGAAGTTGAAACGGTTTTTCGACGATAACTTGCGAGTTTGACGATCGATTGACTTGAAATTTATCACAGAGTCGTGGTTCGTCATAGCCGACGACCCGGTCTAGGTGGTATTGTCGAAAAACTCCTCGGAGATGAGATCTAGGGTTGTCCCGGATGCACTGTATCAATTATGCGCATTTTTCGCCATGATAGAGTTGTTGGCCGGAAATGAAAGTTGGTGCATCATAAAGGGAAAGATTAAACGAACAAAACGTGTGGTCGTGCAATAACCAAATTGACCTCTATCACTAAAGCGAAGGGGGTGAAAAATTGCATGAAAAATGCCGAAGTCGAAAAAGATCGCGTCCGGAGTCGCAAGGCGATGATCGATTGTTTTTGCACTCAACGTCCGACTAAAGGTTCTTTCACAACTGGAGTGAGATGGGCCAGTTTGGAAAAGCTCAGCATTGGAAACTTTTCATTATTTATTATTGTTTATCATCTTTATTTTTGTATTGAGATTTTCGCAATAATTAAGGGGATATGAACAATGAAAATGTTGAAAGAAGATAACCACCGTGCATATTAAGAATTCGATTTTTTGAAAGCGTCGATTTTTTTATTCAGCACTATTTTTTAAAATCATTATTTTTGCGTCGCAACTTTTTTGAAAAATAAGGAGGTATTAACGATAAAAATGTTGAAAAAATGATAACTACCGTGCATATTGAATTTTGATTTTATAAAAGCGTGGATTTTTTTATTTCGCACTATTTTTGAAGATCATTATTTTTGCGTTGGAATTATTGCGAAAATTAAGGAGGTAAGATTGACAATAAAAATGTTAAAAAATTGATAACTACCGTGCATATTGGGATTTTGATTTTTTAACAGCGTCGATTTATTTATTTAGCATTATTTTTTAAGATTGTTATTTTTGCGTTCCAATTATTGCAAAAGATAAGGAGGTATTAACAATAAAAATGATAAAAAATTGATGACTGGTGTACGTATTGAGATTTTGATTTTTGATAAGCCTCGATTTTATTATTTAGCACTATTTTTTGGGATCATTAGTTTTGCGTTGCAATTGTTGCAAAAATTAAGGAGGTATTAACAATAAAAATGTTGATAAATTGATAACTACCGTGCATATTGGGATTTTGATTTTTTTTAAACGTCGATTTTTTTATTCAGCACTGTTTTTTGAGATTATTATTTTTGCGTTGTAATTTTTGCAAAACCTAAGAAGATATTAACTATTAAAATGTTGAAAAATGGATAACTGGTGTGCATATTGAGATGTTGGTTTTTTATGAGCGTCGATTTTTTTACTTAGCACTAATTTTTAAAATCATTATTTTTACGTTGCAATTTTTTCAATAATTAAAAAGATATTAACAATTAAAATGTTGAAAAGATGATAACTGGCGTGCATATTGAGAATATAATATTTGAAGAAGCGTCGATTTTTAATTTACCACTATTTTTTAAGATCATTATTTTTGCGTTGCAATTTTCGCGAAAATTAAGAAGATATGAACAATTAAAATGTTGAAAAATTTATAACTGGCGTGCATATTGAGATTTTGACTTTGAAGGAGCGTCAATTTTTTTATTTGGCACTATGTTTTAAGATTATTATTTTTGCTGTGCAGATTTTGCAAAAATTAAGGAGATATTAACAATAAAAATGTTGAAAAATTGATAACTACCATGCACATTGGGATTTTGATTTTTCAAAAGCGTCGATTTTTTTTTGCACTATTTTTTAAGATCATTATTTTTGCGTTGCAGATTTTGCAAAAATTAAGGAGATAATAACAATAAAAATGTTAAAAAATTAATAACCGGCGTGAATATTGAGATTTTGGTTTTTCAGAGGCGTCGATTTTTTTTCTTTTGCACGATTTTTCGTGACCCTTATTCTTGCGTTTCGACTTTTGCAAAAATAAAGGGGATGTGAACAATAAACACGTTGAAAAATCGATAACTACCGGGCATATGGAGTTTAAGATTTTTAAGAAGGGTCGATTTTTTTACTTTGCACTTTTTTTTTAGATTATTATTTTTGCGTAGCCGATTTTGCAAAAATTAAGGAGATGTTATCACTAAAAATGTTGAAAAATTTATAACTACCGTTCACGTTGAGGTTTCGATTTTTTACAAGCGTCGATTTTTTTATTTTGCACTATTTTTTAAGATCTTTATTTTTGCGTTTCGACTTTTGCAAAAACAAAGGTGATATGAACAATAAAAATGTTGAAAAAACGACAACTACCGTGCATATTGGGATTTTGATTTTTCAAACGCATCGATTTTTTTATTTTGCACTATTTTGTAAGATCATTATTTTTGCAATGCAATTTTTGCAATAATTCAGGAGATTTTAACAATAAAAATGTTCAAAAATTGATAACTACCGTGCATTTAGAGATTTTGATTTTTCAGAAACGTAGAATTTTTTACTTTGCACTATTTTTTATGACCATTATTTTTGCCGCTCGACTTTTGCAAAAATAAAGGGGATATGAACAGTACAAATGTTGAAAAATCGATAACTACCCGTGCATATTGAGAATTTAGTTTTTCAGAAGCGTCGATTTTGTTACTCTGCACTATTTTTTAAGATCATTATTTTTGCGGTGCAATTTTTGCAAAAATTAAGGAGATATTAACAATAAAAATGTTGAAAAATTGATAACAAGCGTGCATATTGAGATTTTGATTTTTCAGAAACGTCGAGTTTTTCAATTTGCACTATTTTTTGAGATCATTATTTTTGCGTTGCAGATTTTGCAAAAATTGAGGAGATATTAACAATAAAAATGTTGAAAAATTAATAACTGGCGTGAATATTGAGATTTTGGTTTTCCAGAAGCATCGATTTTTTTCTTTTACAATATTTTTTATGACCCTTGTTTTTGCGTTTCGACTTTTGCAAAAACAAAGGTGATATGAACAATAAAAATGTTGAAAAATCGACAACTACCGTGCACATTGGTATTTTCATTTTTCAAAAGCGTGGTTTTTTTTATTTTGCACTATTTTTCAAAATCATTATTTTTGCAATTCGACTTTTGCAAAAATAAAGGTGATATGAACAATAAAAATGTTGAAAAATCGACAACTACCGTGCATATTGGTATTTTGATTTTTCAAAAGCGTCGATTTTTTTATTTTGCACTATTTTTCAAGATCATTATTTTTGCATTACAATTTTTGCAAAAATTAAGGAGATATTAACAATAAAAATGTTGAAAAATCGACAACTACCCGTGCATATTGAGAATTTAATTTTTCAAAAGCGCTGATTTTTTATTTTGCACTTTTTCTTATGATCATTATTTTTGCCTTTTGACTTTTGCAAAAATAAAGGGGATATGAACAATACAAATGTTGAAAAATCGATAACTGCCTGTGCATATTGAAAATTGAATTTTTCAGAAGTGTCGATTTGTTGACTTCGCACTATTTTTCAAGATCATTATTTTTGCGGTGCAATTTTTGCAAACATTACGGAGATATCAACAATTAAAATGTTGAAAAATTGATAACAAGCGTGCA
The DNA here is from genome assembly GCA_946863875.1 of Alloplasta piceator. Classification (NCBI taxonomy): domain Eukaryota; kingdom Metazoa; phylum Arthropoda; class Insecta; order Hymenoptera; family Ichneumonidae; genus Alloplasta; species Alloplasta piceator. The sequence continues at coordinate 27,431,181 of OX333078.1, forward strand.
TATTGAGATTTTGATTTTTCAGAAACGTCGAGTTTTTTAATTTGCATTCTTTTTTAAGATTATTATTTTCGCGTTGCAGATTTTGCAAAAATTAAGAAGATATTAACAATAAAAATTTTGAAAAATTAATAACTGGCGTGAATATTGAGATTTTCGTTTTTCAGAAGCGTCGTTTTTTTTCTTTTGCACTATTTTTTATAACCCCTATTTTTGCGTTTCGACTTTTGCAAAAATAAAGGGGATATGAACAATAAAAATGTTGAAAAATTGATAACAAGCGTGCATATTGAGATTTTGATTTTTCAGAAACGTCGATTTTTTCATTTTGCCCTATTTCTTAAGATCATTATTTGTGCGTTGCAAATTTTGCAAAAATTTAGGAGATATCAACAATAAAAGTTTTGAAAAATTAATAACTGGCGTGAATATTGAGATTTTGGTTTTCCAGAAGCGTCGATTTTTTTCTTTTGCAATATTTTTTATGACCCTTATTTTTGCGTTTCGACTTTTGCAAAAATAAAGGGGATATAAACAATAAAAATGTCGAAAAATTGATAACAAGCGTGCATATTGAGATTTTGATTTTTCAAAAGCGTCGATTTTTTTATTTTGCACTATTTTTCAAGATCATTATTTTTGCAATGCAATTTTTGCAAAAATTAAGATGATATTAACAATAAAAATGTTGAAAAATTAATAACTGGCGTGAATATTGAGATTTTGATTTTTTAGAAACGTCGATTTTTTCATTTTGCACTATTCTTTAAGATCATTATTTTTGCGTTGCAAATTTCGCAAAAATTGAGGAGATATGAACAATAAAAATTTTGAAAAATTAATAACTGGCGTGAATATTGAGATTTTGGTTTTTCAGAAGCGTCGTTTTTTTTCTTTTGTACTATTTTTTATAACACTTAAATCTCAATATGCACGCTTGTTATCAATTTTTCAACATTTTTATTGTTAACGACTCCTTAATTTTTGCCATAATTGCACCGCAAAAATAATGATCTCAAAAAATAGTGCAAATTAAAAAACTCGACGTTTCTGAAAAATCAAAATCTCAATATGCACGATAGTTGTCGATTTCTCAACATTTTTATTGTTCACATCCCCTTCATTTTTGCAAAAGTCGAAAGGCAAAAATAAGGGTTATGAAAAATAGTGCAAAATAAAAAAAATGACGCTTCTGAAAAATCAAAATCCCAATATGGACGCTAGATATCAAATGTTTAACATTTTTATTGTTCATATCCCCTTTATTTTTGCAAAAGTCGAAACGCAGAAAGAAGGGTCGTAAGGAATAGTGCAAAATAAAAAAATCGACGCTTCTTGAAAATCAAAATCCCATTATGCCCGGTAGTTATCGATTTTTCAACATTTTTATTGTAAATATCTCCTTAATTTTTGCAAAATCTGCAACGCAAAAATAATGATCTTAAAAAATAGTGTAAAATAGAAAATCGGCGCTTTTGAAAAATTAAATTCTCAATATGCACGGGTAGTTGTCGATTTTTCAACATTTTTATTGTTAATATCATCTTAATTTTTGCAAAAATTGCATTGCAAAATTAATAATCTTGAAAAATAGTGCAAAATAAAAAAATCGACGCTTTTGAAAAATCAAAATACCAATATGCACGGTAGTTGTCGATTTTTCAACATTTTTATTGTTCATATCACCTTTGTTTTCGCAAAAGTCGAAACGCAAAAATAAGGGTCATAAAAAATATTGCAAAAGAAAAAAATCGATGCTTCTGGAAAACCAAAATCTCAATATTCACGCCAGTTATTAATTTTTCAACATTTTTATTGTTAATATCTCCTCAATTTTTGCAAAATCTGCAACGCAAAAATAATGATCTCAAAAAATAGTGCAAATTAAAAAACTCGACGTTTCTGAAAAATCAAAATCTCAATATGCACGCTTGTTATCAATTTTTCAACATTTTTATTGTTAATATCTCCTTAATTTTTGCAAAAATTGCACCGCAAAAATAATGATCTTAAAAAATAGTGCAGAGTAACAAAATCAACGCTTCTGAAAAACTAAATTCTCAATATGCACGGGTAGTTATCGATTTTTCAACATTTGTACTGTTCATATCCCCTTTATTTTTGCAAAAGTCCAGCGGCAAAAATAATGGTCATAAAAAATAGTGCAAAGTAAAAAATTCTACTTTTCTGAAAAATCAAAATCTCAAAATGCACGGTAGTTATCAATTTTTGAACATTTTCATTGTTAATATCTCCTGAATTTTTGCGAAAATTGCATTGCAAAAATAATGATCTTACAAAATGGTGCAAAATAAAAAAATCGATGCGTTTGAAAAATCAAAATCCCAATATGCACGGTAGTTGTCGTTTTTTCAACATTTTTATTGTTCATATCACCTTTGTTTTTGCAAAAGTCGAAACGCAAAAATAAAGATCTTAAAAAATAGTGCAAAATAAAAAAATCGACGCTTGTAAAAAATCGAAATCTCAACGTGAACGGTAGTTATCAATTTTTCAACATTTTTAGTGATAACATCTCCTTAATTTTTGCAAAATCGGCTACGCAAAAATAATAATCTCAAAAAAAAGTGCAAGGTAAAAAAATCGACCCTTCTTAAAAATCTTAAACTTCATATGCCCGGTAGTTATCGATTTTTCAACGTGTTTATTGTTCACATCCCCTTTATTTTTGCAAAAGTCGAAACGCAAGAATAAGGGTCACGAAAAATCGTGCAAAAGAAAAAAAATCGACGCTTCTGAAAAACCAAAATCTCAATATTCACGCCGGTTATTAATTTTTTAACATTTTTATTGTTATTATCTCCTTAATTTTTGCAAAATCTGCAACGCAAAAATAATGATCTTAAAAAATAGTGCAAAAAAAAAATCGACGCTTTTGAAAAATCAAAATCCCAATGTGCATGGTAGTTATCAATTTTTCAACATTTTTATTGTTAATATCTCCTTAATTTTTGCAAAATCTGCACAGCAAAAATAATAATCTTAAAACATAGTGCCAAATAAAAAAATTGACGCTCCTTCAAAGTCAAAATCTCAATATGCACGCCAGTTATAAATTTTTCAACATTTTGATTGTTCATATCTTCTTAATTTTCGCAAAAATTGCAACGCAAAAATAATGATCTTAAAAAATAGTGGTAAATTAAAAATCGACGCTTCTTCAAATATTATATTCTCAATATGCACGCCAGTTATCATCTTTTCAACATTTTAATTGTTAATATCTTCTTAATTATTGAAAAAATTGCAACGTAAAAATAATGATCTTAAAAATTAGTGCTAAGTAAAAAAATCGACGCTCATAAAAAACCAACATCTCAATATGCACACCAGTTATCCATTTTTCAACATTTTAATAGTTAATATCTTCTTAGGTTTTGCAAAAATTACAACGCAAAAATAATAATCTCAAAAAACAGTGCTGAATAAAAAAATCGACGTTTAAAAAAAATCAAAATCCCAATATGCACGGCAGTTATCAATTTATCAACATTTTTATTTTTAATACCTCCTTAATTTTTGCAACAATTGCAACGCAAAACTAATGATCCCAAAAAATAGTGCTAAATAATAAAATCGAGGCTTATCAAAAATCAAAATCTCAATACGTACACCAGTCATCAATTTTTTAACATTTTCACTGTTAATATCTTTTTAATTTTTGCAAAAATTGCAACGCAAAAATAATGATCTTGAAAAATAGTGCTAATTAAAAAAAACTACGCTTATGAAAAATCAAAATCTCAATATGCAGGCCAGTTATCGATTTTTTATCATTTTTATTGTTAATACCTCCTTATCTTTTGCAATAATTCGAACGCAAAAAAAACAATCTTAAAAAATAATGCTAAATAAATAAATCGACGCTGTTAAAAAATCCAAATCCCAATATGCACGGTAGTTATCAATTTTTTAACATTTTTATTGTTAATCTTACCTCCTTAATTTTCGCAATAATTCCAACGCAAAAATAATGATCTTCAAAAATAGTGCGAAATAAAAAAATCCACGCTTTTATAAAATCAAAATTCAATATGCACGGTAGTTATCATTTTTTCAACATTTTTATTGTTAATACCTCCTTATTTTTCAAAAAAGTTGCAACGCAAAAATAATGATTTTAAAAAATAGTGCTGAATAAAAAAATCGACGCTTTCAAAAAATCGAATTCTTAATATGCACGGTGGTTATCTTTTTTCAATATTTTCATTGTTCATATCCCCTCAATTATTGCGAAAATCTCAATACAAAAATAAAGATGATAAACAATAATAAATAATGAAAAGTTTCCAATGCTGAGCTTTTCCAAACTGGCCCATCTCACTCCAGTTGTGAAAGAACCTTTAGTCGGACGTTGAGTGCAAAAACAATCGATCATCGCCTTGCGACTCCGGACGCGATCTTTTTCGACTTCGGCATTTTTCATGCAATTTTTCACCCCCTTCGCTTTAGTGATAGAGGTCGATTTGGTTATTGCACGACCACACGTTTTGTTCGTTTAATCTTTCCCTTTATGATGCACCAACTTTTATTTCCGGCCAACAACTCTATCATGGCGAAAAATGCGCATAATTGATACAGTGCATCAGGGACAACCCTAGATCTCATCCCCGAGGAGTCTTTCGACAATACCACCTAGACCGGGTCGTCGGCTATGACGAACCACGACTCTGTGATAAATTTCAAGTCAATCGATCGTCAAACTCGCAAGTTATCGTCGAAAAACCGTTTCAACTTCCTGGGGCGATAGCATCCCCAGGAGTTGGCCGATTTTAATTTTTTTTTTTGAATCCTGACCGCCGCGAGCTGCTCTTTCCAATGATTTTATTGGAAAAGCCATGTGACGGTGGCGTATATCCTTTTCCGGGGTGTCCCGGAAATCGTGATTCGCACGCCCTGACTCCATCGCCCCGCACTTGGTCAATTTTTAACCGATCGCATTCTAATTAGCCTCATTCGAAAGATATCAAAATTTACTCGAATGTACTTTTTTGAATTTTCAAAATCGGTCTTAATCTCGTCAAAATCGAGAAAAAACTGTCTGTCCCACTTCAATTGTCGGGTACTGTATATATACTTGGGGGGGGGGGGGGTGTATAGTTTGGCTCTCGAACCCGTCAATTCCTCCATTATCTTTCCGTTATTCTTATCCTTCGTGAACCCTTATATTTATATAATTTTTATTCATTTATTTTTATTTATTAGCTTATTGTATGCCATAGCGATTGTCGGGTGCATAATGTGATACTCAGACTGCCGGTATCGGTGTAAAGTTATTTTACTATATCGAAATTTTTTCTCTCAGGGTAATTATAACGAAAGTCATAAAAAGGGGTGATTTTTAAAATGCCAAGAATTGCAAACTTCACATATGTCGGTTTTCATAAATTTCACTTCAGCTCGTGTAGCTGTAAAATGTCACCTTTGCGATTAAAGCCCTTGCACCAAAAAGCTCTACCCCATTTCCTCACAAGCTTAACATCTCGATGTCGCCTAACGTTTTTCATTATCTTCCCGAAAACTGAAATTATTCATGAGTTTAAAAAAGTTTTTCTCAAATTCATTGTTTGATTTTTTACGTGAATCAGTGTCAATATCTATATACTTTTTCAGCCGTGCTTTTTGTTTGAATTTTATACACGAAATCACGTGAAGTCAGACCCTCTCTAAAATCATTTGTATATCAAGCGGGAGAGTGAATGTCCCCTCTTGATGCTATATCACCGGAAAAAACCATATGTAAATAATAGTTCAGTTTTATGATACTGGCGATGATGAGACTCAAGGCCAATTTTTTTCGGGACCAATAGAAATATTTTTCCGAACGAGAACCCTCCGATATTGATGTCTTATTTTTCATAATCTTCCAATTATATATGAAAATTCATAAAAAGTTTTATCATGATACAAATTAAAGTTGACATTAACTACAATAAAAATTGAAATTATTTTGGATGTTTTTATTCCGATTTTGAAGAAAAGTAGAAAGCAAATATTTTTCGATCGAGAGCCCTTCATTAATATTAATGATTTTCGCAATCTGTAGATGATATGCAAATGCTGCGAGAAGGATTGACACGGAGATGCCGGATAATGTATCGTGGATCCAAAGTTAGATTCATCTGGTGGCGAAACCTAAGAACTGACTAAGCAGGAAGCGCAAAGCCCCGTCGACCATGCGAAACGTCGAGGTTTGTTAGCATCAATTCTGAAAATTGTTGAGATTGTCCACGTAACAATAATATAGATATAGAGTTCGGAGTTTGGATGCAGAATGTGGTTATTTTTTAGGTTAGGGTCAAAAGTTGCTTCACTCGTTTACTGCATTTGCGTCCGGTAGTGAGTAGCATAATCTGTAATGAGCTGAAAATAATCGACGACAAATCTCTCTCTCTCTCTCTCTCTCTCTCTCTCTCTCTCTCTCTCTACACCACGCTGTCACATGCGAGTTGCGAGCGAGCTATTTACTTACGTCGCAATATTGTTGACGTCAGAATTAAGTCATACTTCTCCTTAGGTTCCCATTATCATGAAAAAATCAGATCTTTCATACTCACAATAACCGTGATTTTTGTTTTAATTTTATATTTATTTGGAGTTGTCGATGTGGGGATTACTTACTTTGCTCATATTCTGTGGATGTAACATAAATTTTATGCAAAGCTATAAGCAGTTATTTAAAAAGCTTTAAAAAGAAATCGAATAAGTGGGCTGGCTCCGTCATGATATGTATTTTTCACGGATTTCCATGTAATCTACGGATTTTGCGGAACAAAAATTGTTAGTTAAAATGTTGTTATTCATTCGGATGTTTCAACGTTTCGAGAATTTTGATTTTCCTATCTGTAAGCCTATGGTTCTTGGAAATTGTTATTGTTATTATAATTACATAAAAATGTATTCATATTTGAGAAAAGTAACCCTCCTTAAAATTATGACAATTCGCATTTTTGAGAAATTTTAATATTTGTTTCTGACCATAGACCCAAAGATATAAATATAATTGGTTTTTCTCATAATGTGCCGACGACATTAAAATTTCGTGAAAATAAGCTAAGACATCCAAGATTTTTCTGAATAATACAATATATATATTTTTTTTTCTGAACGAGGGCCCTTGCAAGTGATGATTACTTATGCTTTCTCATCCTCTGTGGCTCGCATAGGAGTCTTACGTGAAGTTATAAAAATTATTTTAAAAAACTTGGAAGGACAGTATAAAAAAAGATTGTATTGTTCGTGATTTTAATTTCAAACGAAACTTCTATATTATTCGCAGAAGATAAGAAAAAAAAATTACATTAATATGCTTAGTGACCTTTGGTGAGAAAAAATAATAAATTTTCTAAAAATCCAATTGCTTAATGAAAAAAAAGTTTTCCTAATTTTTATATCAACCATAGAATTTATATATACCACTCATATTAGTGGACCCGCGGGCAGAACACGATAGAAATTTTTGCTGAAATAATGAAATCATCATAGCTTTGAAATATCTAGATATCAATCTATCATGATAAAACTTTTTTCCATTTGAATGCCATCTAGGGATATTGATAACAAATAAAATAGTGAATATCAATGGGCCTTTCACCAAAAATATTTGATTTCGCATTTTCCCCCAAAAATCATGCTTGAACTACAAAAAGTCTAAATCATTAGCAATCTCATAGCTTAGAATACACTGACGTACGAGATACGGAGAACAAGTGAAAGAGAGGACAGAGAGATAAAGAGAAAGAGAGAGAGAGAGAGAGAGAGAGAGAGAAATAACGTTGCCGAAGAATTGCTTGAAAAAACTCGAAAATTGTGAATTGCGATGATCGTCTATGCAGCTATGTGTCGATAACATGCGTCGCGACGAAAAAATTTGGATCATGTTTGGATACAGAGTTGTATACATCGTAAATTTGATACTCGACACTCGGCGCGTGAGAGCGCAGGCGACAAAGAGTGCGCGGGCAAGAGAGAGAGAGAGAGAGAGCATTAGTCAACGCCAGCGACGACGCCTAATGCTTTCTTCAAAAAATCTCTGGCATCGACAATCCCCCCCCCTCCCCCGCACACACGCACATGCACGTACATACACGCACATACACGCAACACATGCTAACGAAAAAAATCCCAAATCCCCCCCCTCCTACCGCCCACCACCAACCTGCCACCCACCACCCACCTGCCACCCACCACCCCCTGTGCGCAACATACACACACACACACACATGCACACGCATACGTATATACACACAAGATGTGCGGACGAAAAAATCCCCCCCCTCCTAAGCCACCCACCTACCACCCACTGACCACCCGCGAGCCACCCACTCACGACGCGCAACGGTTTGTGTCTAGGCTAAGTGGTTTGTGTCTCGGTGAAGTGCCTCGAATCGCGGGTTAAAAAAGGTCGGTAAATGTCGGGGTAGGGATCTTTGGACAGAACCGGCCCATTTTCACTACTTATTGATTCGGCTGTGAAATGTTCAGAAAAGATCGCGCGCTCGAATCCGTCGGAAAAATATGTCTCCAGGTAATGAGTTGCCCGACGGAAGAGAGCGCCCGACGAGAAGTCTCGGTGGAATTGTCAGAGGTCCGGCTGTAATGCCCGCGCCTCAGCGTAGATAGAATCACGAGCTGGAGAGCAGGTGGAGAGTGTTACGGGCAATGGCTGGGAAGCATTGCGCCGCGTTAAGTACAGTAGAGCCTTGCTTTCGCTCGGATTCCAGGGGAAGCTGCCACCGAGATTCTCAACACGCTACCGAGGGGTATTATTCTCCAATCATGCTCTTGGAAACGTAAGGAAGAAGAATAATGAGGCAGCAGCTATCGGTCAGAGAATTTTGACGATTATCCAAATTCTCGACAAGAGATTAGAGAGTCGGTCTCCGTCCGTCGTCGAGATAAGACCTCGCGCTCTCGCTATTGTGTCGGCTTCGTGTTGACGCCCGGTCTCGCTCTCTCTCGTTCGCGCTCCGCCCATCGTGCGACTCGCTCTCGCTTGTGTGACATACGCGCGCCTCGTGTCTGTGTGCGTTCGAGTTTGTCACGCGTTCTCGCTGGATAATTGCGACTAAGGCTCGCACCGTTTCGATGAATAATCCTTCGGATTATTCAAGTGCAGTGTGCGATGCACCGGCGCTGGTTTCCGGTTTCACAGGAAATGGCTCTCGCACCTCACCAAAGGGATTACTCCTTTTCAGGTGAGTCGGTTATCGTTCTGGTTTCGTTTCGTGTTGGAAAATAGTTCTCGCGCTACTTGCTGACATGCAACTCCGACCCTCTCTACCATAACCTGCATCCTGAGCGGCCGCGCATTTCCGCAACCGCTCATCCTCGTTCGTACGTTCCGTCCGTCTGTCTCGTCCCATTTTGTCCGTGCGGGAATCGAGATCTTCCCACTCGATTCCCAGTTCAGTCTGGTTAGCCCACCGGCAAAATAAAAAGTGCATTCGAGGAGACGAGCGCTCCCCACTCGATTCCCAGGTATGACCGGTTTGTTAATTTCCGGGGAAACAAAAATTAACTGGCGCCCACCAGGAATGTTTGAGACGTTACGTCCGGGGGTGACGGCCGAAGGTGACGGAATCGGTATCGTTTCGATCTCGTTAAAGAAAAGAAATCCGTCACAATGCATATACCTGTATATACCAGTATATATCTGTATATACCTGTATATATACATGCATATACCTGTAAATACCTTTATATACCAGTATATACGTATGTAAACTACATATATAGATAATGCCATATATAACGCGATATACAGTGGGTCAAAAAAGTATTTGTACACTGCGTTTTTTGCCAATTACTTCATAGGTATACATGATATCGAATCCAAACCTATTTTGTTAAATACTCCATCAGGTATAGAGCCAATCTGCAAATGAAGAATTTTTCCCCAGGAATAACAAAAGAATTATGCAAAAAAAACGAAAATTTTCGGGCAAAAAAAGTATTCGTACATTTACAATTGAGCTGCTGAGCCTCGACACTGACTCACGCATGGTATGAACTCTGCGTAAAATGTGAACAAGTCGTTGTTCACACATTGGCTTTGACCTATTCTATGCGATAGTGGATCTCCAAGCTCTGAACAGACATGACGGCAAAGAAAAGCGAAATATCAATATCCATGCGAGATAGAGGGATTTTTCTTCAGAAACGCGATGAAAGTTACCGAAAAATGAGTAAAAAAGTAAATCCAAGTTTCACAACAGTGCAATATAATAAAAAAAATACGAAACAACAACCATTCACAAGTGGTCGCATTTTAGCGAATGATCTCGCGTCAACATTCGGGAAGATCATCTGTCCCCAGACTGTTCGAAACGTTTTGCATTCTGCCCAAATATACGGCAGAACTGCCCGAAAAAAACCATTAATTGATCATACAAATCGAGAAAAACGTTTAGGTTTCGCAAAAACCTGCAGAAATAAATCTATAGAATTTTGGGAACGTGTCGTATTCTCGGATGAATCGAAATTTAACATCTGCGGGTCCGATAGATTTATTTCTGTAGGTTTTTGCGAAACCCAAACGTTTTTCTCGATTTGTATTATTAATTAATGGTTTTTTCCAGGCAGTTCTGCCATATATTTGGGCAGAATGCAAAACGTTTCGAATAGTCTGGGGACAGACGATCTTCTTTGATGTTGACGCGAGATCATTCTCTAAACTGCGAGCACTTGTAAACGGTTTTTTTATAGCCTCTTTAACGATACTCCGACGTTCTCGTTCTCGGTCGACCAATTAGTGGCGTATTTTTGGTGCTGTTTGTTGTTTCGTATTTTTTAATTATATACTGCACTGTTTTGAAACTTAGATTTAGTTCTTCACTAATTTTTCGGTAACTTTCACCGCGTTTCCGAAGAAAAATCACTCTATCTCGCATGGATATTGATATTTCGCTTTTCATTGCTGTCACGTCTGTCCAGCGCTTGAAGATCCACGGTCACATAGAATAGGTCAAAGCCAATGTGTGAACAAAGACTTGTTCACATTTTACGCAGAGTTCATACCATGCGTGAATCAGTATCGAGGTTTAGCAGCTCAATTGTAAATGTAGGAATACTTTTTTTTCCCGAAAATTTTCGTTTTTTTTGCATAATTCTTTTATTATTCCTGGGAAAAAATTCTTCATTTGCAGATTGTCTCTATACTTGATGGAGTATTAAACAAAATAGGTTTGGATTCGATATCATGTATACCTATGAAGTTATTGGCGAAAAACGCAGTGTACGAATACTTTTTTGACCCACTGTATATGTACATAAATAGGCCTTATATATATAGAAATGTCATATATAACGCTTTATATATAAATATATATATGCCGTATATATATAGATGATGCTATATATAAAACTGCATACATATTCGTAAATATGCTATTATATGTATAGATAAATGCATCGATAATGCATATAAGATCGCCTACGCGTAGCGGGGTGAAAGAGAGCGGCGCGCGCCGTGTCTACCGCACTAAAGTACGAATATCGATACGTCTTCGACATTATTTTATGAAAAAATCGCAACGTAAGTTTGGAATCCAAATCATGATATAAATGTTGATAAATTTAGTGCATTATCGAAAAACAAAATGGCGAAATCAAGTTCACAGAAATCCGAAAGAGGCCAGCCCCATGTGGAATTCTCATGAAATAAATGTTATTCTCATCAGTTTCTATCCAAACTGTCTGACAATTAGCCAGTGGCAAGTAACGAAAACGTTGATTTATGTCTCGCGTTTGCATTTTGCAATTCATTCATCATTCATTCATAAATTTAATTGATATTCATCGTCCGGTATTGGAAAAAGTTTGGACAGCGATTTTGAGTCGATAACATGGGACTTCAGAAATAATGTCGGTATTTAGCCTCGCCTTGAAGCAGGAAAATTGAAAGGAAGAGAAAGAGAAGGCTCACTGATTAGAAGACAGCAAAGACACTATTTGCGCGAAAAACGTGATGCTCGGCCGTTTCATTTGCCCGTGACGCTCTCGCGCTAAAACGCGCTCATAGAAGTTTCACTTCCGAAATTCTCAAAGACTGCTTTTAGTATGTACTAGTACGTACAAAGAAGTAGAACATTTTCAACAAAATTAAAAATGGTCGGGTCTACGGATTGGTCGGCTTGATATGGAATGCCTGATATAGAATTGGAGAGAAAATTGCGATAGTTCACATCGTTTTCTCGTGAAAGACGAAAGGCTTCTAACAAGCCCGTTGAAGAGGTACGCAAAATAATGAAGGAAGTACAAGTTTCGAACTGATTTTTGGAACCATCGGCAAATCACTGGCTCGACCACATAGGACTTTTCTTGCAAACTCAAACAGCATACAACACTGTCATTTCGGACAATATTTTGAACGATTTTCTTTACTAAAAGCAAGCATGTACTCCTACAATGTTATTTATAGCTTCTTCTTAAAATTTTGCGATAAACTCTAACTTTAAAATAAAAATATCGCACATTTTGACCATGGTTCTTGTAAATTTGGTCCCGTAGTTTATGTAATAAGAAAAAACAACCGAAAATCAATCGGATTATTCTACTTTCTTGGCCTAAAAATAAGCCAGATATTAGGATTTTTAGGATTCCGTACCTCAAAAGGAAAAAACGGAACCCTTACAAGATCACTTTGTTGTCCGCCCGTCCGTCCGTCTGTCTGTCTGTCAAGACGCTTTATCTCGGGAACGCGTGGAAGTATCAAGATGAAATTAAAACCATATACTCAGGTCTACAGTCGCTTAAAGCTGTGAAAAAATCAAACTTTGAAGTTAACGTAAAAAAAAGATACGGCCATTTATGCCGCAAAAAACGTATATTTCGACACTCTCAAGGGAATCAAAATTTATAGGGTGTTTTCCGTTGACCTAGAACTATGAAATTTGGCAAGTAATACCGTCTTATACTACAAGTATAGGGGAAACCTGAAAACTATACATTTCTAATTGAATTATAAAAAATATATTCTTTATTTAAAGGACGTAATCAATCATTTGTATGGAACCCTCGGTGGGTGAGTCCGACTCGCACTTGTCCGGTTTTTGTATAGAAAGAATCTAAGCACATAATAATGTGTCATTTATTATGTACCTCATTTGTATATTATTAAACAGAATACTCGAAAAAAGATATTCGTGAATCAAAGTAAAAAAAGGTTTGAGAATGGCGCGTCTAGCAAAATATAAACCGTTAGTTTTAATTATAGCCGTTATCATTCATCTATTAAAACAAGTAAATGAATCAGATTGATAATAATACGCGAAAAAAATAAAATCGATCCTTGCGGTAGATTTTTTTTAGTTAACGCCATTTGAAAAAACGCATTGCAAGCAAAACGTATTTTAAATTCGAGTGAGCTACAGGAAGCTGGCCCGCTGTGCCTGAAAAGACTTTCACGGAGGATTTCTTCCATGAAAATTTCACAGAATGTTTGTTAAAGGTTTATCCTTTCGAAAAATGCACAAATAGATCAATTTCTCAAATCATCCGACGAATGGGGGCAGAAAAAAATTGCGTTACAATGCAATTGGTTGAAAAAGCATCTAAACCCATTCGAGAGGTAAAACACCATAAATATACCAAAGAATTAAAAATGAAGCGGAAGTTTTTGAAGGATATGTTTGTCGACTTAAGAGGGACCACCTCGTATATAGTATATTTTCTTCTCTCCTTGCCATGCCTATATGTACCTTGCCCATTGGCATACCATGATGCAGTGTTCTCGTAAACAGGCCAGGCGGAGGGCCAATGTATACCTTCAGCCGTTCCTCTCGCAATTACGAACATGGCTGAGGATCCGTATCTTTCTCTCTATCTCGGCCAACCTCTCGCCCGACGCAGAAAAGCTGGTCGAGCACATCACGAGCCTGATGTACCCGTCTTTCATACACCGGCAGCAAAAACACAATCTCGTTACTTCGTACATCTTCACCCGAATTTTTTTCCCGAGAAGGATTCATACGAACCTTGCAACTTTATCCCCAAAAAAGACCTTCCATAGCGCGCGCATGAATTCCTCCCGTTTTACTTAAAGTTGGTTGTTTTTTTTTAATTTTCCCAACGCGTGCGCCTCGTTAGTGTATACTTCCACGTATATAAGAAAGACTATGAAAATAAAAATTGCAACGCCACAGTTCGAAAGTTATTATTATTAAAGTTTGTCGTATAGACCGTGCTTTTTACAATAGAGAGCCCCGTCATCGAACTTTCTTACGGATGTTTTGTTGGGGAATGTCCGATATATTGACAACTTTGAAATGACGTGTGTGAAATCGAAACCTCACAGTAATATATAGATGTGTTCATTATCCGAATGCCAGAACTTTCAATGGACCTGGATCGTCAATATAGCATATACACCGGAGTGAGTACGAGAGTGAAGCCTTCAATCGTTTAATCGTAATTTTCATTCGCCACTACGGATTTTTTCGTAAATTTGATTGGACTCAATGCTCTTGAATATTTCATAAAATTCCCCATCATTGCGTATAGCACGCGTTTCCCATAATATCCTCTTTTGTGACTCACCAGTAAACGGTTTTCAGTATCCCTCTTCGATTTCGTTCATTTTTGGATATGTTATTCTTCATCGAAATCCAAGAGACACGTATTTTGTTAATTAGCGGAAAAACAGTCTTGAGGGGTGAAACTCAGCCTCAAAGTTGGACACTCTTCGAGGTTGAAATCACTCCGTGATTTTTGCAGTTTCAGTCCCACTCAAGATATTCGAATGAAACCACTTCGAGAAGATTGCTCATAGCAGCCCTGGAAAAAAAATCATATATGATCATATATGAATCATATATGACATCATGAATGATCGTATATGCCCATGCATGATCATATATCTCGGGAAAAAATGGTCCTATATAATCATATATAATTATATATGCTTTAACATGACATCATAAATGATCGTATATGCCCATGTATGATCATATATCTCGGGAAAAAATGTTTATATATTATCATATGTGAACATATATAATTATATATGCCTTAACATAAATAAAAATACGTGTCCCTTAGATTTCGATGAAGAATAACCTATCCAAAAATAAACGAAATCTGAGGGGGACACCGGAAACATTTTCCTTGTCAGTATGCATGTCAACATCATTGACTCTGCATGCGGCCATGTCTCCCGGTTTTGACAAGACGCACTCTCTCGAAAATGACGCATGGTTAGATCATGTCAGTAATACCCGAAAATTTGAATGATTTTCATTGAAATTTGTGAACTGTTTTGAGTTTCGAATATCTTCGTATGCCCGAGAGCGATTCCCAGTACGATTATGCGAGAGAGATATTTCTATTCAATTTAATTTTTATTTTGAAACCCTTCGAAGTTTTTGTGGTAGTATTCAATGAAACTTTTTATTAATAGCCTCGAAAAGGTTCTCCTTATAACCATTCTAATCAGGAAAATCTGTACAAGTCAGCCTCTAATTTTTTTGTAACTAATAATTGTACTCCGTGTTAATTAC
Source organism: Alloplasta piceator (assembly GCA_946863875.1). Classification (NCBI taxonomy): domain Eukaryota; kingdom Metazoa; phylum Arthropoda; class Insecta; order Hymenoptera; family Ichneumonidae; genus Alloplasta; species Alloplasta piceator. Next base: position 27,446,696 of record OX333078.1, read on the forward strand.
AATCAGTATTTGAATGCGCTTTAAAAAACACGATGGAATTCAATATGAAAAGTAAGTAGATATCGATAGCTCAGAGAGAAAAAGCCTTTCGAAAAGTCGAAAGCACATCTTTTGGTGCACTTTTGAGAAACAAAAACGGCTTTTTTAATCGTGGCTTTTCAGTAGTCGATACTTTGACTATATAGCTTTCTGATCAGGGATCCGTCCCATTGCTCGCGCTTTTCCCCTGTACGCCAAACTACATGGATACACACAGAAGCGAATGTAAATTCGATAGAGTCTGGCTACTGCATAACAGCTCCGCCTCTCGTCTACCGGGCAGGGCAGATGATCGTTGTATTAAGCAGGTTTTAGTATGAAAAGCGGGATAGAAGAATCAACGTGAATCATAGCCTGGACGTTGTTTCTATTCATGCTTGAAATAACATCGCATCGTTTCTCCACCTCTGAAAATTGACCAGCCTCCCCGATTATCTGTTTTCTACTCTCCAATAATTTCCACACCGGGGCCATTTCACCCCCGGCGAACGATGCGTTCCCTGTTTAATCTGATAATCCGCTCTAGCTCGAGCCTTCTCACTCAATCTCTCTCTGCTGGCGATCATTTGGAATGGCAGAATGTAAAACACGCTATACCCTAGATTTTCAATGTATTTTTTATCGTCTAAATTGCGCGGATTTCGATCGACCCTCTTTCGAACGAATTATGGAGGAGTTACGATGTTTATGATGTATTTCCGATTACAGGGAAGGATTCCGACAATTCAGGGGAAAATATCGTTTTTATTTTGTTTCACCGGTGAAAGAGATAGTATCAATACAAAGGGATACTGGTATTCTTGTTTTTTGAGCCCACGGGGTAGAAATTGAGTTTCGGATGTATTCTCATTGGGGGTGCGGAAACATAGTCGAGTGATGTGTACGGCATATGGCCGCGTGGGGCTGATGCGGTAGGTTGGAGAGTCTGCAGAGTTGTATAAGTATAACGTATGAGTTCCGTTCGCATCATTCAATATCGTACTTACTGTGATTCATGTTTCGGTGGATTGAGACAAGGGGTGCGCGAGAGCAAGTGAGAAAAATCGGGCGGGTCGAATACTTATCGGGATACTCATCGGGAAATACCGACGCCCGGTTATATGGTTTCTGGTTTCTAGGTCATGACTAGATTCCACCGGCGCATTCTCCGCCCGCTGTTTCATTTTTGTTCATCGTGTCATTTTCCAATGCAATACCATCCAAATATATTCATGTCTCTATATAGCATAGATTCACAAGGCCTGCCGTATACGAGATAGCAATTGGTTCATAGTTCACCCTTTTCTAGGAAATTTATCGAATTTTAATACAAATATTGTTGTCACTTTGTCCGTTTGCTGATTGGGTGCTTCACGGAGTGAAAGGAGCAGTTATTCTCTGAACAACTTCAGTAGTTATATATGAGGCGATCCATGTCATTTCAACCAGTAAAAAAAAAAATCCCGCAAATAATTTTGAAAAATCAAGTTACTTAATTGAAAAATATTTACTCGTTGATTAACATTCTTTAACATTTTTCCATTCAAATGGCTGTATCTTTGGAAAGATTTGATGTATTTACATTTGTAAAAAATAAAAATCTGCGTTTTTTATGGCCTTCCAGAAAAAGAATTAATTTAGATTTTATTGAGCAAGTCGTTCAGGGCAAAATATGCAAAAATATTTTTTTCTCAAAGAAAGACACTCATTATTTTATTTTTTCTAATTTCCCCGAACTGTGAACAGGAAAAACGATTTTTTTCTATTTTTCATATTATGGGATTCCTAAAGACCGTGAAGTAACAGCTATTTTTTCAAAATTAATATATGAATTTAGAAAAAAAACCTGTTACTTTGCGATGTTTAGGAATCCCATAATATAAAAAATACCAAAAAACATCTAAACACCTAAACGCCGTGAAGGAATAGCAATTCTTTTTTTAAGATTAATATATTAATAAAAAGAAAATAGCCGTTACTTCACGGTGTTTAGGGATTCCATAATATAAAAAATAACAAAAACTCGTTTTTCGTATTCACAATTCGGGAAAATTGAAAAAAATAAAATAACGTGTCTTCCATTGAGAAAAAAAAATATTTTTGCATATTTTGCCCTGAAACGGACGTTCGACTTGCTCAATAAAATTTAAATTAATTTTTTTCTGGAAGGCCATGAAAAGACGCAGATTTTCGTTTTTTACAAAAGTAAATACGTTAAATCCTGCCAAAGATACAGCCATTTAAATAGAATTATATTAAAAAATGGTGATAAACGAGAAAAAACGTCAGAAATCGTTTTCAAAATTTCGACACGCAGTGAATATTTTTCAATAAAGTAACTTGACTTGTCAAAAATGTTTGTGATTTTTTTTTTTACTCCGAATTGTGACATGGATCGCCTCATATACCTTCACTGAGTTTGACAGATCGTGCCGTGATCTTAACCCTTTGTGCCATGGTGGCAGTCTGAGAGTGCCACCTGTTTTAAAACCATTTTCTAAGCAATTTCGACCGAATTTTCGAACTTTTTTTGGTGTTTCAGCATCTGTCATATATGAAAAAATAAAAATTGATAATTATTTAAAATCATGGATGATTTTGTTTATGCGCATAAACAAACCTGAACCCTTTGTGTCACACATTTTTCCTGTAATCCAATCGGTTTGAAATTCATTACTCGGGGGTTTTTGGCGTCGCTGATGACGAATCTGAGCTCCTAATTCCAAAATTCAAAATGGTGGATAAAAATTCGTGCAACCGTGCGAATATGATGAAACTGTATATTCTTAGATTTTTGGAGTCGCTGATGACCAATCTGAGCTCCGAATTTCAAACTTCAAAATGACGGATAAAAAATCGCGAAACAGTGCAAATACGATGAAAATGAATATTCTTGGATTTTTGGGGTCGCTGATGACGAATCTGAGCTCCAAATTTCAAAATTCAAAATGGCGGATCAAAAAATTCAAGAATATACATTTTCATCATATCTGCACCGTTTCGCGAATTTTTATCCGCCATATTGGATTAACCATTTTGAATTTTGAAATTTGGAGCTCAAATTCGTCATCAGCGACCCCAAAAATCCAAAAATATACATTTTCATCATATTTGCACCGTTTCGCGATTTGTTATCCGCCATTTTGAATTTTGAAATTCGGAGCTCAGATTCGTCATCAGCGACTTCAAAAACCCCCGAGTAATCAATTTCAAGCTGATTGGACTAGAGGAAAAATGTGTGACACAAAGTGATACGTATTTGTAAAGCTGTCATGGTGGAGCATGCAACTTCTGATAAAATTTATCGAATTGATGAAATAACGATGTGTTACATCCCGACATTTTCGAAGTATAGCGACATTTTTAATTTCTTTTTCAAAATTTATTTCAATTCATTTTAATCATTCCTGAATATTTTTGGTGGATCTGAAATTGCATTTTTATTGAATATCTCGTTGCGTTCTCATGATGCGCTCACGCTTAATTGAAAAGAACAGAATATCCGTTACAATAGACATAATATAAAACTTGCAACTCGCAAACTGTTGCCTCGTCCGAGAGAGGAAAAATTCTTCTCTCGAGGTGAGGAAGAAATTAGTCTCAGATAAAACTCGGTAGAGTCAACACTGGGATCTCGGACTCCGGGTTTCCTTTCTTCCTCTTTTGCGTCGCGTTGTAAACCCTATCTGCGTGTACGCGGGATATATATCGTACAGTGGGTTTTTGTGTCGGGGGAAATTCGTGAAAAACCTATATTATTCGAACTGTTTTTGACCGTTATATAAATTAAAAGTGTGAAGCGGGTCGCTCTGCTTCCTCCTTTGCGCCGCATTGTAAACGCGATCTGCGTGTAGGCGGGTTCAGTGTTTGCACTGTGGATTCTTGTGTCGGGAGCACCCGTAATTTTGACGACGGCGGGAAATTTAAGGAGGGGAGCTCGGGTCAATGCGGGGGGAGTGAAGGAGGAGCAAGGTAAATATATCTCGTTTTGTTATTAACCTCTTCTCGTATTTTGATCTCAGGTTGAATTCTCAACCGAATATTTGCTAATTTGAGCAAATATATAATATTGAAGATAGACTGCACTATTTTAATAAGTATTATGAATCTACAAAAATCCTATCTACTTTTTGTTTGTAACAGCTATGTCGAGAAAGTGTTTGGTAGCGGGACGTTCGTCGGCAGCTACACGCTCCTTTAAATTCCCAAATCCCATGACTGAGTCTGATCGGTTTTTAAAGTGGCTTGCTGCAAGTGGGAATCCTAAGCTGCTGAATGTTTCTCCGGTACATGTGACGAATCGACATTTGTGTTCGGTTCACTTCGAACAAAAATATATGTTGGCGAAATATGTTATTATTGTTTTATATATAAAAGCTCGTTAAATATTTGATGTAAGTGCTGGTTGTGCGGTTAAAACTTTGCAAAGTTATAACTGATTAATTTTTTGTGACACGCGAATGGAAAAAGATTTTATAAGGTCTTACATATAAAAGCTCGTCAAATATTTAATGTAAACTGTGGTTATGCGGTTAAAGCTTTGCAAAGTTATAGCTGAATAATTTCATATTATACGCGAATAGAAAAACAATTTTTAAGTTTCTTTATAACATGAAAGCTTGTCAAATATGTGATGTAAAAACCAATTGTTCAGCCGAAACTTTGCAAAGTTCTGACTGATTAATTTTATGTGATACGCGAATAGAAAAAGTTTTTTTGAGTTTGTTTTACATATAAAAGCTCGTCAAATATTTAATGTAACCAGTGGTTGTGCGGTTAAAGCTTTGCAAAATTATTGCTGAATAATTTTATATTATACGCGAATAGAAAAACAATTTTTAAATTTCTTCATAACATGAAAGCTTGTCAAATATGTGATGGGAAAACCAATTGTGCAGCTGAAACTTAGCAAAGTTCTGACTGATTAATTTTATGCGATACGCGAATAGAAAATTTTTTTTAAGTTTGTTTTACATATAAAAGCTCGTCAAATATTTAATGTAAACAGTGGTTGTGCGGTTCAAGCTTTGCAAAGTTATAGCTGCCCGGGAAAAAAAATCATATATAATCATATATGACATGAATGATCATATATGCCCGTGCATGATCATGTATGCCGGGAAAAAATGATCATATATAATCATATATAATCATATATGCGTTAACATGACATCATGAATGATCGTATATGCCCATGCATCATCATATATCTCGGGAAAAAATGGTCATATATAATCATATATGAACGTATATAATTATATATGCCTTAACATGATATCATGAATGATCATATATAATCATATATGTAATCGTAATTATTCACAAAGTAACCATCACATACATTTTTTGGATATTACATTTATTTACCAGCATATATGGTACAGTGCTCGCCATTAATGCCTGCAAATCTTTGAAAGATTCTTTCCAAGATTCTAAGACTCTTTCCAAGATTCTAAGATTCTTTCCGAGATTCTAAAAATCTTTTCAAGATTCTTTTAAAGATTCTTTCAAAGATTTGCAGGCATTAATGGCCAGCACTGTACTTCTACGCGTAGAATCATAATAATAATATTTTACACTTGTATTATATTATAAAGGAAGTATTTGTACATTTCCCGGAAAAAAATCATATATGATCACATATAATCATATATGACTTGGTCATGCATGATCCTGAACGAAATTTGTCTCTATATGATCATATATGATCGTATATGATCATATACAATCGTATATGATCATATAGAGACAAATTTCGTTCAGGATCATGCATGACCAAGTCATATATGATTATATATGATCATATACGATTTTTTTTCCCGGGTGAATAATTTTATGTTATACGCGAATAGAAAAACAATTTTTGAAATTATTTATAACACGAAAGGTCGTCAAATATGTGATGTAAAAACCGATTGTGCAGCTAAAACTTTGTAAAGTTCTGACTGATTAATTTAATGTGATACGCGAACAGAAAAACAATTTTTAAGTTTCTTTATAACATGAAAGCTTGTCAAATATGTGATGTAGAAACTAATTATGCAGCTAAAACTTCGCAAAGTTCTGACTGGTTAATTTTATGTGATACGCGAATAGAAAAAGATTTCATAAGTTTTTTTTACATATAAAAGCTCGTCAAATATTTAATGTAAACACTGGTTGTGCGGTTAAAGCTTTGCAAAGTTATAGCTGAATAACTTTATGTGATGCCCGAATAGAAAAACAATTTTCAAGTTTCTTTATAACAGGAAAGCTTGTCCAATATGTGATGTAATAACTGATTGTGCAGCTGAAATTTTGCAAAGCTCTGACTGATTAATTTTATGTGATGCGCGAATAGAAAAAGATTTTTTAAGTTTGTTTTACATATAAAAGCTCGTCAAATATTTAATGTAAAGAGTGGTTGTGCGGTTAAAGCTTTGCAAAGTTATTGCTGAATAATTTTATATTATACGCAAATAGAAAAACAATTTTCAAATTTCTTTATAACATAAAAGCTTGTCAAATATGTGATGTAAGAACCGATTGTGCAGCTAAAACTTTGCAAAGTTCTGACTGATTAATTTTATGTGATACGCGAATAGAAAAAGATTTTTTGAACTTGCTTTACAGATAAAAGCTCGTCAAATATTTAATGTAAACACTGGTTGTGCGTTTAAAGCTTTGCAAAGTTCATGTGAAGCGCGAATTGAAAAACAATTTTCAAGTTTGTTTATAAAATGAAAGCTTGTCAAATATGTGATGTAAAAACTGATTGTGCCGCTAAAACTTTGGAAAGTTCTGACTGATAAATTTTATGTGATACGCGAATAGAGAAATAATTTTTAAGTTTCTTTATAACATGAAAGCTTGTCAAATACGTAATGTAAAAACCGATTTTGCAAAGCTTTGCAAAGTTATAACTGAATAATGCTATGTTATCCGCGAATGGAAAAACAATTTTTTAGTCGGTTTATAACATGAAAGCATGTCAAATATGTAACGTAAAAACCGATTGTGCAGCTAAAACTTTGCAAAGTTATAACTGATTAATTTCATGTGATACGCAAATAGAAAAAGAATTTTTAAGCGTGTTTTTTATCTGAAAGCTTGTTGAATATTTCGATGTGTAAATATGAATGTTGTAAATAGTCATATATTGAGATGAATAATAATACAAAATATTTGAAATATATTAAAACACAAATATACTGGCATTTTTATTATATTTTTGTATCCTGGGACATTTGAAATGAAATAATAATTATAATAATAAACCTGCTTCGGGGGCCGTGGAGAGGGGGTAAATCTGTATATATATATATATATATATGTCATACGCATATATATATGTCATAGGCATTAGTTCTCTAACTGTCTACTACGAGCGCCACCAGCGCAAACTTTGCCTCAACATTTACTATGGTGGCTTGTACCCCCTGGGGTGAGTCCGAGACAGGGGGTCCAAGCACAGATGGGGATAAGTGAGGCAAAGTTTCGCCTTAACCGTCTACTAGGAGCGCTAGTGTCGCTACCCATAAGCCATTGCAATGATTTTCCATCTCGCTCGCACGCACTCACGGCACTGACCCATGGTTTCCATGGCAACGGAATTTCCGCCATCTTGGTTTGTTGCGTGTTGCGCGTCTTCATAGTGCGCTCAGGTGTGTCTATGGGTGTGTTTTTTGGACTGTTTTTTGTTATCTTTTTGCAAATATATTTTGCAGTTTGCAGAAAAGTCGAGTGCATCTGCGAGTGCCTTTTAATAATCATTTTTTATCTTCACCGAAGCAAGGTAAATATATCTCGTTTTGTTATTAACCTAACCTCTTCTCGTATTTTGATCTCAAGTTGAATTCTCAACCGAATATTTGTTAATTTGAGCAAATATATAATATTGAAGGTGGGCTGCACTATTTTTATAAGTATTATGAATCTAAGAAAATCCTTTCTACTTTTTGTTTGTAACAGCTATGTCGAGGAAGTGTTTGGTAGCGGGATGTTCGTCGGAGGCTACACGCTTCGTCAAATTCCCAAATCCCATGACTGAGTCTGATCAGTTTTTAAAGTGGCTTGCTAAACAAAAATATATGTTGGTGAAAAATGTTAATATTGTTTTATATATAAAAGCTCGTTAAATATTTGATGTAAACGCTGGTTGTGCGGTTAAAACTTTGCAAAGTGATAGCTGATTTATTTCATGTGACACCCGAATGGAAAAAGATTTTATTAGTTTGTTTTACATGTAAATGCTCGTCAAATACTTAATGTTAACAGTGGTTGTGTGGTTAAAGCTTTGCAAAGTTATAGCTGAATAATTTTATATTATACGCGAATAGAAAAACAATTTTTAAGTTTCTTTATAACATGAAAGCTTGTCAAATATGTGATGTAAAAACCGATTGGCAGCTGAAAATTTGCAAAGTTCTGACTGATTAATTGTATGCGATCCGCGAAGAGAAAAAGATTTGTTAAGTTTATTTTACGTATAAAAGCTCGTTAAATATTTGATGTAAACAATGGTTGTGCGGTTAAAACTTTGCAAAGTTATAGCTGAATAATTTTATGTTATACGCGAATAGAAAAAAAAAATTTAAGTTGGTTTATAACATGAAAGCTTGTCAAATATGTAATGTAAAAACCGATTGGGCAGCTAAAACTTTGCAAAGTTATTACTGATTAATTTTATGCGATACGCGAATAGAAAAAGAATTTTTATGCGTGTTTTTTTATCTAAAAGCTTGTTAAATATTTCGATGTGTAAATATGAATGTTGTAAATAGTCATATATTGAGATGAATAATTATACTGAGACGGCCCTGGCAAGCCAGGGCGTCCAAAGCGCAAGCGACGGCCCTCATCATCATGCAAAAAGCACGAGATCCAGCAACCAATGAGCAACAAGCCGCGGAATGGCGACACGAAGCACCAATCCGGAATATAGCGACATCACCTAGCACGAATCCGGACATCGGAAAACCCACGCGATCTGAAAAGGCAAATCAGAAAATATTAAAAATACGAAATACACACCAAACACTAACACAATGACGAGGACGGAACGACCAATGAGGAAAAACGAGCATCGGGGAAAACGGGTATAAAAAGGCGACCAAAACCGAGGAAACTCACTCGAGATCGAGCCATACGACGAAGCTATCCTCTGGCCTCAGGTAGGGGGATAGTCTGGAAGTAGGCGGAATCAAAAAGAAAAAAGGAGAAAAGTCGCTGCGAAAGCGAACAGGAGAGGCGATAGGATCCCGGCGCAAACGTATGCAGCGAGAAGGAGAGGAGGGGAGAGACGACACGTCACGACATACACACACACTATCACAAAAAAATCACTAGGCCGATTTCAAGCCCAAAGGAACAATTTGGGGATAGTAAAACTACACGAACACACAGCGGAGACGAGCCGGAACAAAGTAAAAATCCCTCAGGTCGGGGAACGGAGCGTGAGCCAAGAAATCACGGCCTTAACGGGAGCAAGGGACACACACACGCACCACCACACATCCACGGCCACCCGCAAGGGCCATACGTCGACACCACACACAAAGGACGAAGAAAACGGGCATCGGCGACGTCCACGGCTGTCCACGAGAGGCCAGACACACACACGGCCGACATTTATTACAAGAATACACAAAAATACACTAAATAAACCCGAAAAACACACCAAAAGGCGACGACGCGAGAAAGCACGCCGTCACCACACCACGCACCGCCGCTATCTTGTGCCGAGTATTCGGAAATCGATCAAGCATCGACCACATCGATCCAGTGGGAACCACAGGGAGAGCCTTGGCCAATCAGAGCAACGCGACAGTAAGGAACGGTGGAACGAGGGGGAACAGCAAGGCGCACTCCCCCCCACCACGCAGCCCGCTCTAACGGAGAGCATAGAGAGAGCGCCCGTGAACCGGAGCCCGCGCGCACAGCACGAGAGCGCGGCCAACCCATACGCCGCGAGAGCGTGAGCAAACCCCACCACGCAGCCCGCTCTAACGGAGAGCATAGAGAGCGCGCCCGTGAACCGGAGCCCGCGCGCACAGCACGAGAGCGCGGCCAACCCATACGCCGCGAGAGCGCGAGCAACCCCCACCAAGCAGCCGACATTCGCGAGAAGCTGAGCGAGAGGATCACGAACGAGAGAGGGCAGCAGTGTACAACGGCCAGCCAACCACAACACCAAGCCACAAGCCCGCCAAAATACTATTATTTCGAATCAAACTATTGAACATACGGCTTTGAAACTTGTACAGAAACAAATAAATAATCGAAACAGATCAGTTCAAGTCAGAAAATAAATAAATTTGAGAATTTGGGGAGTTTCACCCTAAACTTGGTCTATCACGCTTTACTTTCGAGTCGGGATCCGAATCCTGGCGGTACGTCATCGCACTATCGCATAAATTAATGCTAACGATATTCGCTACCGTTACAATACAAAATGTTTGAAATATACTAAAATACGAATATACTAGCATTTTTATTATATTTTTGTATCCTGGGACATTTGAAATGAAATAATAATAATAATAATGAACCTGCTTCGGGGGCCGTGGAGAGGGGGTAAATCTGTATATATATATATATATATATATATATATACATATATATATATATATATATGTCATACGCATATATATTTGTCATAGGCATTAGTTCTCTAACCGTCCACTACGAGCGCTACCAGCGCAAACTTTGCCTCAACATTTATTATGGTGGCTTGTGCCCCCTGGTCCGAAAGTGACTGCCTTCTCCGAACTGGAGACCCTATATTTATACATCGATTCCTAATGCTACGCTTAGCCTATGGGGCGTTGATTGGTCAGGGGTCGCGGAGTGGGGAGAGCTGGTCCGTGGTTGGCTGGTGGCGTGGGCGAGGGCCAGTGCTCTGGCCCATTGGTGCGGCGGTTGGTCGTTGGGGCTCCGGCAGCTTCGACGCTGTGGAGTGGGGGGAGGCCACTCTCCAGTGGCCCTAGCGTCCTCAGTCACCCAGAGGGTACAAGCTACCATAGTAAATGGTGAGGCATCGTTTACGCTGGTGGCGCCCGTAGTAGACGTGTGACGAACTAATGCCTATGACATATATATAGGTTTACCCCCTCTCCACAGCTCAGAACAGGCTTGTTATTAACATTATTATTATTATTATTATTATTAACTTTCCATTTTAAAGAGGTTGCATCATGAAAAAATATAATAAAAATGCCAGTATATTTGCGTTTTAATATATTTCAAATATTTGGTATATTTTCAATATTCACATATTTACAATACTTGAACACTTGCAATGTAACATTTTTATGAACATTTAAGATAATAAACAAACTTGACAATTTTTTCGCATGTCACGTAACGCGTAAGTATAATCGGTTATCACTTCGGTCTTTGTCAACAGCGTCACCATTTTTTACATTAAAATGTTCAACAATTTTTAATATAAAAAACAATCTTAACAATTTTCTTAATTTGCGTAACGCATAAATTCAATTAGTTATCACTACGGGCTTTGTCAACGGCATAACCAGTTTTTACATTAAGATATTCAACAATTGTTAATAGAAAAAAACAGTCTTAAGAATTTTCTTAATTTGCGTAGCATATAAATTCAATTAGTTATCACTTTGGTCTTTATCAACGGCATAACCAGTTTTTACATTAAAGTATTCAACTACTTTCAATATAAAAAACAAACTTAACAATATAATCAGTTATTACTTTGGTTTCTTTTAAAGATATAACCAGTTTTCATATTTGAATTATTAACAGTTTTTAAAATGTAACACAAAATTAATAATTTTATTTAGCGTAACGCATAAATTCTGATTATTCTTTTCGCAATTAGCATATCGCTTGACAAAAATTATTTAACACTTTTCGTGACATTTCGACGACACACCCGATTTTCATGCAGTTTTCGAGCTTGCAGCATTAGCTCGTCTTGAACATTTTTTGGGAGGCTTTCGGTGCCCGACAGTATCTTCGAAATAATTGTTAAATATTTTCGAATTGTTTGTTCGATAAATTTACAAATAATACTGAAGAGTAATTTTTCCGAATGCTCCCATTCTTTAAATTGAAACGCGCCTTCTTTGATCAATACTTCTGCTACGGTTTTACCGAATCGGTGAACGCAAATGAAATTTGAAATGTAGTACGGAATCATCTGAGCTACTGCCGTAAATCGTTCCTTGAAGTTATTTATTTTAGTAGCTTTCAACCTTTCAACTTCCAGACCTATGGATGTCTGTCTCTCAGCTTCTCGGATTAGTGATGGCAGTTCTGACATCGATTGATCGAAAATTGCATCCTTTTCGATCTGTAGTAGTTCCTCATTTGCGTCTTGTCCACTTCTTTTCCTCGATTGATTCTCTGAAATATTTCAATTATGTATGATAAGATGAGTCAATATTAGCAGCACGGATATTATCGAAGAATATATCTGAATAAAAATTGATCGATAACGAATTCAGGTTCATCGACAATTCATTGCAGGTACCTTGCGACGGTTTTTCTTGCGCCTTCAGAGTTACAGCATTAAGATATTGGGCTGGAGTTGTATTTTCCGAAATGATGTCTGTATACGTAGACACATCCATTTTTTCTGGATAAGTACAAAAAATAGTTTATCAGTCAAAAGATTCATCAGTTCATCGGTGCATATATCATTTTACTGTTATTTTGTTGGATTAAGTTTTTCAAAATTTACTCTGCGGCTGCAGCGCAGTAACCTTAAATGAGAATGTAAGTTTCGCACATAAATGAGAACTATCTAACTTATTAGTTGAAAGTATTAAATAAAGATTACAAAATTACCTGGGAGATTCAGAGTCGAAACCGCAGTGGTGCTGAGTTTTTTCGCCAACACATACTTTGGCTCAAAATGACTTAAACACAAATATCGATTTCTCATTTTAGCTGGAGAAATATTCAGCAACTCACGATTCCCAGAGGCAGCCAGCCACTTTAAAGAGCGATCAGTTTCAGTTATTGCATTTGGAAATGTGAAAAAGCGTGATGTTTCCAAACACCCCGACACATAACACTTCCTTCGCATGGCTGTTTCCAACTAAAAGTAGAAAGGATTTTCTTAGTTTCACAATATTTATAATAATTGCACAATTCACTTTTAATACTATGTTTTTACATATATTAAAAAATATGCGGTTACGTATTCAACTCAAGATCAAAGTACGTAAAGAGGTTATGTTAACAACAAAACATGAAATGAAATGTATTTACCTTGCTTCGGTGAAGCTCAAAAATGATCGTCCAAGTGATCGTCCAACACGACGCACCGGATTTTCTTTACAAAACGCACAATATACACTATTTTAAAAACGGTAAATAAATCTTCCAAAAAACACAATCGAGCTCACTGTAACGACGCACAACACGCAAGTGCACGGTGCACGCATCTAATGTAAATATGGAGGGAATTTCGTTGGGTACGTGTGTAAAAGAGAGACAGAATATTGATGCAATGGCTCATGGGTAGCGACACTAGCGCTCTCAAGTAGACATGAGCGGCGTTATTTGAGCCTCACTCTCCCCATCTGTGCTTGGACCCCCTGCAGTTACCTAGCGGCGGTCGTGGAGTGCGCCTCGTCCAAGGCTCCCAGCTTTGGCTTTGGATTGGTGCGATGGCTGACGAAGCCTTCTCCCCCTCCTCGACCCGTGATGCATGGGAAAAATCTATGACCTAACTTATGCTTATTTAAAATATTTTAGCTTCCGGAAAGGATCGGACAAAGGGGAAAGAAAGTGTGCGAGGGCTCCGTGGAGCTGGCGTACAACAATTTCATATAACTATTCGAACCGTCTTTGGCTGGTTTTTACTCTATTTTGTGTATCATTATTCAAACTGTTTGGTTACAGTGAATTTAAACTATACGTATTCAAACAGACTTTTGGCTGTATGTGCGTGTGTGACACCGAGATTCGAGCTATGATAATTGGCAGGATTCGGTGCGATAGCTGCAACTCCAAGGATACGCTGTGGGGAGTGGGTCAGCACGAGTGAGTAGCGTATGCGTGTGTGTGAATTAGGTTAGCGAAATAGTTTAGTTGCGGGCGGAATATTTACATATGCATTGTTCTTATTTTTCCAATCAACTGCTACGACTAATAAATTAGAAGTATTTTAACTTTATTCGACACTGAGATTATTTTTTCCAATATGATCACCTATCTCGCAACGGGAACGGGCCTATATAGGACGGGGCAAGGCGGCCCAAAAATCTAACGACGGTAAGTCTAGCGGGGAAAATAAACCCCGTGTTACGTTCGTACGTAACGGATGTTATTCATAATTTAATTCATTTGAACACTTTATTTGGCCCCCTGTACACAAAAGCTCACATTTAGCGAATACTTTGGCAAAATATTGCCCTTGCGTTTCGGATTTCATATCCACCCCAGAATCTCTTGATAAGTACCTATGCAGAAATTTCGATAGGGACACTCTACGTCTCATCAAATCCCTGTCGGGATTTAGCATAGACTCCATAAAACGGGCATCCCTATGGGTTTTCCTATCGGGATTTGCTACGGATTCCCCAAATCGGGCTTCCCTATGGGTATCCCTATCGAGATTTGCTACGGATTCCCCAAATCGGGAGAACAAAAATGTATCCAGCTGCAAGGAATTGTCACCACTCAAAGATTGGCCAGTCTGGGACGTTGAAATCAAAGGAGGTGCACGTAAGGAAAAAAATCTAAACTTTTCAATGTTACTGCAGACTCCGAAGGGTCCTGCGGAGAGTCAACAATGACATCTAGATGTCTAAGCAGACTTCGAAGAGTCCTACAGAGAGTCTACATGGACATCTAGATGTCTACACAGACTCCGAAGGGTCCTACGGAGGGTCTACATAGACATCTAGATGTCTACGCAGTCTCGGAAGAGTCCTACGGAGAGTCGAAATAAACATCTAGATGTCTATGCAGACTCCAAAGGGGCCAACGGAGAGTCTACATAGACATCTAGATGTCTACGCAGACTCCAAAGGATCCTACAGAGAGTCTACATAGACATCTAGATGTCTACGCAGACTCCAAAGGGTCCTACGGAGAGTCTACATAGACATCTAGATATCTACGCAGACTGTGGAGGGTCAACGCAGATATCTGGATGTCTGTCCACGTATCTTCGACTTTTGATTCTTCAGAAACATTTCGAAAAATATATTTATCAATCTAAAAAAATCAGAATTTAATAAGTTTTGTTTTATACTACAGATACATACAACGAGGCTCTCGTACGCATAGATAAATTGAAAAAAGTTTCGTACGCATACACAACAGATTCGGATATGGACCCATCAACAAAGGATCGTCTGATCTCATTGGACTACGGAAAGAATAAAAAATAAAATAATAGAGGGACTCTTGGATGTGGCAGAAACAGATAAATTCGGCGATGATTGGGCTACAAATTATAACGGTATACGGTAACGCCATTGAAAAATCCCCCATTCATTCCCCATTGCCAAAATAACCAACGGAGATGAATGCCGAATTGCCTAAGGGGATTTTCGCCATTGAATTCCTCATTTGAAATCGAATGAGGATTTTCCAATGAGGATTGACTTCCCCATTTGAAACGGAATGGGGATTACCCTATGGGGATTCAATGAAAAAAATCCCCATAAGCAATTCGGCATTCATCTCCATTGGTTTTTGTAGGCAATGGGGAATGAATGGCGATAATCAATTGAGATTCTTTTATATAGTAAAAAACTCCATTCGTCACCATTGAAAAATCGCCATTCATTCCCCATGGCCAAAATAACCGATGGAGATGAATGCCGAATTGCCCAAGGACATTTTCGCCATTGAATTCCCCATTTGAAATCGAATAGGGATTTTCCAATGAGGATTGACTTCCCCATTTCAAACGGAATAGGGATTATCCCCTGGGCATCAGTCGGCAAGAACTCCTTGCATGGATTTTTTGGACACCGACTTCTGCTAATATTCCGTGCTCACACTCGTCTAGATAAGCATACTCTTCGCATAATCCGCATGGGAGTTCAGCGGGTTGCCGTCCTGCGACATCTCGCGCCAAGTCTCGGAACTAACGCGACGCGGTTTCCAATGGACATCTTTGGGTAATGCTGATCATTCAGTTCATCCGCATTTACTTCCCAATGGACATCATTGGGTATAGCTGATCATTTCGTTCATCAGCATTTGCCTTCCACTGGACACCATTGGGCAATGCTGATGGCTCGGTCCATCAGCATTTGCTTTCCAATGGGCATCATTGAGTAATGGTGATCATTCGGTTCATCCGCATTTGCTGTCCAATGGACGTCATTGGGAAATGGTGACTTTTCAATGGATATCCATTCACTGATCAATGGTCGTTCCTATACGCCATTGAAAAATGCGGAAATCTCAATGGGTCCCCATTCATTGTCCAATGGAGTCGTATGAGGACCATTAGTTGGTATTAGCGATTCAATGGAGTTTTTTACTACGGGTGGCATCATATTGCAATCATCTATGACGCATAGAATAATACGCAGCCGTGTATCACTTATGTGTGCTCACCCTTAAGTCATATTTGCATCAGATGATGATTCGCAATACACTGTTGAAAAAATTTATTTGAAAAAAATAAAATTTATATGATGCGAGTAAATTAATTATTTGTATATTATCCCGTAATTCGTTATTGGGATGAAGTAAATATATTTTTGATAGAAATATCATTCTTCGATGAGAACAAATATGGAATCGTTTAAAACAATGCACAGTTACTATACGGGAATGTATGGGCTACTAAAATATCAAACACGTTTACTTCAGTCAAGAAAATTTAAATTTGAATCAAGCTTCCGACTACGTGGTTCCGAAAATTGAACTGTTTCATCAAACTCAATGATTGTTTGTACTCATACAGGTCATACTTTGGATGAATTAAATACTTTCTTGAAATGATTACGAATTTTTGGTGCCGTGTATGTTTCCATAGAAGTTAGAAAATGCTTTCTCTGGATCTAGAAAATGCTCATTTAAATGGAACATCCCATCAGCTTCTTCCAAACCCAAATCTATTGGTTCAATAAAATATTATTTTAGGCCACCCGTGCAGAGTTATTTATTTTTTCCAAATATTTATCAGTTCTTACGATGAAAAACAGTTCCATATTTACAATTGATAGTTTCTAAGGGTCAAATAACGAAAAAAAAATTAAAGAAAAAATTTTTTTGCCCACAGTGGGATTTGAACTCGCGACCCTCGTTTTTACGCATATCCTTAAATTCAACATGAATGAAATTCAAAAAAAATAGATAATCTGAAAGTTCATCGACTTTTCCGACTGATTTAGTTTTTTTTGCATATTTGTGGACCCTGGAATATGTACGAGACCAGACTAAGATTTGAAACCTTCCTACCTATCAAGCCTAACTAACGACTTAAGACTGGGACGCTAACCATTACACCACCGACTACTTTTGATAAACTGATGTAAATATCATGTTTATAGAACACAGGCCGAGAAATAAATACGTACTAAATTAGTATTGACAATTTATTTTCATTACCCGAAGGCTATTTTTTGGCTTAACTTGTCCTTCAACTTAATTTAAAAAAATCGAATATTGAATCAGATGAATAATAATACCAAAATAAGAATACCGTGTCATAATATTACATAATTTTTTCTTGTACCGAAAAAATACACAGAAAGGTGATAAACTTGAATTACTTGCGTCAAAAAATTTTAGTTAATTTAATCACGAATTTTCCATATACACAGCTAATAACAGGAATTTGTATTAAATGAATTAAATATTGCGCTCGGATGACTTTTTAAATGAAAAAATCCTATTTTAATATTAAATAACTTTATTGAGCTTGATAAAACAGAATGTTCCGATGGATCTTTTGAAGTAGTTGAATCAAGTATCTTTTTTGTTGTTATCCCAGGATATCAAATCTGCATCTGGATATATTTTCTTGTATTAATGAAAAACACAATTGACGTAAAAATGTAAATTACTTGGTTACCCCGTAGTAAAAAACTCCATTGAATCGCCAATGCTAACCAATGGTCCTCATACGACTCCATTGGAAAATGAATGGGGACCCATTGAGATTTCCGCATTTGTCAATGGCGCACAGGGCTGACCATTGATCAGTGAATGGGTATCCATTGAACATCAAATGCAGATGAATCGAATGATCATCATTACTCAATGATGCTCATTGGAAAGCCAATGCGGATGAATCGATTGATCATCATTACTCAATGATGCTCATCGGAGAGCCAATGCGGATGAATCGAATGATCATCGTTACTCAATGATGCTGATTGGAAAGCCAATGCGGATGTATCGAGCGATCAGCATTGCCCAATGATGTCCATGGGAAGGTAAATGCTGATGAACGAAATGATCCGCTTTACCCAATGATGTCCATTGGAAAGTCAATGCGGATGAACTGAAATATCAGCATTTCCCACAGATGTTCATTGGAACCCAAATGCGGCTAACGATGAAATGATCAGCATTTACCAAGGATACCCATTGAATAATAAGGAACTACGAATTATACAATGATCAACATTTATCAATAATGTCATTTCATTGATGACTGATCGGATGATGAGCAGCATTCGTTAACGATGCTGCAATCCATATTCGAGGTTTAATGCTGAACAATTGAACCCATCGATCGATGAGAATGTTTCCGAATACGATATTTCTCAAACGGCGGTGAATTAAAAAAATTAAGTAAGAGTAGATGTCGCTGATTCGCTGATGCGTTGGGGAATGAGTGGCGAACAGCAATGGAGATTCTTTCGTATAGTAAAAACTCCATTCATCGCGATTAAAAAATCCCCATTCATTCCCCATTGCCAAAATAACCAATGGGGATGAATGCTGAATTGCCTAAGGGGATTGTCTCCATTGAATCCCCATTAGATAATCCCCATTCCGTTTCAAATGGAGAATTCAATTGCGAAAATCCCCTTAGGCAATTCAGCATTCATCTCCATTGGTTATTTTGGCAATGGGGAATGAATGGGGATTTTTCAATGGCGACGAATGGAGTTTTTTACGACGGGACAGTATTTTTGGTTAATCAAATCAAAAATATTACATATTCGCAACTAATAACTCTGGTTGGTGTTGACAAATTAAAGTATTACGATAAAAAATATTAATTATTTCCACCTCATATTTGTGCCTTGCTGTTCATAGAAATCCTGTATTCGAATGAAATAACTGTAACTAGTATCAATGTATTAGATTATTTTGACTAAACAATTGCTACCAAGAAAATGACTTACTGAGCGCAATTTCCGTTTTTATTCAATGCAAAGAAAAATCAATTTGTGTCAAATAAATGCCACTCAAGTACTTTCGTTTATTTGGATCAAATAAATTTTTCTAACAGTGATAACACATTTGGGGCTCATATGGGAGTGACGACATAACGAAATTGTAATGATCGTATGAAGCTCATATTGACCCAAATTATTGTAATTATGGCAATTTTCATACGGTTTTTTTTTGAATTTTGATTGCTTACAAAATTTTTTAATATGTATATAGTTGACCCCCTTAACTTGATTTGTGAGAAAAATGCAAAAACTACTAGTTTTTAACCCTCTTCAAAGTGCAATTGTATCCATCGAGTTGGGTGCTATAGTATTATAATGATTTTGTGATCTTTAATCCCTGTAACCAGTTGCATTTTTCATCACTTATTATCAAGGAGATTATCTATTTGGGCGCATTCGATTATAACTCAACTAACCCAACTTGAAAGGGTGATTCCACCCCCTATAAACGTTTTTCTGCCGATAAAAAAAAAATACCTAGCTCTTAGATTTTGATGTTTAATAAAATATTCACCTTTCATCAACTTATTGGCAAATTTTTAGAATTATCTAAAAATTTTAACATTCATCATGCCTGTCGTAAAAAACTCCATTCGTCACCATTAGGAAATCCCCATTCATTCCCCATTGCCAAAATAACCAATGGAGATGAATGCTGAATTGCCTAAGGGGATTTCGCCATTGAATTCCCCATTTATAATCGAATGGGGTCTTTCCGGTAAGGATTGACGTCCCCATTTGAAACGGAATGGGGATCATCCAATGGGGATTCAATGGAGAAAATCCCCTTAGGCAATTCGGCATTCATCTCCATTGTTTTTTGTGGGCGATAGGGAAAGAATGTTGATCATCAATGGAGATTCTTTCATTCGTCGCTATGAAAAAATCGCCATTCATTCCCCATTGCCAAAAAAACCAATGGAGGTGAATGCCGAATTGCCTAAGAACATTTTCGCCATTAAATTCCCCATTCAAAATCGAATAAGGAATTTCCAATGCGGATTAACTTTCCCATTTCAAACAGAATATGGATTATCACATAGGCATCAGCCAGCAAGCCCAAATAAATGATGATAAAAATTAAATAATAATAATAATACAATAATCAATAATAAACAAGGCATTAAATAATAATAATAATAATAATAATAATAAACGAGGCGATGATTGTCAATTTATTATTATTGTTATCACTATTATTGTGTTGTATTTTTATATACTACTGAAGTGACATTATTGATAAATGTTGACCATTGTATAATTTGTTACTTTATTCAATGGGCATCATTGGAAAATGTTGATAATTTATCGATTTAGCCACATTTGATTTCCAATGGACATCTTTGGGTAATGCTGACCATTCACTTCATCCGCATTTACTTTCCAATGGACATCATTGGGTAAAGCTGATCATTCCGTTCATCAACATTAATTGTAAATCATCGAAATCTCAAAGTTTTATCAGTAACAAGATAAAAAAATAAAAAGATAAAAAATAAAAAAAAGATTTAAAAAAAGTCGAAGGTACGTGGACAGACATCCAGATATCTGCGTTGACCCTGCACAGTCTGCGTAGACATCTCGATGTCTATACGGAACCGAGACCCTCCGTAGGGCCCTTCGGAGTCTGCGTAGACATCTAGATGTCTACGCCGACTGTGGAGGGTCAACGCAGATATCTGGATGTCTGTTCACGTATCTTCGACTTTTGATTCTTCAGAAATATTTCATAAAAAATGTTTATTAATCTGGAAAAGTAAGAATTTGATAACTTTTGTTTCATACTACAGATGAATACAACGAGGCTCTTGTACGCATAGATAAATTAAAAAAAGTTTCGTACGCATACACAACGGATTCGGATATGGACCCATCAACGAAGGATCGGATCGTCTGGTCTCATCCCACACGGAACATTAGGGCCATGGGACGTCCAATATCCATTCATGGTGGATGAATGCTCCATCCCAGGGATGTCTATGAGTATCCCTATCACTGCTAAAAGAATTGCGAAACGGCACCTGTTCTATGTACTGGGAACATCCCTTATACGTACCTTGAGACGGTTTTTAGACGGACTAGACCCCAAAAAATGACGTCTGATTTACGTATTTCAGACGAATAAACCAGTGATCCGAAAGATGTCCAATGATCATCCATTATACGTCCCTTTATTTAAATAATTTAATCGTTATTAACTACACATTATTAATTAATTATAAACTTTGTTACTGATTATATAATATTCGGGGCCCACGAGATATCCATATTTTACAGAAAAAAAGAAAAAAAAATAGTTTTTGATTTTTCACACTGCGGTCACCCATCCAAGTATTGGATTCAAGGGGTGCTGCTTAACTTTTCTAATCTCCTACCTACCTACCTACCTACCTACACTAACTTGACTTATGAGAAACTTATGCATGTAAAAACCTTATACGATGTAGTTTGCTGATATACTTATATATCTTTGTCTCACAAACCTTGAATAATGTATAATCGTAATGAAATTTATAATTAATGGATAATGTGTAATCAATAGCATTTAAATTAAGGGACGTATAATAGATGATCATTAGATATCTTTTGCACTATTGGCATTCGTCTTAAATACGTACATTAAATGTCACTTTATGTGGTCTATAGGTACCTCTAAAAAATATCTAAGGGTACGTATACGGAACTTTTTCAGCACATAGAATCGCTGCCGTTTCGCATCTCCGATAGTGGTTTAAGGAATGTCCCATGGACTTCACCGGAATGAAATTTTCATCCAACTTAAATGATTATTGGACGTCCCCTGGCTGTTAAGTTACGCGCGGAATATATTTATAGCTCCAAAAATATGTGTCGTGGACGTCGAATAAACTTCCGCGTTATCCTTCGATAGACGTAATTTGTACGTACATACGACGGTCAATCGGCGTACCCATATCACAGCTGCCCGAAATACTTAAATGTACATCTAAAGGACGAATACTTTTGATTGGACAACACGCGATGGATCACACAGGACGTATATTGTATGTTCACACACGTACTATTTCTTAAGCTACAAATATGCACAACACGGCCATCTATGGTATGTCCATAGGTAGACATTCAAAAGCTCTTAATTCAGTATCGTAATTGGACATCTATTGGACGTTCCAGGTTCACGTCTATATGAAATCTTACATGGAACATCCGATAGACGTTCAATTGACGTCCTCCGAATGTGATTTTCGTTTACGAACCTGGAACGTCCAGTGGATGTTCAATTACTATCCTGAATTGAAAGCTATTTAATGTCTACCTATGGACATACCATGGATGGTCGTGTTGTGTATATTTGTAGCTCAAGAAATAGTACGTGTCGTGGACATACAATATACGTCCTGTGTGATCCATTGCGTTTTGTCCAATCAAAAGTATACCATGGATGTTCAATGGATGTCCGCATTACGTCCATCGTGGATGTAGACGTGTTAAGGATCTATGGATGATAGATGGACGTCCAATGGACACTCGGTTCCGTGTGGGATTGGGCTACGGAAAAAAAATAAAACAATAGAGGAACTCTTGGATGTGGCAGAAACAGGTAAATTTGATGATAATTGGGCTGCAAATTATAACGCGTAATAAAAAACTCCATTCGTCGTCATTGAAAAATCCCCATTCATTCCCGATTGCCAAAACAACCAATGGAGATGAATGCCGAATCGCCTAAGAGGATTTTCGCCATTGAATTCCTCATTTAAACAGAATGGGGATTATCTAATGGGGATTCAATGGAGACAATGACCTTAGGCAATTCGGCATTGATACCCATTGGTTATTTTGGCAATAGGGAATGAATGGGGATTTTTTGATGGCGATGAATGGAGTTTTCACTATACGAAAGAATCTCCATTGCTGTTCGCTACTCATTGCCCACAAATACAATGGATATGAATGCCGAATTTTCTAAAGACATTTTCGCCATTGAATTCCCCATTTGAAATGGAATGGGGATTATCCCATGGGGACCCGTAGTAAAAAACTCCATTGAATCGCCAATGGCAACCAATGGTCCTCATACGACTCCATTGGACAATGAATGGGGACCCATTGAGATTTCCGCATTTGTCAATGGCGTACAGGGCTGACCATTGATCAGTGAATGGGTATCCATTGAACATAAAATGCGGATGAATCGAATGATCATCATTACTCAATGATGCCCATTGGAAAGCCAATGCGGATGTCTCGAGCGATCAGCATTGCCCAATGGTATCCATGGGAAGGTAAATGCTGATGAACGAAATGATCCGCTTTACCCAATGATGTCCATTGGAAAGTCAATGCGGATGAACAGAAAGATCAGCATTTCCCACAGATGTTCATTGAAACCCAAATGCGGCTAACGATAAAATGATCAGCATTTACCAAGGATACCCATTGAATAATAAGTAACTACGAATTATACAATGATCAACATTTATCAATAATATGTCACTTCAGTGATGACTGATCGAATGATGAGCAGCATTCGTTAACCCGTAACGGTCACTGTGGGTGGCGCACACCCATGGCAAAATTCAAGTTTAAATATCTTAGTAACTACCGCTCAAAACGGTACCTGTGTCGCCATCTATTATTCCCCGGATGTACCTGAAGTATTCCCACTGGTTGGCGAAAGTCTATGACGTGTCAGTCCCCGTTGAGAAGGCAAACAGTGAGGTCCTGTTTTTTTAACGGGTGGCAACCACCCACAGTGACGGCAGTGTTCGAAAAGTGAACCAAGAATTTGGAAAAAAAGTGTATTTTTAGTGTTTCATTGTAAGTGTACAAACGTAAGTATTACTGTCACGCAAGAAAATTTTTTTTACCGTTGTGATAAATTGAAAAAATAATCAATACGTGAAATATGCAGATGCCCTACAATTTGCGATATCGGCGCATTCCCGATGCGGTAGTAGAAGAGGAAGACGTAGGCACTTTTTTTGGTGACGATGCTTCTGGCGATGAAGATTTCGTTTTCGAGGAGTCAGAGCATTCGGCATATAGTTCGGAAAGCGAAAATTCCTTTACAGACGAGGAAATGGAGCAGGATTGGGAAGACTCTTCGCTGCAACAACGTCTGGAGAATTCCCGCGCAAAAGCACGTGGCCGTCCTATAACGAAAGTTCGTGGAAAAAATGGCTACGCTTGGAGCACAAATTGTCCACAACGTTTATCAGGTAGGCAAGACTCTGTATGTATTAGTATGTTGCTTATGTATGAAACGTTTGTTTACTTTAATTCAAATAACATGCTACAAGTAATGTCAATTTGATTTTTCTTTTACTTTGCTTCTACTAATATTTATAATTCTCAATTTATAATTCTCAATTTATAATTCTCAATTTATAATTCTCAATTTATAATTCTCAATAAATAAATAAATAAATAAATAAATGAATAAATTTTTGAACGCAAGTTTCATTTATTTTTTTTTCAATTTTCATTTCAATTATTTTATTTTCATCTTGTAAAGTATATGTTATATTTTTCAGATCGATTTGAAGACGGTGAACCCGTATTTGTAGCAGGGCCTGCTGGGCCTGCTGCAAATTTGCATACGTTTATCGAATTCTGGGATGCTCTTTTTGCGAAGAAAATAATTGACACGATAGTTGAGCATACCAACGCTCAAATCGAACGGTATTCTGTGAACTGCATAAAAGAAGGTCGTGATTTGCAGACATATCATCATCATACGGACGAAGAAGAAATCCGCGCCTTTATCGGCATTCTATACTATAGCGGTGCGTGGAAGTCGTCTAATGTCGATATCGAAGACCTGTGGAAGCCGGAAACAGGAATTTCTTTTTACCGATCCGTAATGCCACGACTGAGGTTCGTGACTTTGGCAACATGTCTGCGATTTGATGACAAGGAAATACGAGATACAGACGACGTCTTCTCTCCGATTCGCGAGATATGGGAAATATTCAACTATAATTGTTCAGCTTGTTATCAGCCTAGTCGCCACTGTACAGTCGACGAAATACTGCTTGGATTTCGCGGCAGGTGCAAATTTAGAATGTATATTAAATCTCAACCCGACAGGTATGGTTTGAAATTTTTTGCGCTGAACGATCCGAGTACGTCGTATCTAATTAATTCGCTGCCATATCTGGGAGGCATCACGATCACAGATCAACTAAAAGATGAATCATTATCGGAATACTACTTTAGAAAAGTAACAGTACCAATTCATGGTAAAAAACATACCATCACATGTGACAACTGGTTTACATCTATACCTTTGCTACAACGCATGAAAGAAGACCCGTATAATGTACTGATGACTGGAACGATAAGAAAAAACAAACGCGAGATAGCGGCGGAAATGAAAATAGCTTCAAAAAATCCTCCGGAATCAAAATTTTTTCATTCAAAAGATACGACACTGGTGTCATATACGCCGAAGAAAAACAAGATCGTGCTGGTCGTTTCAAACTATTTGCAATCTACCACAATAGAAAACGATAAATCGGTTATCATATTGCATTACAATAAAACGAAAGGTGGCACAGACTGTTTCGATTGGCTGTGTCACAGTCACACGGTGAACAGGCAGACAAACAGGTGGCCGATGCGCGTATTTACGGGGATGCTAGACCAAGCAGCCGTAAATGCACGCATTTTGCTGAAATGCCATGAAACGAATGCAGGAAGATCCGCAAAAATTTCAGCAAAATCGTGCCTAGATCAGCTAGTGCTGAATCTAATACGGCCGCACCTTGAAAATCGGTACACCATTCCCACCTTGCGCATGGATTTGCGTCTTAACATCGCGGCGATTTTAGGCAAGAACCGTCTAGCACCCTCACAAAATATGGAAATCGGACAACTGCCAAAACAAAAAAGGTGCGGTCTATGCCCTTCCCGGTCCGACAGGAAAACAAAAATGCAGTGCCCGTCCTGTCTGCGCCCGATGTGCAACGACCACCGAGCACAAGTCTGCTTAGATTGCGCGGGGACTGATTAAATCAATGTAACAGCGGTCTAAATGTGTATTTTTGTTTTTCATGTTTTGGCAATACATACTTTTATAATAAATGACGTTTTCTACCAGAAAAATCGTTTACAATCACTAAAAAATCCTATATATATGTTCCAAATTACCTTATACCTCATACGTCATTTATCAAACTTCAAACTTCGGAATAAATATACTTTTTGAAAAGTTCAAGGTAAAACTATTTTTTTTCTAAAAGTATTACACTTTGAGAGTAGAATCCCGTAAGAATTAAGAAATAAAAAAATTAATTACATTTTTTATGAATTTTTATGTCCAAAAAGTCAAAATTTCCGAATTTTTTTTTGTCGCCGGTTTTTTACTATTATAAAATCAAAATTATCCTAAAATACTCATTGCATTACATAAAATAAACCTTAAACTAACTTCAGTTAAAATTTCAAGTCATTATGTCAAGTAGAAGTGAAATGACAGCAACTTTTCTGAATAGGGTGGTTGCCACCCAGTATGACGGTTACGGTATTTTTACGAGGTGTGACACGGTTACGGGTTAACGATGTTGCAATCCATATTCGAGGTTCAATGCTGAACAATTGAACCCATCGATCGATGAGAATTTCTCCGAATGCGATATTTCTCAAACGGCGG
Source organism: Alloplasta piceator (assembly GCA_946863875.1). Lineage (NCBI taxonomy): Eukaryota > Metazoa > Arthropoda > Insecta > Hymenoptera > Ichneumonidae > Alloplasta > Alloplasta piceator. The sequence goes on from OX333078.1 coordinate 27,473,699, forward strand.
TGAATTAATAAAATTAAGTACGTGTAGATGTCGCTGATTCTCATATATGAACCAAATATTTTCTTCAATTGTAATAAATGCTGATGATTATATCGATGGTCATTTAATATTAGCATAAGCTCGGAAATTATTCGAAAGTAATTTCAAAAAAATATATTATAAACTGCTCATCAAGTACGCGTACGTTTGGGATAAATGATTTTCAAAACCGTTTATTTTTAACATATACACTGTGACGTCGTATTTTTGCAAGCGTCACAAATGACTCGATAACGTACGTGGAACAACCTCGCTCCACGGCTGAGTTCCTCTCGAACGCAACCAACAGGGCCAAATGGTAATTTCTCGTTAGATTTTAATTCTTTTTGTATATTTTCGATATTTCTCTTGAGCAAACGACAGTCTCCGTCGTTACCAACATCGGCATCGTCAACGAAATTGAACGAAAGAGCACCGTGGTTAACGAGAGCCATATTCAACGCTCTCGTCACCAACACCATCGAGATCCGTAGCTCATGCACGTGAGCCTCTGTCTTCATGATCGACGAGAGTCACGCACACCACCATCATTCGTCGTTGTCGCTCTCGGCATCATCGCTGAGAGAGCGCAAAATCCAGCTTCGCACCTTCTCGGACGTCAGCTCAACGAGAACGTCATTATTATTATTTCCCCTCGTTCTTAATATATGAGAGAGAATCGCTATCGTCATCGATCCCGCGCTTGACTATCGATCGTCTCCCACTCTGAACGTATCGCGCTAATCGATTAGGATCGCGCTTAGTTCGATCATTATTAATCATGGGTGGGGGTGAACTGAGCTTACGAGGACGATTGCGGAAGTTCTCTCCAGGACTCACGCTGACGTATCGAACGAGGAAGGACGTTGTTCTCGTGCTGTTATCCGGGTCCGTCGCCCAAGAAAGCGCGTCTCCCGAATAAGTCGAAGATGGAGTACCTGCTGCATTACGGGACCCATCCGAAGAGAACAAACCGGTGAGATCGTCGTTTTGCTCGATTTTGGGGAAGGGTAAAAGGGAATTCGCGAGTAAAAGCAATTCCAAGGGCCAAAGGCCCAGAATCGTAGCGACATTGTCGTGACGGCAAGTTAACGGGCGAAGAATTCGAGTCTTTACCGCGACTAACATCTGTGCGCGTTCCGTTCATAATTATTTATCATTAGAATCGCCGAGAGGGATTCATTTCGTCGTTTTCCGAAAGCGGGGGTCCACTAGGTTAATTAATTATAGTTCGTGTAAAATCTCTTGGTTGAAAGTAATTAATGGAAAACGTGTTCACGGGAAGTAACGGCCATTTTATGTAAGCGCGTTGTAACGGGGAAAACCGTTGAAGTATCGGCCATTTCGAGTTTGAGGCGTGGCATTGCCACGAGGCCGAGAGAATAGTTGAAGAAGTTATTGTCAACGTTATCTTATTTGTTATCGAGTGCTATCGTGGGTTAATTGAAGGAAATGAATGGCATAACAAGTATTGGTTGAACAGACTCCGGTCGAATAATATTCAGAAGCGAAACGAGATCACAGAAAAATTCGTTAGAATAAAATGTTAAATTGTATAGAAGCGAGACGCGAGCTTGTTATTAGAAATTAAGGATATGTGATGCAAAAAGGGAATTTTGACATTTTGAATTTGTGATTTACGCTTTCGTCTCGCCTTCTGCGAGACGACGTATTAATTTGAGTTGAATAAAGCAATAATTGTGTTTCCCGATAGAATCTGCAAAAAGAGTATTTATTTGAGTGTTCCAACGATCCCTAACCACGCCCCTCTACCATCCCCAAGGGCAGCTAGCCAGGCAAAGAAAGAACTCGCGAGAAAGCTCAAGGAAATATAAATTTTGCTATCGTAATTTATTGGATAGCTGGCGCCCAATCCTTGAGTGATCTCGTGAGCTGTTTTGTGACACAAAGAGTCGGCTTTTCATGCGTTAAGAAAAGTCACGTCACAACACATAATTTTATCAGTCCTTCTCAACCCGATTTGTGAGAGAAGAAACGTATATACTTTCATTATCAATCGTCATCTGAATACACTTACAATCTATTTTCTCAATTCTGAGCTTCAATGCTAATATCAGCATTATGATTAACCTTACTGACTGATAACTTACATCATTTGATTATTCAATGCGTAATTCCATGTATATATATCAATCATATGAAAGAATCTCCATTGATGATCCCATTTATTCCCGATTGCCCACAAAAACCAATAGAGGTGAATGGCGAATTAACTAGGGAGATTGTCTCCATTAAATCCCCATGGGATAATCCCCATTCCGTTTCAAATGGGGAATTCAATGGCGAAAATGTCCTTAGAAAATTCGGCGTTCATATCCATTGGTTTTGTGGGCAATGGGGAATGAGTGGCGAACAGCAATGGAGATTCTTTCGTATAGTAAGAACTCCATTCATCGCCATTGAAAAATCCCCATTCATTCCCCATTGCCAAAATAACCAATGGGGATGAATGCCGAATTGCCTAAGGGGATTGTCTCCATTGAATCCCCGTTACATAATTCCCATTCCGTTTCAAATGGGGAATTCAAGGGCGAAAATCCCCTTAGGCAATTCCATTGGTTATTTTGACAATGGGGAATAAATGGGTATTTTTCAATGGCGACGAATGCAGTTTTTTACTACGGGGATTCAATGGATACAATCTCCCTAGTTAATTCGCCATTCACTTCGATTGGTTTTTGTGGGCAATGGGGAATAAATGGGATCATCAATGGAGATTCTTTCATATGATTGCTATATATACATGGAATTACGCATTAAATAATCAAATGATGTAAGTTATCAGTAAGTAAGGTTAATCATAATGCTAATATTAGCATAACGACCAATAATTATATACGCATTATATATATTATTACATTTAATAGAAATTATTGAAGCTCAGAATTGAGAAAATAGATTGTAAGTGTATTCAGATGACAATTGATAATCAAAGTATATACGTTTCTCCTCTCACAAATCGGTTTGAGAAGGACTGATAAAATTATGTGTATAAGTTAAAAATAAACGATTTCGAAAATCATTTATCCCAAACGTACGCGTACTTGATCAGCAGTTTATAATATTTTTTTTTTTAATTACTTTCGAATAATTTCCGAGCTCATGCTAATATTAATTGACCATCGATATAATCATCAGCATTTATTACAATTGAAGAAAATATTTGGTTCATATATGAGAATCAGCGACATCTACTCTTACTTAATTTTATTAATTCACCGCCGTTTGAGAAATATCGCATTCGGAAAAATTCTCATCGATCGATGGGTTCAATTGTTCAGCATTGAACCTCGAATATGGATTGCAACATCGTTAACGAATGCTGCTCATCATTCGATCAGTCATCAATGAAGTGACATCATTGATAAATGTTGATCATTGTATAATTCGTAGTTACTTATTATTCAATGGGTATCCTTGGTGAATGCTGATCATTTCATCGTTAGCCGCATTTGGGTTCCAATGAACATCTGTGGGAAATGCTGATCTTTCAGTTCATCCGCATTGACTTTCCAATGGACATCATTGGGTAAAACGGATCATTTCGTTTATCAGCATTTACCTTCCCATGGACACCATTAGGCAATGCTGATCACTCGATACATCCGCATTGGCTTTCCAATGAGCATCATTGAGTAATGATGATCATTCGATTCATCCGCATTGGCTTTCCAATGAGCATCATTGAGTAATGATGATCGTTCGATTCATCCGCATTGGCTTTCCAATGAGCATCATTGAGTAATGATGATCATTCGATTCATCCGCATTGGCTTTCCAATGAGCATTATTGAGTAATGATGATCATTCGATTCATCCGCATTTGATGTTCAATGGATACCCATTCACTGTTCAATGGTCAGCCCTGTACGCCATTGACAAATGCGGAAATCTCAATGGGTCCCCATTTATTGTCCAATGGAGTCGTATGAGGACCATTGGTTGCCATTGGCGATTTAATAGAGTTTTTTTACTACGGGAACGGTATACATACGGTAATTTTATGTCAAATCGATCAAGAGTTGGAACCGACCGCTTTTAATTGAAATAAAATTTGGTCAGAAGTTTCCGTTTTGAATAAAACAAAGTTCTACCAATGGAAAAAAATTAAAATAAATATCTCGAAAGCTACTGTAGTTACGAAAAAAAATCGTTCTGGGTTCGTCTTGAAGAGTATACTTGTAGCTACGAAAAAAAATATGCCGAATTTTTTTTTTTGAAAAATGATGAATTTGGAGAATTTAAAATTTTTTTAATTCGTGAAAATCCACTTTCAACATTAAATTTCTCGTTCAATTTTTTGATATACCTTGTACTGATCTCAAAAGATCCTGAAGTGTTTAGAAAGATTTTTTGTTTTTTCAAAAATATGAATTTTTTTACATCGTTCAAATCCACAATCAACATAAAATTTTTGGTCCAATTTTTTTTACGTAATACCGTGTACTGAACTTAAAAGACCCTGACATTTTCAGGATGGTGTTTTCTTATTTCAAAAATGTAAGTTTTAGAATTTTAATAAACATTATTTTTTTTTCTGCCAAGACTGACTTATTGTTTAGGGAGAAATGTTATGACGCGATGTTATGCGGTCAGCTACTCAATATTTATTCTTGATCACGTGCATTTTGCCAGATAAATATATAAATCATAATTTCGGATTTAATATCTCGGTTGAGTGTTTCTTGCAGCTGTGATCCTTGCTACATCCCTAAAAGATTCTGTCAGGGATACGTCTAGGATCCCTACAGGATCCCGGTTCGGTATCCCCACAGGATCCCGGTTTCGTGTTCCTACAGGATCCCGGTTCGGTTTCCCTACAGGATCTCGGTTCGGTATCCCCATCCGAATCTAATAGGCGGACGTTACAATCACAATCAGAATCCGATCCGATGTTGGATCAGATCCCGATTGAGAGCCCGGGATGCGAGCCAGAATCCGGTCGGATCCCTATCGAAATTTCTACATGGGATATGTAAGTACGAATATTATTTGGAGATTCAATTGCCAAGAATCATTTCGAACACTTTTGAAAACCTCTTGTACAATATTTTCTACCGTTTGTACCCAAGAGGTTACCTGCCTTAAAACAATATAGCAGGACCCCGTTTCTACAGAGGCGAAACTGTCACCAATAAATTCACACGAGCAAATCGCCACGAGCTTACAAAAAGTTCGTAATACTGTCGGGACAGAACTTTTTTCTATCTAAATTGATACTCAAAGGCTATCGCTGATCAAATTGTCGTTCGCTTAATTCCCCGGGGTATCTACTGTGCACGGCACAAAGGTCACTGGGAAAATCATACCAGTCTGAAAAAAATTTGCGCACGACTGTCACAGAGTGAACGATCACCGTTTGAACTTTCCGAAGAGGCTATATATTTCACAGACTCTACACCGGGTAAACCGTCACCGCATTACCTCTACACGGCCGAACTGTCACCGACCTAGCGCGTCATTGCGAAACTAACATGGGCTCTATTGTACACGCTAAAACCGTCACCGGACTATCAAAAAATTCATTCACTCACACCAACATGCACGCTACAAGTAGGCACGGGCACACGGGCTTTTTCACGAAACGCGGCGCAATACCCCGCAGGATATACCGGCCGTGCGCGCTATTACCGACTGCCGCTCAATATTGTACGTGCATACTTCTTTTTAGCGTAACTTATCTCTCTATATTATACAAATATTTTGCCGCCACCGCCACCATCGTGTACAAGAATCGAGAACCCAAACCTCCAAACTCAAACCCCCAAACCTGAACCTTTACGATGCGAGGGCGCGTAGCGCCCGAGCAACAAAAACCTCTAGTATTCATATATTTTCATTGTAAGATCCCGATGTGAGTGATGACCGAAGAACGGCGACAGTCGGTAAGAACGTGCACGGACCCCAGACCACCCTATTGCACCACGTTTCGTGAAGCTGCACGAACGCTTAGGCTACATATATAGCGCGCACTAGTGTGAGTTACTGAAATCTCACGTTAGAGCGGTGACGGTTCAGCGGTGTACCACTGACGCTCTTGCCAGTTTTGCACTGGCGCACTAAGCTGATGACAGTTCTGCAGTGCACGATTTCACATTATGAAGATTTTGCGATAAATCATGAACTTGATAAACATTTTGTGGTGTACAGTTTGACATTTGAACAGTTTTGTGGGAGGCAGTTATGATGGTGATAATTCAGTCGATAGTCGGATTAGACATCGATAGTTTAGCAGTGTATAGTTTAGATCGGTGTGCATTGGATCGAATCGAATTTTACAACTCGCCAATTTCTGTCAATGCAGTTTCTATTGAAGATGAGCCTGTCATGACAATAATATAAAATTTTCATAAGCTCGTGCCAGTCCACTCGTGTTAATTTATTGGTGACAGTTTTGCCTCTGAAGAAACGCGGTCCTGCCAACAATATACCCTTTTTTTTATCTTTTTACCGATAAAACTTGAAGATTTCGATGACTTACAATTAATGTTGAGAGCTATGTCGATTGAAAATCGCCAGATCTGATCTACCCATAGTAAAAAAAACTCCATTGAATCGCCAATGGCAACCAATGGTCCTCATACGACTCCATTGGACAATGAATAGGGATCCATCGAGATTTTCGTATTTGTCAATGGTGCGTATAGGAATGACTATTAAACAGTGAATGGATATCCATTGAAAAGTCACGATTGCCCAATGACGTCCATTGGACAGTGAATGCGGATGAACGGAATGATTACCATTACTCAATGATGCCAATCGGGAAGCAAATGCCGATAGATCGAGTGATCAGCATTGCCCAATGGTGTCCATTGAAAAGCAAATGCTGATGAACGGAATGATCAGCTTTACCCAATGATGTCCATTGGAAAGTAAGTGCGGATGAAGTGAATGGTCAGCATTACCTAAAGGTGTCCATTGGAAATCAAATGTGGCTGAATCGATAAATTATCAACATTTTCCAATGATGCCCATTGAATAAAGTAACGGATTATACAATGGTCAACATTTATCAATAATGTCACTTCAGTAGTAAATGAAAATACGACACAATAATAGTAATTACAATAATAATGAATTAACAATCATTGCCTTTTATATTATTATTCATTATTAAATTATTATTATTATTATTTAATTATTATTATTATTTATTATTATTATTATTACAAAAAAAATTGTTTATTACCAGTGTACAGCATTGCTTTATACAAATCCCCCCCCCCTTTCCTAGTGAGGCCGGGGCTGCAGCCCGCACCCTACACCTTTTCCAATCCATATCGCAATTCTGCCGAGAGTGAAGGGAAAACTGCAGAAAAATTTTCACTGATACAGACAGTAAACTCTACCTAAGCGCCCATCGGTAGCAATGCGATCACGCTCTAGCACGACTATCGTTGTTTGGTCAACTAGTTACCTCATCCATTGCGATCCAGTGAGCCAGTCGCACAGTGGGGCCGAATCCCAAAAAGCTGGCTAAAAGTCGAAAAATAAAGTTTAAGTTTCGGTAATTTTTAGTCGTAGGTTAGGTGGGGGAAGAGTCCGAAGGTCGAATTCTTGGCATCAGCGGGCCCTAGCCCTTATACCTGCTTTTGTACGGCAGTTGAAAGGGAGCCCTCGAGCGAGCTCGACGCATCGTGCAGTAAATGACCATTTCAACGCTGCACAGTGCACAGTGGGGCCAAATCCCAAAAAGCTGGCCAAAAGTCGAAAAATAAAGTTTGTGTTTCGGTAATTTTTAGTCGTCGGTTAGGTGGGGGAAGAGTCCGAAGGTCAAATGCTTGGCATCAGCGGGCCCTGGCCCTTATACCTGCTTTTGTACGGCAGTTGAAAGGGATTCCCGAGCGAGCTCGACGCGTCGTGCAGTAAATGACCATTTCAACGCTGCACAGTGCACAGTGGGGCCAAATCCCAAAAAGCTGGCCAAAAATCGAAAAATAAAGTTTGTGTTTCGGTAATTTTTAGTCGACGGTTAGGTGGGGGAAGAGTCCGAAGGTCAAATGCTTGGCATCAGCGGGCCCTGGCCCTTATACCTGCTTTTGTACGGCAGTTGAAAGGGAGTCCTCGAGCGAGCTCGATGCGTCGTGCAGTAAATGACCATTTCAACGCTGTATTGAACAGGACGCCGAAACTTTACAATATATCCGATTCGAATTTTTTCGAATGGAATCAACAGATGAAAGTGAGTAGAAAATCATTGTGTAACTGAAAATTGATAATAATAGTTCATGCGATAATAATAAATGAATCATTTGTACGAAAATTCACGGAAAATTACAAGTGGAAATTCTAAAAACGTAGAGAAAAGTTGATAAGTTCCACAGTGTTCCACGAGCTGACCTATCACATGATGTAGATGGATGTATTATTGAATGGAAAACATCGAAAATGGCTGCGCTTAGCTGCGCGCGTGTCATTGTTACGAGTTTTTGCAATATAAAACATAGTTTTTTGAATTTCGTACATTAACGACGCGGAATGTCTTTCTTGAATTGAATCTTTTTCTTGAATTTTATTGCGGTCTTCATTGTACACTGAAATACATTGGCACCCATCCAAGCAGCGTGTCGCGGTCGGTCGACTTGAAGAGCGCTATATCTATATATGAGGGATTCTCTGTCACCTCAGCCACTTTTTTCCGACCATCTTAGATAGGCCCCATAATTGGTTATATTGAAGTGCTACTAATTTGTAAATTTCTTCACATTTTTAAATTAAAAATTTTACAAATCGCCGTTTTCTTTCCAAATGAATATATCTCGGAAATTTGAAGTAATTGAAAAAAAATGTCTGCACATAAAAGTTGTAGTTTTGTGTTAGCATTCAAGCGGAATATTTGAAATAGTTTTTACGTTCCGGTAACGCTGATTTTTTACCAAAAAATAAAATGATTATTTTTTTATTCAAAAAAGGCCATTTTCTTTGACTGAAAAAATTAGTCTTTCAGTATATCTGATGATATCGCGAAAAGATCACTAGAGTGACACGGATCGAGGTGATAGGGTAAAAAAATGAAACCACACAAATTAATTTTTTTTCCTACCGAAACCTGTGGCTGAGTTGACAGAGAATCCCTCATATGCCTCTTAGTTATATGGTTAAGCTCCAGAGGGGAGAGAATATCAGAGAGTTTAATGTATTGAGTTCTATGGACCGTAATTCTTTTTTATGCATATTTTATTTTTATTTTCAAAAACCCCCGAGTACTGACTTTCAGTCGATCTTATAACGCTTTCGACTTTTTGCCAGCTTTTTGGGACTTCAAATTTGCCATTTTGTTTTTATTTCCAATTTTGACTTCGGATTCATAGTCAGCCACCCCAAAAACCCCCGAGTACTGACTTTCAGCCGAATTTATAACGCTTTCGACGTTTTGCCAGCTTTTTGGGACTTCAAATCCGCCATTTTATTTTCATTTTCAATTTTGACTTCGGATTCGTAATCAGCGACCCTAAGAATCCCCGAGTACTGACTTTCAGCCGAATTTGTAACGTTTTCGACTTTTGGCCAGCTTTTTGGGATTTGGCCCCACTGTGAGTCGCTTGCACAGTTAGGTGAATTACCATCCAAGTGATAAGAACCGCGTCGGCAGGCCTCATCGAAACCGTACAATTAACAGCCCACTTATTGCAATGAGGTCTTTGGGATTCCATTATTCAAGGTGGGGTCCCAACTCACCGGGATTGCAGCTGATAAACAACACTCGAAAATTGAAATATTTTTCAGCGGTGTCGCCGGAGTTCGAACTCGGGTCCCGTGGATTACGAGACCCGCGCTCTAGCCACTTGGCCACTGCTCTCCCTTATTATTATTATTATTATTATTATTATTATTATTATTATTATTATTATTATTATTATTATTATTATTATTTATATTATTATTATTATTTATATTATCACATTTATCCCGCGAAAACAAGCGATCGTGCGCATGTCACATGTGCGTAAAGTAGGCAGAGGATTATCATTATCACCACGAATCGCGCCACGTTAGTTCTATAAATATGATATTTACATCAGTATATCAAAAGAAGTCGGTGGTTTAATGGTTAGCGTCCCAGTCTTGGGTCGTTAGGCTCGATAGGTAGGAAGGTTTTAAATCCCAGTCTGGTCTCGTACATATTCTAGGATTCGTAAATATGCAAAAAAACTAAATCAGTCGAAAAAGTCGATGAACTTTTAAATTATCTATTTTTTTTTTATTTGATTCATGTTGAATTTGAGGATATGCGTAAAAACGAGGGTCGCGGGTTAAAATCCCACTGGGGGCAAACTCTCTTTTTCTTTAATTTTTTTATTATTATTTGACCCTTAGAAACTATCAATTCTGAATGTGGAACTGATTTTCATCGTAAAAACTGATAAATATATGGGAAAAACAAATAATTCTGCACAGGTGGTCTAAAACAACATTTAATTCAACCAATAGATTTGGGTTTGGAAGAAACTGATGGGATGTTCCATTTAAATGAGCATTTTCTAGATCCAGAGAAAGCATTTTCTAACTTTTATGAAAACATATACGGCACCAAAAATTCGTAATCATTTCAAGAAAAGTATTTAATTGATCCAAAGTATGACCTGTATGATTACAAACAATCATTCAGTTGGATGACACAATTTAATTTTTGGAACCACGTAGTCGGAAGCTTGATTCAAATTTTAATTTACTTGACTGAAGTAAATGGGTTTGATATTTTAGTAGTCCGTACATTCCCGTATAGTAACTGTGCATTGTTTTAAACGATTCCATATTTGCTCTCATTGAAGTATGATATTTCTATCAAAAATATATTTACTTCATCCCAATCACGAATTACGGGATAATATACAAATAATTCATTCACTTGCATGATATAAATTTTATTTGTTTCAAATAAATTTTTTACCAGTGTATTGCGAATTATCATCTGATGCAAATATGACTTAAGGGTGAGCACACATAAGCAACACACAACTGCGTATTATTCTATGTGTCATAGATGATTGCAATATGATGCCAATATGAGCTGGATTACGGATTACATTTATGATTTGAAATCTGACTGATTGGACTACGCATTATATTTGTAATTTGTAATCGAACCAGATGGATTACGGATCGCATTGTTATTTTTTAATGTGCAATTCACGATTACGGTTACGCCCAACTCTGGACTTGATACATCAAAGAGAAATTACAAACACCGATAGTGAAATTGATGTCATTTACCGATCCATTGATGACATCGATCTGTGATTACATCAAATTTATTTCTTATTGAATGCTATACTTCGCTAGTGTCCTTGAGTCACTGAGAACAGAAAAATGACACACCGGAACTTGTCCCTTATTTGAATATTTGTAAACCAAATGTTCAATTGAGTTTCTTTCAAAGGTGCATTATAGCAAAGAATTAAAAACTGTCAATAATTACGTGCTCCCGATTATATGGATTTGCAGTTTTTGTTATCATCAGAGAATTAAGATTTGCATTGTTGTGAATCTGTCTAGTCGAATCACCCTTTTTTTTTAATTTTTAAACAGTTTGCACCTTAATATTCCATCGAGCTTAGGCTGGGTACGCCGCAGACGTTTTCAGCATCACGACTGCTACGTCAAAAATGGGAATTTTCACGAACTATTAATGATTTTCGACGTATGACGTGCTGAATTTGATTGAGACTCTCTAGTCGTGGAAAATAAATTTCAGTACTACTCCTGGAAACAATCTCGAACACGTCTGCCCCTGTTTTTGAGTCTAACCTCTCGGAAAGTTACTCGGGAAATGGGCTTGGAATCACGGTTTAACTTTTCATCACGTCGAGGTCTATTGAATTTTCAGATCTTTCGCTACGATATAATTTATTATTAACCTTGCCACGGGGATCCTGATCGTTACTTTTATCGAATGACGGGGTGATTGGGGGAAGATCGATCGGCCTTAATTTGTAAATAATTACCGGATGTTTAAGGATTTCAGTGGAAATGATTTTGGGTTTTGGAGTCCCTCTAGTTATTTCTGTTTCTGTAGGCAATGCCCGTACTCCGTGATAATTTGATCCCAATCTTTGAACAGGGCTTAACCTTTTTGGCCACGGATTCGAATATATCGCGTCGAGTTTACGTAATTGATACCTTCGTCCGGCTCTGCGTGTTTTTTTCTTTTTGCGCGGTACTGGGGGGTTGACTCTCATGGAATTTAAGGGAAGAGTATCCAGGGTGAATTTGCGGATGAGCGTGCAACCTGACGCAACTCTAGTCCCAACCGGATCTCCGCCGAGGAAAAAAGAAGGAATACGAATATTTGGTGAGCGTGCAACCTGACGCAACCCTTGTCCCAACCAAATTTCGCACAAGGATAGGTAAACGAATACCTGGCGGGCGTGCAACCTGACGCAACTCTAGTCCCAACCAGATCTCCGCCGAGGAAAAAGAAGGAATCTGAATATTTGGTGAGCGTGCAACCTGACGCAACTCTAGTCCCAACCAAATTTCCGCACAAGGATAGGTGAACGAATACTTGGTGGGCGTGCAACCTGACGCAACTCTAGTCCCAACCAAATTTCCGCACAAGGATAGGTAAACGAATACTTGGTGGGCGTGCAACCTGACGCAACTCTAGTCCCAACCAGATCTCCGCCGAGGATAAAGAAGGAATACGAATATTTGGTGAGCGTGCAACCTGACGCAACTCTAGTCCCAACCAAATTTCCGCACAAGGATAGGTAAACGAATACTTGGTGGGCGTGCAACCTGACGCAACTCTAGTCCCAACCAAGTTTCCGCACGAGGGGGAAAATAAAGCAAAGAACACGAATCCTCGGATGAAGTACAGATTTACACAACCGCACTGAATCTTGCGATCAAATGAATTAAACAAATAATAGAGGAGAAGAGAGAGAGAGAGGGTTCTTACTTTTTTTGAATTTAATCGTTGGGGCAAGGAAAATTCCTTGGATTCAACTTATTTAATTGTTTAAATTCTTGATAAAATTCCGAAAGAAAAGAAAACTCAGATAAACCTCGTTCCGTGGTTTTATGACACGTCACTGATTTATTACTTTCGCGAACCTTTGCACTGAATCGAATGTAAGAACGAATAGATACCGGCGTTCACATTAATAAAATAAATAGGGGAAAAACGAGCCGTATAATTTTTTTGTCAATATTCCCAAATACATTTCCTTGATCGACGTCATTTAATAAATTAATTAAAAATCGAATTTTTGTTTAAAGAGTTATGTCGCCAACGCCATGAGAATAATCGAAGGTAAAGATTCATTTGAGTGAAATTGGGCCTTTCTCCAATAAACGACAAAGGCTTATTGAAATTTATTAATTTCCGTCCGAATAGATGAGGCTCACTGAATTATAGGTTTCCGGAGATAAAACGTTGCACAATCACGAAAATGATTTTATAAAAATAAATAGAGCTTCACTTACAAAGTCAGATGCTCTCCTGATGGGAAGGGTGATACCATTGGTAACCGGTGATGATCCGGGCGTGAAACGATGAGGAGATCGGCGAGTGCTCAAGGGCGTGGCAGGTAGATGACGAAATCGAAGAAAATGTTGATGCACAGATTTTATTTTTTTGAGATCCAATTTTTATTTTTAAATTATTAAAAGAATAAAAGAATGGTTTGCACAATAAGATCAGTCTTAAAATTTCGCGATTTATTTAACAATGAGCGCGATTTGTACTTTTTCCATCAATTCGTGGATTGCAGTCGTCAAAGTGAAATAAATGGAAATTATTGAACAGAAGATAATAACTAAGCAAAGTAAAATAAAATAGAATAAAACGAGATCCAAAGTCCTTTCCGACATTCAAAGAGTCGATTCGAAATTCGAGAAAAAAATGAAAAGTCGATTCTATTTCGATTCAGAAATTCAAGACTTGAAATTCCAAACAGGAAAAAAACCAACTTCCTTCGAAAAATCGAGTGAAAAATTCTAAGTCCAAAAGCGAATTGTTTCAGAAAAATCCCGAACCAAGAACGTCTTTGTCGAAAATTTCACAAGTTCAACTCAAGAATGGTTTCGGAGTGGACGATGAATTTAGAAGTTTCCAGGTCGGAAAAAATCGAAGAAGTCTGTCGAGAGCGCTTTTTCCGCGCTTTATATACCCAGCGATCCACGCCACCCCGATCGATTTTGGTGGGGATGGTGTGAGCAAGATAGAAGATGCATTTTCCCCTATGAAATCTATTCCCCGCTTTCGCGAGCTTCCCTTAGAGATTGGGGCGCGGTGAGGGCGTTAGCGTAGATCGCTGAGTGGATCCTATGCGTGTGTCGGTATCCCTGAACACATATACAGGCATATGCATGTGCCCCACGCTTTTTACATTCTTAGTTCGTAGACAATGTTAATTCCTTATAGTAACAATAATTTTAACATTATAAATATTTTTACGCGCTTATTCTATCATTTACAAAGTCTTTTTTCTTTGTAGTTAATATTTTATGCGTTTTGTTAAATTGGTTGTTCTTTCTTTTCGTTCTATTGTTTGTTAACTATTTTTTAATTATGCCATTTTTATTTGAAAATAAAATATATGAAGTAGCGATCTTAAATTATTTATAAGTGTTTTTATGCGATATTTTTGCGTGTTAAGCTTAAATTTATATTATTATAAATAAATGGTTAGACGATTTAATAATTTCTAAGGTGACAATGTTTAAACATTCTCGCTAAAAAATTTAACCTGAGTCTGAAAGATCGTTTTTCCTTGGTTTTCCATATTACATTTTTTTTTAGGGTGTGGTCGCATAAGCCTCCTCGTATGAGTCGACTAGAAAAGAGGGGAGGGTGGATGACTACGGCGCATGACTAAAGAAATCTCAAGTCCCCTTCGTGCCTTCTTTTCCTCCAAGAAAGAGATAGGTGAAACATCAGGGTGGGTGAATAAGGAGGGTGGCTAGAATGAGGGGTTGGAGTAGGGAGAGATTCGAGCGATCTCCGGGTAGCGACTAGAGCCAAGTCTCCCGTTCCGCCGCGCAAACCCCGTGGAACGTCGAAAGAGGGGTGGGGGCCCTATGTAACTGGGTCTTGCCTCTGAGCGTTTGGCTTCTTTCTTTCCCTTAGATTTCAACACAGGGAAATATTATTTCGAATTTTGAATTATTTCCATTTAACAATATAAGTTTTTACTTGTTTCTCTTTGGGTTTGATTATTGGATTTAACATTAAATTATCTATCGGATGAGTTCGTAAATCAGGGTACAGTGCAAGGTTTCATTTTGCAATTACATTTTTATTGATTAGTTGCTCGACATATGACTTATATTTGTTTGACTTTTCTTGATTTAGGAAAAGTAATTATTGGATGAGTAGTTTTTACCCTGAAACCTTTTTTGCACATATTTCTGTACTTATACGCATACAGATGAATACACACATATGTATATATACATATATATCCCTATAAATGTGTGCGTAATCCTGTACCTGTTTCCTCGTGAACTGTACAATGGAATTTTTAAAGAGAGGGCCTGGGATTGTTGGCCCGAGCGACGAGGGAGTGAGAGAGAGAAAGAGAGAGAGAGAGAGAGAGAGTCATCAAACGGTGGCTTCACGCAAACGCCTCAGTCCCTTTAAAATATTTTCCTATTGCCCTTTGTATTCTTGTGGGGCCTTCTGCCCTTCATATTCTTGTGAGGCCTACTGCTTTTTCGGGGACGATTAGTGGTTTTGTTTCCATTCTATCATGGGTCTCTCTCTTGCAAATGCTTATTGTATTCAAACCGTCTACCTACCTACTTAATTAGATCTCGTTTTTAATTCTATTTGTATTAGCTATGTTATTAAAAGACATATAAATATATTTCCAACCATTTCTCCCGATTATCACATCACTATTTGATTCTATTTATTTATTCAATCATCTTTTGTTTATTTGATTATTATTCTGTTTCGTTGTTTAATTAATTCTTGGTCTGTTTCACTGTTTATTTAATTTTTGTTCTATTTCATTGTTTATTCAATTATTGCTTAACTTCGTTGTTCATTTTACTACTCTGTTTTATTGCGAATTTATCCTGAAAGTTGATTATCCAATTAAGTTAATTATTTATTTTCAAATTCCGTATTGGCATGCGGTTGGAAAATTCATCGTTATTTAGAGCCATTCCGTTCGTTTTGTACTGAGTCTACTGTAGGTAACACATGTATACGTATATATATGTTTGAGCAAAGAGAAAGGAGGACTGTTCCCCTGTTGTGAGCTTGTTTTTCCGAGAAGATGAAACCAGTGCCTCGCGTCGTTTTGACGGCAGAGCGAAATACTCTATGCTTTATTCTTTCTTTTCCAATGGTAAAGGGTAGATCCAGCGATCTATCCCTTGAATCGATAGACCGGTGGAGGGTATGTCAGTTAGGAAGGCGGCGTCGGATGCCTCGCTCTCAAAATGGTATTTACGAGCTTGCGGCTTTTCGTAGGGGTCTCTGCCCCTGATTTTCCTTCCATACTGCCCGATTTTACCGATGGCCATCTTTTCAGAGATTTTCGGTCGGTAACGTGAATTTCTGTTTTATCATTGAATTGAACGGAATAACCCTGGAAACGATGAACCTTCTTTTTACAGACCTTCAAGTTTTTATCTTTGTTTTTGGTAGCAATTACGTTGAAGAAATGAATTTTAATGGCCGTTACGTCAGGACGTAACACGACCGATTTTGTCAGTCCCCCGTTGATTTGTTAAGATTTTTTAGAAGCTATGAAACTTTTGAACGTTAACCGTTCAATAAATAGCTTCTTAATCGTAGTGAAATTTTTACACGACCTCCTGAATACTTCATATAAGAACATACCAAATTTTCAGAATTGTATCATCATTGCTTCAACCTCCTTAAGGGTTAAAATAAAAAATGATGACAAAATTCTGAAATTTTGGTATGTTTTTGTATGAGGTATTTAAGAGGTCGTGTAAAAATTTCACGACGATTAGGAAGCTCGTTATTAAGAAATTAACGTTTTGTTAAGAACAATTTTTTAAACAAATAAAAAAATATTTTCTAATAAACTTTATTTTCTTTCCGTTGCTTTGAGTATATTGTAGATATTAAAAAATTAAGAGGTCAAAAAAAAACTTATCGCAAAGTTACATCAGTTGCCACAAGACGACATTTAATTTTATTTAATTTGTCAATCTTAATTATTCGATCACGAGCTTCCAAATCGTCGTGAAATTTCTACACGGCCTCTGAAATACTTGATTGAAAAACATACCGAATTTTCAGAATTTTCTCATCATTTGAGATTTGGGTCTCAACAATCTTAAGATCTACCGATAGTCTAATGGACGTGCACAAAAATGCAAGCTTTTCAAATGACCGTCAATCATCGGAAAGACGCTCACAGCTCCAACTCACGACTCGAGAAATGATGGTGAAAGGACTTTGTCATTTCTAATTTAATTCATATAATACTCCTGTTCGGTTCTCACTCGAAATATTATTAGTTTACGACCATAGCGCTCGAGCACGAGGGTCGCCCGCTCGCATTTTCACATCTATTGCAGCACGCTATAGAATAAGAGAAACAAAGGCCATTCAAACCTTCTTGAACGAAATATTATTCGACCAATTTGTATCTTTTTATAAGCAACGGGAAATTTGTTCCAAAATATTAAACTCAGAGGATCGGGAAATCCTAATCTTTTCACCCTTCACCGCCTGTCTCTCGACGCTGTCGCGACACACTTTTTATGGTTTTATTTGTATTGCTTTCAGGCGGTTTTCCTGATCGCAAAACTTTCATTAATTATCATCCGTCTTTTCGTCTCTTTGCGAACCCTCTTTTATGGATTTATTTTGCTATTCAACGCCAGATTTTTTCCCGACACAATAACTACAATTTTCACATTTTTGAAAACCCAAAAATGTTGTAATTTCCACCTCCACACGAAATTTCCAGCCAATAAGATTACTTGTAACCCCACCGAGGGAAAAACTCAGTTTTTAGCAGAAAACTTCGACGCTTTGATGTATAAAAATTGAAGTTAGTTGAAAACTGGACACGATTTGGAGCGGATCTCCAAGTCTTACACGCTCCGAGTCGTTTGAGCTTCAACACTTGAACTCTGGATTAATTTGACACATGACTCGAGTGCTCAACTCAAAACATTAGTTTATCTCTTTAGATTAAATTTAGTATAAATAAATAAATACATTATTTGAACACACAAAACGAGTAAACCTTTCATTTAAATGAATCGACTACGATCTCTTAAGTGACATCGTAGACATTCGCGCGACACAAAAATACAGTCCACTTTGAATCAACAAAAAGGAACTCATACCTCGCGAATGTACACTACAACTCCATTGAATATCAGTACATTTTTTTAACACAATATTAAATGATTGCAATAGAACTTTGACATTTGTAAATAGATTATTTCGTAACTTACAGGAACTGATGTATTACATTATTAATAGTTTCTCTTCCCGTTGAAAAGCATACTGTTGGTGAATCGACCAAGTTTTCGTAAGCATATTTGAGTCGTGCTATTTCGATTCCTTTCACTTTTGATTTTTCAAGTTACTTTATTGTATTCTTTCATAGGACAAAAATTAAGAATACAAAACCGAAGAGTTGAGCCTGGGTATTTTTTCCAAGGTAGATGCACTCAAAGTTCGATGCAAGTTGCGGACTAAAATTTTAACGCACAGTGGCAGAACTCCGTATAGGAGCAATCAACTAACCAGCTTGCATCCACTTTAATTTGGAGCCGATGCTTTAGCGAACGCACGCAGAACGGGAAAATCTCAAGATACTTTTGGAAATATCGGACCATGCCCTATACTTGAGGTACTATGATTACTACTTTAAACCAACATTTATGCATCCTTTCAAAACAGTTGCAAAAGTTTTAATTTTTTTAATTATCTGATTAATTTAGAGCAATAATATTTTAATTTTCCGAAAATAACTAGTATTATGTGTATAACGTTTTTTTTCTGGGGCCCAGAACTGTCAGTAGCACGTCAAAGTAATTTACGGATCGACGAGGCTTTTCAAAAAGCATCTTTATTCGAAGGTAAATAAAAATGTGTCTGTATCTAGTCAATAATTGTAGAATAATTGTAAGATTGTGTTAAGATTAATCGAAAAAACTCCAACCGAAGGATTATATTTTGAATTTCGAATCAAATAGTTTAAAAATGTTTGATTGATACGGTTTTTAGTGAAGTGTTGACAATTTTTTGAGCCCGAAGCGAAGAAAATTTGTTGAACGAATTTACAAATTGAACTTGAAAAAGACATTTTTTTATGAGCAAAAAATACTGATAACTGATTCATATGAAATTTCTTTTCCATATATTCCACGGTGAACTAACTTAGGCTTATCATTTTACTGGATTTACTTGAAAGAAAAAAATAGTATGCCCGCTTATTCTTATTTTTAATCTTTGGGTTAAAAATTTTAATGTTATTAGAAGAATTCTTTGGAATTTTTTGAGACGCAAAAATTATTGGAAACTTATTGTATTATTGTATCGACTCTATATATATTTATCGAAACTATTAGTACCGAGTAAAATTTCTATCGAGCTTGTAAAAATGAAACATTATTTGAATAAAGCATAAATAATTGAGTCAAAAACAAAATTTCTGAAACATTATTGAAAAATAAAAAAATTCGAATTATCGAAGTTTCGAATCTTTCTCACTCCGACACCCCTATATGATTGTTTTGCGAAAATGTATTCTTGATACCTATTTATGTTTACCGAAGGAGGTGCTGCGTCATTGAAAATTATGAACGCGATCTTGCAGATGATCACCGTAGACCGTTGTTCGTTATCGGTTGTCGACGGCGCCGGATTCCTGAATATTATCAAAACGTCGGTACCACTTTACACTCTTTTGAGTAGAAGAACGATGACGAGATTGCTTTATTTGACGTACGATAACTTAAAACATCTGCTTAAAAAAACTTGAGCACTGACGTATGACATCTGGCTTGATGTATCAAATCAAAGTTATTTGGGCATTACGGTACACTATTTTTCCGTTGAAAAAACTTTGACGAAGGGTGTCTTGGGTGTTTTTCGTCTGAATCAAACTCACACCTATGCTTATATCGAGGGCATATTTCAAGGGGTTCTTGAATCGTTCAAGATCAAGCCCAAACGTATTACGGCGATCGTCACAGACAGTGGAGCTAACATAAGAAAAGCTATCATTGATGCGTTCGGACGTTCGAAATATATCCCTTGCTTTGCTCAACTTCTACCGCACGTGGTACCCGATGATGTACAGGAATTGTCTTGCATTCAACGAGCCGTCAGCAAAGTAAAAGCTATGGTAACCTTGACTAATCGAAGTGTAGTAGCTTCTGACGAGTTGAAGCGCCTCCAAATCCGCGATGGCAAAACCATCGATACTGCACTGAAATTCAAACAGGATGTCCCGATGCACTGGAATTCGACTTTGTTTATAATCGAACGATTATTAATCCTCGAAGAATATGTGTATCTGGTTATTCAAAAATGTTAAAAACCGCCCAAGATACGAAAGCATCTTGCGCGATTGAGCATCGGTTTAAAGATCTGGAATCATATCAAATTCTTGCCATGGCAACAAGTTTGGATCCGCCCTTTGAAAAAATTCATTTTAAGCGACTATTAGCTGCAACCGCAGCAATCATGAAAATAAATTCTTTGTTTAATGATAGTCCAGGTATCGATTCAAGTTAGACTATCGACAAACACAATCGAAAAAGTATAGCACTTGAACCAGAGTCTGGTGTTTGAATAGCTCACTTGACTTTGGTAGCTTTATCTCGCTTGAGTACTATCGTCCCTCAAGCTCATAGTCTTGAATCGAAACAGTATCTCAGTCAGGATAAAATTGAACGTTCGGAAAATTCGTTTGAAGATTATGGAACAGTAAGATACACGTATCTGAATTCATATCTCATGACGATCAAATATTTTAGCATCGTCGCAACATCGGTACCGTCAGAACGACTTTTTTCAACAGCAGGTCCTATTAAAGTCGATCGCCGGAGTACAATCACCGGACAACAACTTACTATTACAATTAATCGTTATCGTGTATTATTTTTAGGACCCATGAAAAAAAGATGTGGGACATGTTTTGAGCCACTATTTGAAATGTATAATCATCGTACATAGGACGATCTTTTCTTTTGTTATCATACATGGTACGATTTTTGTCTGCTAAATCATTCTATTATACAGAATGTTTTATTTTATTGTTTGACGAAATATAAGTACGTTTGGAACATTTGATTATTGTTATTCGTGTATGTGTGTAGTGTAACCATGCAAAAATTTACGCGATTTGTTCTGCTGAATAGTTTTCCAAAAACCGTGCTACATTTTGTGATGATAAATAACTAATGCTTATTCAAGTATGCGCTACGCCTAATTTTTCATTACCATGCATGAATCGTTGATATAGTACGTGAATGAGTTCGACTACGAGGTATGCAAAATTTTAAATACAATTTGTTAATCTTTTATATTTGCCAATATTTTTTTTTTCACTTTAGGTACAATCTGAAAGTATGAATTTCAAATACTAGAGCGCGAAGGATCATATACAACCTGAATATCGCTGTGGTGATTCGGACCAAGAAAACCGAAGCAAGGATTTACATTATTCATATTTATTTATTGATTATTATATTTATTTAAAGATTGGAGCACTATGAAGCGATGCCGTTCCTGTCGTGTATAATAAATCATTGTGCGCATCTTTACTTCTCTACCTACTTATGTCATGTACCTAGTACCTCGTTATTACCTCGTCGAATCTTGCAAATACTCACTACTTTTAGTAATAGCGGGTGAAAATATTTTTGTTACATTTAAATATTCTGATTACGAAATAATCGATTGTTAAGAATCGATGTTTCAATTAATCGATTCTTTCAAAATTGATTACTTTTCTAAGCATCGCGCATGCCTAAGAATTTATCCTCGAGGAGGATTACGGCATTGGTAAGTCGGAAGTTCTTTATGAAAATTTTTACGTAAAAAATTATATGGAGCAGAGGATTCTATACAGAAATATTATGGGTTTGGCATCTCTCGAGGCCTGACGTTTTTTGAGGTCTGACTTCTTTCGTTGTCAAATGTATAATCCGTGTTCATGCTCGTCTAGATAAACACACCATTCGTATACTCCTTGTGCGAATGAGCACTTGCCGTACTGCAACATCTTGCGGCAAGTCTCGGAAATAACACTGCGTGGCTCGTAGTGATGATGATGATGACGATGATAATAATAATAATAATAATAATAATAAAAATAATAGTTATAATAATAATAATAATAATACTGTGCCTACGTAACGAACATGTGCCAAGCGCGTGATTGCTTGTTCTCGGTTAATACAATGACAATGTAAAATAATAATCAAAAGTGTGAATACAATAAACTTGAGTAATATAAGCAAATATTATATGAGTTTGTGCATATGACAATGTGTTCCTGTATTCTTATATTTTTGTTTCCATTGCAGAGATAAATAAAAAAAAATAAAAAAGGTTTTGAGGTCTACGATGCCTCAGTAACAAGATTCTGATTTTGTCGATAACGCTGCACATGTATATTCTACAACGTGTCCGAAAAAAGCTTTACAATCGATGAGGTTAAGGTAGATCTCAAAATTATGAGGTGAAAAGTCCCAAGAAGTTTTTTTGTCCGATGATCAATTAGATTGTTATTAAATTTGTACCTGACCGAATTAGAAGCGCTCCTTTAATACGCGCTGTCAGTGAGTTTACGCCGGAGCTGAGGGTGTGTGACAGTGCGCATACTATAAACATGATTATAAAGATGAATAAAGTTTCGTGTGATTAAATTTTATTTCCGTAAAACTTTTTATACTTTTCACAGTTTTGTTCGATGTTTCATTTCCTATATGAGTGAACAGATCATATGTGGTTTATGCATAATTATGGTACAACTGTGCAGTTTACATGATTTTTGAACAATTTCAAAAAAATCCCCCACGGAAATTCACATATTTTTAATATACGCAAAATATATGTGGATATATTTCGAATATATGTACATATATTTTTAATCCACACATATATGTTGCACTAGGGTGGTCCTTATTTAGGCTATGTTGTTTTTTCTGTTGACGATAGTGCTAAATCGGTTTTAAATAAATAAATAAAAATGCATACCAAATTTCAGCTCGATATCTCAATTTTAACCTGGTCCCCACGGCAGTCAAAGTTTTAAAGGGGAAATACGTGTATTTTATATGGTCAATGATTTTTACATTTTTTCAACTTGGTTAATATTGATTTAAAAATTTGAAACTTGGCACATATATTGCTTATAGTATAAGGTATATTTGTAGTATTTTATCAGATTTTTCATCCTCGATTTTCCACATACCCTCCCGCTAAAAAGTTTGGACACATTTGTTGAATTTCGCACCACACTAAAAGTTTGATTGCGGAGTCAATAATGGAGATAACTATATTTTTCAAGCGGCGTTTGAAAGAGGACATATTAACCTTTATTTTTCTTTTTTAGAAATTTCTCTACGATTTTTTTTGAGCCCGGTACGCACTTTTGAACTTGGCCATTTGCCATGTTCCGGGAGGGTATGTGGAAAATCGAGGATGAAAAATCTGATAAAATACTACAAATATACCTTATACTATGAGCAATATATGTGCCAAGTTTTAAATTTTTAAATCAATATTAACTAAGTTGAAAAAATGTTAAAATCATTGACGGTATAAAATACACGTATTTCCCCTTTAAAACTTTGACTGCCGTGAAGGCCAGGTTAAAATTGAGATATCGTGCTGAAATTTAGTATGAGTTTCTATTTATTTATTTAAAACCGATTTAGCACTATCGTCAAAAGGAAAAACAACATAGCCTAAATAAGGACCACCCTAATGTTGCATATATATTAGCATATATTCTTTGTAACGTCCGGAGATGTTAAGATAATCGCGCCTAAGCGTCGAGCGGCTAACGCTTTACTCTGTTGACTATTTATCGCGACAAAAGTAACAACAAATAATCGGTAGTGGGAACGTACACTGAAAGATCTCTGGAGACCTTGTTTTATCAACTGGTTATTAAATTTAGATTCACTTGTTCATTGCGGAGTTCCTTTTCATACCCAGGATTATGCTTTTTGAGTAAGGTTGATCGTCGATTGATGGTTGACACTTGATTTCAGTTAACACTCGTTTATTATTTTGACGTCGAGTATTTCTTTATATCTCACACAATTCACAATTTCGAGAATACAATTTTGAATAATTAGTCGACGCGGTAACACACTTCGCGGACAATTTCAAACACAAACTTTTAATATTAAATAATGATAATAAAAGATTCGCTCACGACGACATCAATTCCGAGGCTAGATACGCGATCGCGGACACACTAGGATAGTCCTGCTCCTCACCCTCTCGCGAAGGTTCGGAGCGTGACGACTCAACGCCATCGAAGACTAAACGAAGACTAAACTTGAATTTGTCGCTGCGCAAGAGTTTTTAAAGGGTCTGTTTGCTCAGCGGGAGATGATTTTACAAATTTGGGTACACGGATTTTCCTACGTTTCTATTGGTGAATACAGTTGTTTTTCGCGTTGGTCTAGTTATGAAAAGCTTAACCCCTTGCTGAGGTAACACGTGCATTCCCCTGCTGAGTTTCTATTTCTATGTGAAAATTGGGAAAAACAGGGTTTCTTCGTGAAGGAAGGGCATATGAGGAATGGGAGGTTTCGGGAGTGTCGTTGTTTTGAAACTAAGGGTTTGGAAAAATGCTGCTCTCTGTAGTACTTGTTTCCCAGAACATGCGGGAGAGGCAATAAACTGTGATTTTTACAACCTGTCATCCAAACAAGATCAGTCCACTTGGCGGTTTCTTTTAATATTTGGAGCTCTTTTCGGAAAGTGCCTATACTAGTACACAGAGACGAGCGCGAGGGTATATGTATACGTGGAGTGGATGCGTGTGTCTATGCTCGCCTATATACTTGCGAGTAGGCCGGTAGGGATGCTCTGGTCTCGGTGACACTTGTGTGCGCACCGGTTTGACGATTTTACGACTTTTCTCCATGCTGAGATATTTGAGCAGCTTGGGGTCTGATGTGCACGTGTTTCCGTGAGATATTTTGGATATTCTAAGTTGATCGCACTACGTGTGGGAAAGCGACTAGAATTGTTAGCTATTTTTCTTTTCCGAAATGCGTCATCGTGAACTGGTTTTTCCTTAACTATATTAAGACGGTGGCGGAGGGTCTGAATTTAAACAAAACAAGAAAAATTGAAAATACGTCATACGTGACATCTTAATATATGCTAATATATTTGCTACATATATGAGAGATAGGTGTGACTCACATGTATCTCCCATATATTCTACATATATTCTTAATATATGCTACCATATATGCAACATATATGGTAACATAACTAACAAACGAACACAATATTTATTTAATTATTTAAGTTTATTATGTTCACACTTTTCATTATTATTTACATTATAATGTTTATCCCGCGAGAACAAGCGATCGGGCGCCTGCCACATGTTCGTAACGTATAGGCAGCGTCGCGATAGTTTCCAGACTCGCCGCGAGATGTCGCAGAGCGGCATCCGCTGAACTCCCAGTAGTATTGGTACCCGTCTGGTGCCCCCCACTCCCATCCCCAATCCTAACCCCACCATGCGGCTTCCCCCACCACTCCACTTTTCCCCCCACCACCTTACGGTGGTAGAGAAAAAGTTCGGCGATGAGGTAGACAGTGAGGGGACGAGTGGGGATGACCGGGGCGATAGAAGGGTACCAATTTTTTTTTGCTGAAATTTTTTTAAATCGACTCACCGAATTTTGAACGACGACGACAATGTGATGATGATTATGATGATGATGATGATGATAATGGCACACACACACACACACACACACACACACACACCCGCCTGTACACTCACTCTTCATCGTTGGTATACACCCCCTCATCCCGCTCGCCAGCGTCATATGGTTCATCAGAGTTAAGCATGACGTGGACGATCTCCCCGAGGTCTTGGGACGCGTTGTCCTTGAGGCGAATTCGAAGGAGCCCAAGCCCGTGGTCCCGGGACATAATTTTCGCATGCATTGCGTGAAGCCCAGGACACACGTTCTCGAGAATTTCCCGAACGCGGTCATCTCCCTGATGGTCCTCCATCCCACGCAACTCGCACTCGATTATGAGGGGTGGCATCATGGCGAAATACGGCTCGGCGTAATAAATTGAAGACAGCAAAAAAAAAATCCGAATCGTTCATATCGACGAGCCGTACCTCCGTGTATCCCTCATCGTCGGAATAAATAATTTCCCCGCGGTAGATTGAAAAATTTCGTACAACGATACACGAAGCACCTGCTACGCGTCCTTCATCTCGCAAGACGCGTCCCATTTGATCATCGATATAAAATGAACGCATTAAATACTTGAGTTCTTCGAATGCAATTTTCATGATTTCCGTGCGCACATTCACTCCGCACCCACTCACGACACTCACTATGATAGCGGAACAAAAATCTGGAAAAAAATCCAAAGAAATTCGCGGGAACATTTTGAGTTTTTTATTCGGTTTTGTACCACGTAGCTGCACCGAGCGCGATTGAATTAAGACTGATGTCCGTAGGCAAAGCATATCATCATCAGAGACAAGAAGAAGAAGCTCCAGCGCTCAAAAATCGTAGTCAGCAAAATTGCACGTGCGAATCTCCGAATGTACTCGCAGAACGTGACACACACACACACACACACACACACACACACACACACACACACACACACACACACACTGGCCAAGAATCACTCCCATAAACTTTTCTACGAGAGACTATGTAAAATTTATTATTATTTATATTTCACACGCGAGTGTGCATATCATTCGAGGAATTTGGACGAGTGCGCTTTTGTCACCACTCTCACCTACGAGTTCGGCGAAATTTATTATTACTACTGCTGCTCAGGATAAATATGAGAATAAAAAGGAATTTTATAAGCGATAGTATGCATTAATCTATACTCATTCGATTAAAAATTTTATGAAATAATTTCATTTCCACGGCAAATTGAAAAATACATACTCTTTCTTATATTCAACAAAAACAATACGAGGGTGATTTCAAATTTTTTCTTCACATATTTATTATTTGCTGTCAGCTCACTTCTCAACGTCGTTTACATATAAAATCGAAGAAAAAAATTTATACATAGTTATTCAAAGTCCTCGATTTAAGTTGTTACACTTTCCACGATTTTGTCTTTATACAATGTTATTATTTCGCGGAGCGCTAATTCCAAAAAATTTTCTCCAAACTTGGGGTAGTCTTTTTTCAATTTCTCACCGATTTCCACAAGTATTTTAGATACACAGTCTCTTGATTCCAGGAACTCTTCCACAGCCGCGCGTTCGGTTGCTTTTCCGCCCAGGTGTCCGCGGATATACGATACCACCTCACTCATACAGTCGTTTATCGCTGCGGTGTCTCGTTGTAATCGTTGTATGTGTACGTCAAAACACTTGCTCGTTTCCACGAGAGTTTTGAATGTTTGATGCAGCAAAGTAATATTTGGCGAGTAATTTGGCCTTGATCGTTTTGCTGACGAATTTCCTGTTTCCTTCTTGTCCCTCTCACTGCACCCAAAACACACGGCTCTCTGCTGATAGCACGTGGTCAATAGCACGGTGAATACGCCATTATCCATCTTCGTTCCGCATATTCTTTCAGCTTTGATACCCCAGGCATTGAAGTATCGATCGATTCGTGGATAATCGTTTTTAAATGTTTCCCAATCTTCCACTCCAAGCGTCACACCGGCGAAAGAATTCGCCAAAATCTTGACAACCGGAGTGATATAACCGCTCACCACGGTAATTCAAATCCCGATGTTATTATTTTTCCGTATGATCTATTTAATCCGTATAGCGTACTTGATGCGAGATGCGGGGAAGTAACACGTCTTTCAACGTTCGATGCTACGATATTTTCCGTTTCAGGTTGCTCTTCGTGCGCTCGTGATTTCTTAAATTATATAAAATCGACAAATTGCGCTGCTTTTAAATCATTTCCCCCTCCACTTCGAATATTGCGCGGTATGTATTTTTTTTAATTTCTATTCGCAATTGTTGATTTTCTTTGATAACCATAAATTTCGCCGCTACTGCCAATAACTAGACAGCTAGTCAGTCACACGTGCATATATTTTTTCAAGGACAATAAATACAATGGCGGCAATAAATCAAAAGAAATGCTTGCTTCAGCATTTATCATATTACCGTCTCGAGACCATCGCAAAATCATTTGAAGTTTGCTATTGTCTCTGCTTCTTAAAAATTTATATTCTGCTCTGCAGCGAGAAAATTTTTATTCCGTAATGAGGGCGTATCTTCGTAGATATGGTTGGGATCGATTTTGAATCCTGGGATTATATTACCTCCAATATGTCCTTTTTCCATTGATATTCTCATTTCCGGGCTATCGATCTTCATTTTCAAAGAATTGGGAGAATTTTCAAAAATTGGAGAAAAACCCCTGTATCTTCCAGGGTTCAAACGGGAGCTGTTTTGAATCTTGGGATTATAACATCTCCAGAACCTCCTCTATCCATTGGAAGTGTCAATTTGAATACTCGAATTTTTTAATGTAATTTTTTGCATATTTTCAGCAAAAAACTGATTGCAGTGCTCTGGCGCCCTCACCTGCCCCACTTTCCCCTCGCTATCATTCTCTACATTGCGATGGCATTCTTTGATTATCTTTTGCGGTGTGAGGAAAATTATCGTCGAGAGAGAAGCCGTGGCCGTACACTGTTGCTCGTTCTCTCTCTCTCTCTCTCTCTCTCTCTCTCTCTCTCTCTCTCTCCACCAGATTCTCGCACACGCTCTTTCTCACTCGTTCATACTTGCACGGCCATAATGAATTCGCGGTCGGCCATCATGGAAGCGATAAAAGTTATCGCTCTATACTCTCTTGTATATAATATTCGCTGTACCAATCATCACCGTGAATTAGTCAGCGGCCATCATAAAACTGATAGTCCTTATCGTATGCAGTTTTTTAAATGCTTGGATCGCAGCCATCATTTTTATTTGCCACGCCTTATAAATGCGCGAATACATGAATATAAATATTCATGAATGAAAATATAATACAATTGGCGAATTTATGGTAATTATGAAGTTTTTATAGCCTGCGCATTTGCGACGAATATTAATTACGATAAAAATGAAACCCTTTATTGGGCTTCATGAAGATTTATCGGTAATATTTTTATAAAAGTAATAATTTTTCCCCGAGTTTAATATAGAGTGGCGTTGTTTAATTTTATTTATACTGATGCTTCAGGTTATATTTTGATACCTCAGAAACTGCAGCAAAATGAGTTCATTCTTTTATGCTATATATGCTTTGCTTACGATTATATTTCAGCATTGAAGAATAGCCCTACCAACACGTTCTTTTTCTTTACAATAAAAAGGACACATATATAAAATTTCTCCTCTGATATTCCTGACATATTAAATGTAGGAGACTATCAAAACCTGGCAGTTTATTTGCGACCGACATTGCGATCGTTTCTTTTTCATTATGGTGCGGATTATACAGCGTAGCGTCCTTCTTAATTTATTACGCTATTTAATTGATCGAAACCCGCGCTTGGCTACAAAATGGCTTTTCGAAAATTACAAAATGATGATTAATTATATGCACGCTCGTGTTGTTCTTCAAAAAATTCGTGGGGCATTATATGATTGCTCGAAAAGTCAAATTCTCGAGGCATATAATGCAGGTTATTTTCAATCTCAACCTTTGATTGATTCGCTGGTTAGAGTAATTCGAAGGCGGGGATGGTCTTCTGATCCAACATTTCAACCAATATTCAGAGAACGCCGTAAGTTTTTTGGTAATTTTTTAATTATTTATACGCGTGTGACAGTTGATTTTTTTTCTTACTTGAATTTTATATAATTCAATAGTGTATATGGTTTGGTATGAGTTTGGTTGATGCGGAGACATACGATTTCAACGCAGAAGGTAAATCTGATACGGAGCATGAGAGCGATGAAGCCGATGAGACTAAAGAATTTTGGCTCGATGCGTCGAAAAATCGCTACCGTCCTCACGATCTATTGATCGAGGATTTATGTCATCATCCGCGCAATCTAGCATTAGCAGGCCCATCATGGGCTAGTTCTCCACCACCACCACCACCTTCCTCACGCGACTCATCAACAAGTTCCTTTCCAAATTGCGAACGTGACGGCGAGGCTCATCAACAAGTTCCTTTCCAAATTGCGAACGTGACGGCGAGGTTGGAGTCGTCGTGTTAGAGGACGATGGAGAAGAAGACAACGCGGAGGAAATGACAGAAGAGGAAGAAAAAAAGGAAGGAGAAGAAGAAGAAGAAGAAGAATCCGATGTTGATTCAGGTTAGATATTTATCTTTTTTAAAATTTAAATAAAAAATAATATTTACATAAAAGAGTAAATATTATTTGACACGAGGCGTGGTTGTATAAATATTTTCCTAACATACATAGGATATTCCTCGAAAGAAGCTCCGTTATTATTGGGTGATCAAGTGTTGCAAAGAAATCATCGTTTGATGATCAGAAGAGCGGTAGAGCAAGAATACGCAATGCAAAATCGCTACCCCGATGCTGCCGATGGCTTCGAGTGGTAGAAGTATATATCTTTTATTGTTTAATTTCGATAAGTTATTTATCATTCTATTTGCATAATAAAAATATATTTTTTTCGTTTTATTACAGACATTCAAGTTAGAGGTGGTGTTGCCGATAACAATGATCGCAACGAGGGGGGTATTTTACCTCCTGGGCAGCGATTCATCATTGTCTCTGAAGATACGTGCTATTTTCGCCGTTTCAAAACCCGTGGACGGCGAGTCAGTTCTCGCGTACGACCACCCCCTACGAACACCGAACACTTATCGTGGTTAGATGGCGCGATACGAGATGTACTCACGCATCTCACGAACTCTTGTCAACCACACGATTACGCGGGGATGACCTTCACAGCACCAGCTTTAACTCATGAACCAGCTTGGATTTCTTTTCGACCGGTGCGTGAATTTTCAACGGATAATATTTGGACGCTCATAAATGACATTGCGCAGAGTGCTCGAGAATTTAGATTGGACGAGGGTGTGTATGAAATGAGTGTGAGTGTGGTACGTGGTGTCGAGGGTGGTGCAGGCAAACGTCTCACACACGAGGGTATAGCGAAAGACTCGATTCTGCAAATTCATAATCGCGATAATTTGTGTTTACCCCGTTCGATCGTTGCCTCGCTGGTTTACTCTCAACGAGGTGAACTTCGATCGGGTGAATTACACAAAAATTGACGAAGAATTCGGGACGGTCGTCGCGAGTATCAACGGAGCAAAGCATTGGAACTTGTACGTGAAGCTCGCGTAAGAAGTTTATGAATTTTTGACTTTCGGAAGATGCGTTCAAGCTCTTCATGATGGGGGAGAAACTGTAAGCGGGGTGCATGGGCGTATCAAACATAAATTGTACATATTGTATTACGAACGCTCGCACGATTATCAGCCAATTCTTAATCTTGCCGGAGCACTAGGCAGTCGGGGTTTTTGCGTAGATTGTAACGCTAAATACACACGAGTACACGAGCATCGCTTCTCCAAGCAATGCCCTCGTTGTAAATCGTTAGCTTGCAGGGGTGATAGAGCAGTTTTCAAGGAATGCAGTGATTGTAATCGCATGTTTTTTGGAAACGAGTGTTTTGCACTGCATAAGGAACCGAAAAATAGTAGAGCTTGTCGCGCTAAACGCGAATTGAGCGTATGTCAGGCTTTAAAAGTATATCGTGAATGCAATCGTCTAATTAAAAATTCATCAAAGCATCAACATGTATGCGATATGATTTTTTGCACTACGTGCAAATTTATGCGCTCAACTTCGCACCACTGCTATATTTCGCCTGTTAAAGCAACTAATGATTTAAACCCTGTTGGGAAAAAACAAAAAAATCTATCGCTGCAATTTATTTTTTATGATTTCGAAACACAGTAACATTCTCGTTTACCAGGCGATAATTCGACACGTGTACACGAGCCTAATCTTTGTGTCGTGCAGCGAGTATGTTTGACGTGTCTCGATGATCTCGATATAGAAAATCCCTGTTCTATTTGCGGTCAACGCGAATTTGTATTTTCTAACGAGCCAATTGCCGCTCTCGTAGGGCTGGCTATTAATTCAAAATTCTCAAAAATCATTTGCATTGCGCACAATGCTAGGGGCTTCGATGGCCAATTTATTCTTCGTTATCTTATCGAGAATAAAAAGACTGAAATGCCAACGTTAATAATGAATGGTACGAAAATTATCTCCATGCGCGTCGGGAAAATTGCTTTTCTCGATAGTTTAAATTATCTCCCGATGTCGCTCAGCGCACTGCCAAAAGCATTCGGTTTCGCTGAAACAGTTACAAAAGGGACATTTCCGCATTTATTCAATTTACCGAAAAACCAAAATTATATCGGTTCGTTACCATCTCTCGATTATTATTCGCCCGACACGATGTTTTCAGAGGCTCGAGAAAATTTCTTGGAATGGTACAATGAAATGAAGAGCTCGGAATATCAATTTGACTTTGCTAAAGAATTTGTACATTATTGTCGCACCGATGTAACGGTTTTAAGACGCTTGTGTTTGGCATTTCGAAAACTTTTAATTCAATGCGGAAACGTTTGTCTTTTTGCTGAAAGCTGTACAATCGCCTCTGCATGCTCGCTTGAATTTCGTAAAAATTTTTTGCAACGCGATCGCATTGCTATTTTGCCACCCGGTGGATACCGCTGGGGCGATAAGCAATCTCGCAAGGCCGTTTCGTGGCTCATATGGCTGGAAAGAGAACGTCATCGTGTTATCATACACGCTGGACGTGCGAGAGAGTATCGCCCTTCCGCGGGGTTACCCCCGGTGGATGGGTACTACGAAGAAAACAAAGCCGACACTCGTCACGTGCTTCAATTTCACGGATGTTTTTGGCACGGGTGCCCTCGATGTTATCGTATAAACAGAGACAAACAATTAAAATTCGGTGATTCGATGGATGAGCGATACAAACATACTGTAACTACATCGGCACGAATTAGAGTGCAAGGATATGTATTGGAAGAAATGTGGGAATGTGAATATGACGAATTGATAAAAAATAATGGCGAGATGCGTGAGTACGTGGAAAATCATCCCATGGTAATTCCTCATCCGCTCGATCCGCGTGATGCTTTTTTCGGAGGGAGAACGGAAAATTTTGTAAAA
Organism: Alloplasta piceator; assembly: GCA_946863875.1. Taxonomy (NCBI): domain Eukaryota; kingdom Metazoa; phylum Arthropoda; class Insecta; order Hymenoptera; family Ichneumonidae; genus Alloplasta; species Alloplasta piceator. The sequence continues at coordinate 27,507,064 of OX333078.1, forward strand.
TTCTACGATATAGAAGTCGGGGAAAAGATAAGATACGTGGATGTTTGCTCCCTGCATCTGTGGATGTGTAAGACGGGAAAATTTCTGGTCGGACATCCGAGTATATATGTTGGAGATGAATGTCGTGAAATTATTGGTCCAAATAACGAGCTTGATCGTGTTGAGGGTCTCGTCAAATGCGTCGTGCTAGCTCCAAGAAATTTATACTTACCCGTGTTACCATATGGCATGCGTGGAAAATTATTATTTGCCTTGTGCAGAGCATGCTGCGAAAATATGAATAATCATAATAATAATCAAAATTGTATACACGAAGATCCCAACGAACGCGCATTTTCCGGTACATGGGTCACGGATGAATTGTGGAAAGCTGTTTCTCTCGGGTATACGATCACTCGGATCGAAGAAATTTGGCAATACGAAATTGCGCGTTATGACCCAATAACGCGAAATGGCGGTTTATTTACCGAGTACATAAACACGTTTTTGAAAATAAAGCAGTGGGCGAGTGGGCCACCGTCAAATAGCGCTGATGATCATAGTGCGATTACTCGCTTCATCGCATCTTACGAGGAAGCCGAGGGTATACGGCTCGATCCAGATGCTTTGCAATCGAATCCGGGCCTTCGCTCACTCGCTAAACTTGCGTTAAATTCATTTTGGGGTAAATTTGGCCAACGCGAGAATCAGCCTACCACACTGATTATTTCAACGCGAAGCGAGCTCATGGATCTGCTTACGAGCCCTGAAATTGAAGTCGTTGGCATATTACCGATCAATCATCATGTAATGTATGTCAATTATACATATAAGCACGCATACGGCTATTCGACCGTCCTCAACATCAAACGTTGTGATTGCTGCTTATACAACGGCGCAAGCACGTCTCAAATTGTACACATATCTCGAAGGACTCGGACGTAGAATATTGTATTGTGATACTGACTCGTGTATTTATGTAAGTCGCGAAGGCAAATTCCAAGCAAACAGATTGTTCTATAGGTAAGGTAGAATGAGTATTAAATTGAAAAGTCGTGCAAGCCACATTCACTCTTGTTCTCACAGAACGCCACTGTTATTGTTATTTCAATTTTTCAAGGTATCAAGTCCACTTCAAGCATGTGAACGTATTGTACGTTATGAAGAAATATTTTTGCTCAGGTCAGGTAGGGTATGTATTTGGATTAAAAGTCTTGAACATGCAAGTCACATGCAATCTTGTTCTCACAGAACGTTTGTAATCAGCGACCCCAAAACCTCTCGAATACTAACTTTCACTCCAATTGATCGATTTTTTGCATTTTTGGTCTACCATATGGGTTCCGCCATTATTAATTTCAAAATTCGCATGGCAAATTCGTTATTAGCGAGCCCAAAAATGTTGGAAAGCGACTTAATTGTGCTTTCATCGAGTAAATTTTTTGCATTTTTAGTCCGCTATTTTTAATTTAGAAAATTGCATTGCCGATTCGTAATTAGCGATCGCAAAACTCGTCAAATGCTAATTGTTGCTCTGACCGAGAGATTTTTTTCATATTTTTTGCAAATTCAATTTTTGTTCAATATGAACAATTTCGACGTTTTTTTTAAACGTTTTTTTTCAATCACAAAAATGTTGTCTTGACGAGATCTCAAGAGTCTCGAATTCTCTCGCGGTATTACCATTCCCCTGTCATGCGAATTTTTCGTCCGAAGTGATTCGGAATTGTCATTGCGAATGACATTTAGTCACTTCGATCGCGGCAAACTTGACAGCTGTGTGCTCAGACCGACTGACGGGACAATAGCACAGCGCACTTCACGCGGCACCTTCGTTCGATGAAATTCATGATTTTTCGTCAACTTTGATATTTTTTTTCACAGCGAAAAAAATATGTAAAGCACTTTAGTACGAGTGGTCTGGATTTGGAAAAATATGAACTTTAATAATATATTTTTTAAATGCATTTCCGATTTTTTTTCGAAAAAAAATTTTTTCCACAGCAAAAACTACGAATCGGATAATTATGCCATATTTTTTTTTAACGAGAGCGGACAAAATCGTTCGCGATACGTACTTAAAATCAGTCAAAATCGCACTATAAATCAGTTTAAAAAAGCATGGCCACCCCCGAATTGTCACCCTGTATATGAGCGGATTTAAAATATATGTACATATATTAGAAATATATCCACGTATATTTTGCGTATGTAAAAAATATATAAATTTCCGTGAGGGTCGATTTCAACAAATGTAAATTTCTGCTAGATTCTCAGGTGGTTCCATACGGATATACAATCAGATTTTCAAAGTTAAAAATGGAAGATAAAATTTAAAAAACTGGATTTTAATGAGAGTTTGATAAAAATTTCAATAAAAATAGAATCCTAAATGATGGAGGGATGTTCGTGGAAATACTTCTAGATTTTAATCGAAATAAATATATTATAGTTTTTGAGATATTTTGATATTTTGATATTGAGATGGACACTTTAATTTGGATGTAAAAACAGATTTCCAGAAAAAAAAAGTTTATAATAATAGCAACAACAATAACGTGCATTATCACTGATGTATGGATATTATTTATTCCTTTATTATATTTTTTATTTTCAAAGTAATTGTTTGGACCCCTTTTATTGACCCGGTTCTGAGGAATCCATGGTAAATCTCAGTCGGCATTAGATTGCACGTCGCCCTTATAAATAGCTTTCGAGAAATTTTGCTCACGAGAATCGCAATTTTCAAAACATGCAATTTCGAGGTAATCGCCTTTACAGTTTTAAGTCTATATTCTTTCGCATGCTCAGGTAGCGTGGAGTAAAATGTTATGCGAACATTCTTAAGAGGATGTACTTTGACGAAATACAAAAAAAAAAATTTTGTTGACTCATACAAGTAGATAAGACCTTATTATACAGGGTGTCCCATTTTAATCTTACAGCTGATTTATCTCGGAAAATACTGTTCCTATTAAAAATTTAGTGCAATGAAACTTTCGCGGTTCAAAGGGGGACGTGAACAAAAAAATGTTTTTCGGTTCAAAATTCAAATTGGCGGCGCTAAGATGGTCGACATGTTTCCGTTAAAAAAAAACATGTCGACTATCTCAACACCACCATTTTGAATTTTCAACCGAAAGACATTTTTTTTAACGTCCCCCTTTAAACCCTAAAAGTTCCATTTTACTCAATTTTTGGAGTTTACGCCTTAAGAAACGATATTAAGGTAGTAGTCGCGTCAAACACCTTTGCGACAGATTTTCTTTAAAATTTATGTAGAGCTCTATTAATATAACATAAAACACTGTGCAAACTATTAGAAAGGTTCATCGTGTAGAAACTGAAATATTTATTGTTACAGTTATGCTGTTACATACGCAGTCTTATAGGAGGATCTGAATTTTTGTGAAAATTAAGAGCCCAAATTGAGTAGAGTCGATCGTTCCATTCCAAAGATGTAAGCTTTTTAAGCGTAGAATTTGGTGTAAAAAACAACGTGAACATTGCCACGATCGACTACGCTTGGCGCGCGCGTGATTGTGCAGTAGTGTTGGTATGTCGGTATACCGGGTGTCCCATTTTAATCTTACAGTTGATTTATTTCGAAAAATATTGCTCCGATCAAAAATTGAGTGGGATGAAACTTTTAGGGTCCAGAGGGGGACGTTTAAAAAATTTTTTTGTTTTGGTCCAAAATTTGAAATGGTGGCGTTAAGATGGCTGACATGTTTTTTTTAAATGGAAACATGATTTTTTTTTCACCAAATTTTTTTTCAGATTAGATCCAACATCTTTTGTGGGAACATTTTTTTGATACAGCCCATAATATAGGGTGTCCCATCTTAATCTTACAGCTGAATTATCTTGAAAAATACTGCTCCGATAAAAAATTGAGTGGGATGAAACTTTTAGGGTTCAGAGGGGGACGTTCAAAAATTTTTTTTGCATTGGTCCAAAATTCAAAATGGCGCTGTTAAGATGGCTGACATGTTTTTTTTAAATGTAAACATGATTTTTTTTTTGACCAAAAAATTGTTCAGATCAAATCTAACATCTTTTGTAGGAATATTTTTTTTATAGCCCGGATATTTTAGACTAGATCACTATTTTTGACTATTTTAGCGTTATGCAGCATAATGACGAAGCCGAGGAGGTCTTCTAAATCCTCCTCGTGAGTGTTTTCTGAAATCTTCCTAAAGGTGTTCGAAGATTCCACCATTTCACCATTCCACCATTCCACCATCATGGTTATCCCGGATAATACTAAAATAGTAAAAAATGGTGATCTCTTATGGACTGAATAAAAAAAATGTTCCAACGAAAGTTGTTAGTTTTAACTTAACACATTTTTTGGTGAAAAAAAATCATGTTTTCATTGTTTGAAAAACCTTCCGGTCATCTCAACACCGCCCCTTTGAATTTTGGATCAAAACAAAAAAATTTTTTGAACGTCCCCTTCTGAACCCTAAAAGTTTCATCCCACTCAATTTTTTATCGGAGCAGAATTTTTCAAGATAATTCAGCTGTAAGATAAAAATGGGACACCCTCTATTATGGGCTGTATCAAAAAAATGTTACTACAAAAGATGTTAGATTTAATCTGAAAAAAATTTTGGTGAAAAAAAAATCATGTTTCCATTTAAAAAAAACATGTCAGCCATCTTAACGCCACCATTTGAAATTTTGGACCAAAACAAAAAAAAATTTTTAAACGTCCCCCTCTGAACCCTAAAAGTTTCATTCCACTCAATTTTTGATCGGAGCAATATTTTTCGAAATAAATCAACTGTAAGATTAAAATGGGACACCCGGTATATTGTACGTAACGTAAAAATATTATGAGCAAAAACAATATTATTATGTTTTACAAATTGTGTTTATTGGTCATGAACAAGGTTTGAAATAATATTTGTAAATATATTTCGATATTTTTGTAAAAATGGACGTTACGGTTGGAATTTTATTTCAAATCTTTATTCACAATGCTACACCATTGCAATAAGTGTACTTATCTCCACAATACCTTAGAAAGAGATAGAAAACATCTACGAAAAACCCCCTATACCTGGGACCTTTCAAGCCTCAGGTATAGAAAGTTGAGCGGAGAATATCGCTATTAGTCACAGTGCGTAACGCGCACGACAGCGTGCACGGTAACACTAAAATCGATATTATTCAAAAACGGCAACGTTGGGGCAGCTAATTCTTGAAAATTTCATTAATAGATAGTTCGACAAACATGTCCCTGTGAGTGCCAGCGTTAAAGCGTGTTAAAATTTTTTTGTATCGATACAAATGTATTTTTAAAAAAGCCAAAAAATATGAAAATCACGACTACCTTCAGCATAACATTTCATTAATAACAACAAACATTTTCGAACATTGAACTACATGAAATTTTTCTTACATACCTCCATAATCATTTTCCATTTTGGAAAAATGGAATCGGACACGCTGCTGCAAAGTTATGTATGATTTTCTGGAGCACTGTAAAACTGGTCACTGAAGCGTTGCGCGCGTGTTCCTTCGAGAGGCAACTTACGACTGTCGCAGGGAAGCAGGTATACAATATTGTCACCACTGCTTATGCGATCTGAATGCCCCAAACCCCCCTCTACAAGAATCCATTTTAAAAATATCGATTTTTCAACCTTCATTTTTCGACTTTTGGCCAGCGACTCGGGCGTTTTAAACTACCGTGCAGCGTTGCAACGCAAGTATGCGGGATTTTTTATTCGACCAGCCACGGTTACATGTTTGTATTTTATTTACTTTTTTCCAATAGCATAAAAACCTAGTTTTTCACTTGCTCTATCGAATGAATTTACTGAAAATGCAGAGCAACAAATCCTTTAAATAATAGTCGATTATTAAACAACCTTACCATTCGTTCGCGTGATCTGCCCTATTGGCTTCAACGATTTGTTGTTTGAAATATTTATTGCTCCGCATTTTGACGCGCGTCATTCTATAGTGCTGGTCAAAAATTATCATAAGATTCCATTAGAAAAATTTAAATATAATAATTTACGGCTGCAAACATGCAGCCGTGGCTCGTTGAAGAAAAAATTTGTATAGAGACGATGAGCCGCCTCGTCACTGCCATATCTACTGCCGCTGGAGGCTAACTCTTGGTGGCCAGTTTCAGCCTCATGGACACTGCTAGCCATAAATGCTTGTTGATTTCTTATGGAGATTTTGACAGATAACTTGTCTCTTATAACAGGCATTTACGGCCAGCACGGTACGTATGAACACATGATAAAACATTATTACGCTGACCTTATGTTTCGTACATCTACATAGGCGATCGCGAAAAAATGGATGAGTCTTAAGATTATAGGGTGTGAATATATCTCGGAAAAATCATTTGCTCTGGCGCATTTACCAGCAGCAGAAATATCGGTCGGTGCTCAGCACATAACTGATCTCATTAATAGAGCGGGACAGTTAAATCTTCAAAGATTCGGCATGTATCTCAGGACGTACTGGGCCCTCTTGAAGGGTGTCCTATCGGTATTTAAGAACCCAGTTCGTACCAATAACTTGTGCGAAAATTATCTGCATGCGTGTAAACGTGTTGGGGTTCACGAGAATATTTGGGAGATGCTGTATATGTACATACTTGCATAATTTATTAATAAATATGAAGCGTATTAGATTTAATTAAAAGTGAATCTAAAAGTGTAAAAAGTACAAAAGTGCATAATAATAAAGCGACATATTAAAATAGTAACTACTCTTTAAGCTGGTCTTTCGAAAGTTATGGATACAGGTAATTACCATTCATTAATAGCTGGGGGTCGCTACAGAAATTGGAGACCACTGTATCTTCAGATCGTGGATGCAGCAATTTTGAGATATGAGATGGAATTCGAAATCAATCGGTAAATTTAAAGAATATTATAGAATATAATGTTAGGAAATACTCGAAGATAATTCCAAACAATGGTACAGACTATTCAAATTCAGTAGCAAAGACTGGGTAAATTTCGTTTAGTGTGTCGTTGAGTCATGTTGTGATCTCAAAAATACCACTGCTTCATCTATGGGTCAAAATTCCGTAGGGCAGCATGCGTTTAGGCCTCATAGTCGACGATTGTTTTGTAACTTTGGGGACACATAGTACAGTATAAGAGTACACTCTGGAATTTTATTTTTGTTTGTAAATCGATCAATTTCACTGTACTGATGACGTCATTTTTTTTTTTGAAATTTCTTGAATGTTATGTTTTAATCAATTTCTCTAGACCCCTGTAATTGAAAAAACAAAATGTCGACATAAATTTTCATCGAAAAAGATCTCAGCTTTTGAAAAAAAAATATTTCGAAATACGTACCAATTCGTACAAGCATAGAAAAATAAGTTTTTCCCTCAAAAAGGCGTTTTATGGATGAGTCTACAGTCCAATCTGTTTTTTCATACTTTTCGGATTTCTAGGGTTCTTTTACACGAAAAAACTCTTTTTCCAGAGTGGAATCTCTGCGGCATCAGACCGTTATATATTAAATATAATCCGAGGTGCTGTAAATGTCGAGAAAATAGTGCGGATACAATAATGCATACTGCGCTAGTATTGTATTGTATTGTCACTATCATTTTTTTTACCGAAGTCGTTATGGGTTTTTAACTTGACTTTTAATTTATTAGTACTGTAACAGGAGGATTTGACTATGAGAAAAAATAATAATACCCTGAAAGCAATATAATACACACGATTCCGGAGAACGGGTGTGTAAACAAACTTTAAAAAACATTCATTCATCTTTTATGAAAATATTTATTGACGTATGGTTAATTTTTCGCCAAAAAATTGTTAAATAATTTTTTTTCGAGTATACTCAAAAGCAACCAATGTAAAACAAGTGAAAATTGTTAAATATTTTTTTTGCACCAAATTAAACATGCGTCAATAAATATTTTTATAAAAGATGAAGGGATGTTTTTTAAAGTTTGTTTACACACCCGTTCTCCGGAATCGTGTGTATTATATTGCTTTCAGGGTATTATTATTTTTTCTCATAGTCAAATCCTCCTGTTACAGTACTAATAAATTAAAAGTCAAGTTAAAAACCCATAACGACTTCGATAAAAAAAATGATAGTGACAATACAATACAATACTAGCGCAGTATGCATTATTGTATCCGCACTATTTTCTCGACATTTACAGCACCTCGGATTATATTTAATATATAACGGTCTGATGCCGCAGAGATTCCACTCTGGAAAAAGAGTTTTTTCGTGTAAAAAACCTTAGAAATCCGGAAAATATATGAAAAAACAGATTGGAGGCTCATCGATAAAACGCCTTTTTGAGAAAAAAACCTATTTTTCTGTGCTTATACGAATTGGTACGGACTTGAAAATATTTTTTTTGAAAAGCTGAGATCTTTTTCGATGAAAATGTGTTTCAAAATTTTTTTTGTTAATTACAGGGGCCTAGAGAAATTGATTAAAACAGGATATTCAAGAAATTTCAAAAAAATGACGTCATTGGTACAGTGAAACTGGTCGATTTAAAAATCCAAAAAAAAAATCCAGAGTGTTTTCTTATACTGTCGTATGTGTCTTTAAAGTTACAAAACAATCGCCGACTATGAGGCCCAAACGCATGCTGCTATTCGGAATTATGACCCATATTCATTTATTTCAATTCCGTTTTTAGGATGAGCGTTGAAGAATTCTTATGTCCATTAGTAATAGAACTATGCAGAGACAAGCCCTGGGATCTCAAGGGGGGTGAAGGACGGGGGAGCACGATGTCTGTTGCGGGCAAGTTCATGCAGGGGAGGGGGGAGCCATGGGTCCCTTGCGCAGCGACGGGTCTGCAGTAGAGAGGGGGCATAGATATGCTGAAAGAGCCAAGGAGTAGGGGTGTTTGCGTGCGTGCGTGCGTGTGTGTGAGAGAGAGAGACGGAGCGTGTATGAGGAAGAGAGAATAGAATATATCGGAGCATTGTTTTATTATACTGGGGTAGTTACCCGTGAGTACAAAAAAGCAGATACAGAAAAGTATAATTATTTTCTAACTTAAATTATAGCTAATTATGAGGCAAGAGCGAAAAGTGAGGTAGGAAATAAGCATTCTAACGCAAGGCTCGAGTTACGAGATGAGGATTATTCAAAGTGCGCGCGAACGTGAGAGCGAGTATAAGTAAAAAGTAAGAGTAAGGTGTTACAATAGTGATTTAACGTGACTTATCAAGCAGGATTGGCGCTGTTAAGTAGCTAGCATTAGCAATATAAGTAATACAGCATATTTCAACTTATGTTAGACGTAAGTTCATATACAAGGCATATCATCGAGGTAAATATTATAGCGATAGTGAGAGGTCGAACACCGCATGTTTGAACGACTGGAGCGAGGGAAGCTTGCGGATCGGGAGAGGGAGAGAGTTCCACAGGCGACGCACAGACACTATTACTGACTTTTCATAGGCGGTGGTTCTATAGTGAGGCACAACTAAGTCCGAGGGGTTTGCGCAGGAGGACATGGAGCGCTGAGGTAAAGTCGAACGAAGGATGAGTTGCAAGGCGAAGGTGGGAGTATGAGACTGAAAGGCACGATATATGAATAAGCAGAGAAAGTAATTTCGACGTTGGAAGACTTTGAGCCACTTGAGCTTATTGAAGTGGGGTGTGATGTGATCGTATTTTCCGACATTTAACAAGAAGCAAAAACATGCGTTGAGAGCGCGCTGCAGTCGGGTGTTTTCGATCCTCGTTATGTCGAGAAGAAGGATTGAGCAGTAATCGAAGATCGGGAAGATTAGTGCTGTAAGAAGAAGGCGCTGTAACTCAACCGACAGCACTTGCCCATTAGCCTAGAGAGAGAGAGAGAGAGAGAGAGAGAGAGAGAGGGGGGATAGATGGGAAGGATCATCCACAATAGTAATAATAATAATCATAATAAATTTATATATATATATTTTTCAAATAATGAGGTCTTGCGGGCGGGGATAGGTTTGCGGGAAGGGGTTAAGAGTGAGGTGGGGAGCTATGGGTCAGCTGGAAAAACTATAGAATGAGGGAGAAGGGTGGATTGAAGGAATGTATGTGTGGGAGGGAGGGCTAGATAGAAGGAAATATGTACAATAATAATAATAATAATAATAATAATAATAATAATAATAATAATAATAATAATAATAATAATAATAATAATAATAATAATAATAATAATAATAATAATAATAATAATAATAATAATAATAATAATAATAATGATGATGATAATAGTAATAAATTGAATTAGTATTTAATTTTTGTAGATGACCGGGTTTCGAAAGTAAGGGGAGGAAGATAAGTTGGGAGAGAAAGGGCTGGGGAGATTTTTGGATTGTTTCATGGTAAAACGTAAGAAAGAAAATTTATTTCACGAGTTCTAGGCAAGATGCAGAGATGTGCAAGTATGCACACAATCCACGCATCAAAAAAACCATAAGCGTTAAGCGAAAATGAACTGGAAACAGTTTTCAAGGGTTAACTCGTTAAATATTATAGTGAATTTATTACTATACTGTGGGATCGTTTACCTGGACATTTGCAGTATGATAGTGAAAAATGTTCATATCGTCGATGTAATCATCATTTCAATCTGCAATGGAAGCGGACTCATGTTGATCGCAGTGGACCAATGCGCCGAGATTGCGAAAAGTTTTTTATAATGAACAAACTCGTGTTCATGTATGTGATCAAACGTGTTAAGAATCTTCAGGAAGTTACGACAGAGGACGTATTCGTTATTTTTGTCGTTTTTATTGTCTTCGTCGTCTTGTTGTATTCGTCGCCTACGTTGTTTTTATTGTCTTCGACGTCTTCATCGTCTTTTTCGTTTTAGCTTCTTCGTATTCGTCATCTTTGTCGTCTTGCCACATTCGTCATCTCCGTCATCTTCGTCGTCTACGTCACTTACATTGTCTTCGTCATCTTCATCGTATTTTTCATCTTTTTCGTCTTGGCTCCATCGTATTCGTTGTATTCGTCGTCCTTGTCATCTTGATGTCTTTATCGTATTCGTTAACCTCGTCATCTTCATCGTCCTCGTCGTATTCGTCGTCTTCGCGGTCTTTTTCGTCTTTGGCGTCTTTTGCCTCTTTATCGTCTTCGTCGTATTCATCGTCTTTTTCGTCTTTGTCGTCTTGGCTACATCATCTTCGTCGTCTTCGCCACTTACATTGTCTTCGCCGTCTTCATCGTCTTTTGAATCTTTTTTGTCTTGGTTCCATCGTATTCGTTGTATTCGTGGTCTTTGTCATCTTAATGTTTTTATCGTATTCGTCGTCCTCGTCATCTTCATCGTCCTTGTCGTATTTGCCGCCTTCGTGGTCTTTTTCGTCTTTTGCCTCTTTATCGTCTTCGTCGTCTTTTTCGTTTTTGTCGTCTTGGCTTCATCGTCTTCGTCATCTTCGTTTTCTTCATCGTTGTCGTCCTCATCATCTTCGTTGTTTTCATTGTCTTCGTTATCCTCGTCGTATTCGTCGTATCTATCGTATTCGTCATATTTGTCATACTCGTCATGTTTGTCGTCTTGTCATCTTCATCGTCCTCGTCGTATTTGTCGTATTTGCCGTCTTCACATATTCGTCGTGTTTGCCGTCTTGTCGTATTCGTTGGTTTTGCCGTCTTGTCGTAATTGTTGTCTTCGTCTTTCTCGTCGTATTCATAGTCGTTATCGTCTTCGCCGTCTTTCCGTCGTTTTCGTCTTTGTCGTCGTCTTCATCTTATTGTCTTTGTCGTCGTTTTCATTTTATCGTCTCCGTCGTATTCGTCGTTTTCATTGTCTTCGTCATTCTCGTTGTATTCGTCGTCTTTTTCGTCTTGGCTTCATCGTATTCGTCATCTTCGTCGTCTTGTCGTATTCGTCATCTTCGTCGTTTTCATTGTCTTTATCAGTTCCATCGTCTTTGTCGTCATGTCGTATTTGTCGTCTACGTCGTTTTCATTGTCTTCATCGTCTTTTTCATTTTTGTCATCTTGGCTTCATCGCCTCCATCATCTTCGTTTTCTTCATCGTTGTCGTCCTCATCGTCTTCGTTGTTTTCATTGTCTTCGGCATCCTCGTCGTATTCTTCGTATTCGTCATGTTTGTCGTCTTGTCGTATTCATCGTCTTCGTCGTTTTCATTGTCTTTGTCATCCTCGTCGTATTCGTCGTCTTTGTTGTCTATGTCGTCCTCGCCAACTTCGTCATTTTCATTGTCTTAGTCGTCCTCATCGTCTTCATCGTCTTCGTTGTCTTCATCATCTTTTTCGTCTTGGCTTCATCGTATCCGTCGTCTTCGTCATCTTGTTCTATTCGTTGTATTCATCATATTTGTCGTCCTTATCATCGTCCTCATCCCATTTGTCATATTTGTTTTATTCGTCGTCTTGTCTTATTCATCGTCTTCGTCGTTTTCATTGTCTTGGTCATCCTCGTCGTATTCGTCGTTTTCATCGTCTTTTTCGGCTTTTTCTTCTTGTCGTCTTCGTTGTATTCATTGTTCGAGTCATCTTCATCGTCCTCGTCGTATTCGTCATAGTCGCTGTGTTTGCCGTCTTCACATATTCGTCATGTTTGCCGCCTTGTTGTATTCTTTGTGTTTACCATATTCCCGTATTCGTTGTCTTCGAAATTCTCGTCGTATTCATCGTCTTTATGGTCTTCGCCGTCTTTTTCGTCTTTGTCGTCTTTTTCCTCTTTATCATCTTCATCGAATTCGACGGATTCAACGTATCGTCATCTTCATCGTATTCGTCGTCTTTTTCGTTTTTGTCGTCTTGGCTTCGTCATCTTCGTTGTCTTTATCGTTGTCCTCCTCATCGACTCCGTCGTCTTCGTCGTTTTCACTTCGTTTTTCTCGTCGTATTAGCCATCTTTGTCGTATCTATCATATTTGTCGTTCTCATCATCTTCATCATCATCGTCGTATTTGTCGTATTCATCGTATTCGTTGTCTCGAAGACAGCGAAGACAGCGAATACGTCGAGGACGATGAAGATGACGAGGACGACGAATACGATAAAGACATCAAAATGACAAAGACGACGAATACGACGAATACGGTGGAGCCATGATGAAAAAGATGAACAAGACGATGAAGTCAATGAAAACAACGTAGACGACAAATACGACATGACGACAAAGACGATGGAAATGACAAAGACAGTGAAAACGATGAAGATGACGACTACGACAAGACGACGAAGATGACGAACACAACGAATACGATGAAGCCAAGACGAAAAAGACGATGAAGACGACGAATACGACGAGAATGACGAAGACAATGAAAACGACGAATACGACGAAGACGATACGATGAAAACGACGACAAAGACGAAAACGACGAAAAAGACGGCGAAGACGATAAAGACGGTGAATACGACGAGAATGACGAAGACAACGATTACGATGTTACGTGCCAAAGCCGCCTTTCAAGGATAATAAAAGATTCTAAATTAATTTTCAAGATTGAATTGTTATAAGGAAAGGTATTTGGGTGCCTCCACATCGTCCCATACGGGCCCGACCACTGCCGAGAGGGGAAGGGGGTCGTCAATAAATAAACGAATACGTCCTGATTAATATTGAGAATATGTATACATAGCGTTTATTGTACCGTTCCACCACGGATGAGACGATACTTAAAAGGCGGACGGAGATCCGTCCGCGATGAATGAGCATAAGAGAGAGACGGCACTTACAATCTCGCGCGCACCGTCGCTCGTGAAAATAGAGCTGACTTACATTAGCCGGAGCTCTGGGCTCGCGCGCGATACAGTGTTGGAGGGGTCCCCGCGCACGCTGATAAGGTGAGTTCTCTTGGGCCTCGCGCTAAGCGTTGGCGTTTTCCAATAGCTCCCGCGCACGCACACTATTGACCCTATAGGTCCTCACGTACACAAGAAGTCTCTGAAGTCCTTTACGCGCACCGGTGCCCGAAGGCCCGAAGGGTCGACTCGCACTCGCTGCGGCGTTCGTAGATCGCGGTCACTCACAGCGCACGGATATGTATATATTTGTGTACATGTCTGTCCGCTATTTTCGTTGCACTATTGATACTTATTGAATGTGCAAATTGTTGAATAGTTCGTTCATTGAATATTTGAATTTGTTGGATAATTTGGAATTTGTTAAATACTTGTGTTTGTTGAATAGTTTGGTTTTTATAGATAATTATATTGTTTATAGATTATATCTTCTTGAATCTAGCAGACCGAGACTTATGGGTCCACGCAAGCACCCCCGTGACGCACCAAGTTTAACTCGATCGAGCGTATTAATCTTACACGGATGCGCGGGGTATTACGCCGCTACGACTAGCTGAAAGCTGGAGGAATTTCCCCCGATTCACCTGTCGGTGGTTAGCGAGGTACTGGCTCGACTCGGCAACGGTCCTTAGAACGTTGGCGAGCCGAGCAAGTATTTTTGCAATTTTGCTTTTCCGAAGCGGCGCGTGCATGCCCTTGAGGGTCATACGCGAGCTCGCTCAAGGTGACAAGAGGTGCTGACCATCGTTGATGCGGTAGGGAGGTGCGATCACCTCGCATGAGGTCATCGCACGTACATAACACATAAGCCCCGGGAATCTGCTGAAGTGAACGCTTCAACGTGGGACCGTGAGTCCACGTCCGTTTTCGAGAAATTAATTTGGCAAAAGAGGGACGTGACATCCACTCCCCCCTATGAATGCGATAGCAGCCCCGTCATCGTCAATAATAATGGTACTAATAATAAATAAAAAGTCAAATATGTGGAAATAATTAGTTCGCCTTTTACTTAATAGAAATCCCGTTTACTGAATGAAAATTCCAAAAGAGATTTCTAATTTGCACGATTTATTCATCATTTTAATAAAATTTTAAAATTCAACGATCTCTTGCTGCTCATTCAATATCCATTTACTCATTTCCTCATGCATTCCAGCGAAATATCTAAGCTCAATGACTGCAAAATTATGTTAATCAGTTTCCATTCAATCATTATTTTTAAATTGATATTTTTATGATTTTTTTGCGCCAATGTCAGTAATATTGTATTATTCATTATGTATATATATTATAGTATAACTTCTGAAGTATATTAGAAAAAAATTTAAATAAAAAATATTGATAAATATGCCCGTGACAGAGAATCTCCGGAAGCGCCTTGAAAAAAAGGCGGTGAACATGATAACTCGTTACCGAATCATCCGAAACAAAAAAATCGATATGCGTTTTAAAGGTAATATGTTTCCCCAGGTAATCAGGAAGAGTTTTTCTTTCCAATGATTTTTTTCTATTTTATAATAACAAATTTATAGAGATTTTTTTCAGCTAAAATCATGTCTTTAACTTCCAAACGCCGCGAAAAATAAAATAAATAAATAAATAAATGAAACTCCTTCTGATTACCCGGGGATACATATCACCTTTAAAACGCGTATCGATTTTTTTTGTTTTAAATGACCTGGTAACTAGTTATCATGTTCACCGGAAAAAAACTTTTTTTCAAAGCGCTTCCGGAAATTCGCTGTCACGGGCATATTTATCAATATTTGTTATTGAATATTTTTTTATAATATACGCCAGAAGTTATACTATAATATATATATAAAATGAATGAAACAATATTACTCATATCGGCGCCAAAAAATCATGAAAATGTGCTTTTTTTCGCTTTTCAAACCATACCCTGCCCTTGAACGTTGACAATATTGCTCTTGGAATTTTTAATTTTTTTTAAAAATAAACCGCTCGGGTGATTTCAACTAGAACTAATACTAACCATTTTTGATATCTAATGCCCTCTGGCAAAAAATTTTAACTCGATATTTCTAAAAATGCGAATGTTGGAGCTTTCACAAAATTTCGTTAAAAAATTAAAAAAATTTTTTTTAACGAACCCCTGTTGCGATTGTTCTGAAATTGAGTACTATTTATTGTTGTCATTGAATGTATCATCATAAAAAAATTCAGCTTCATAGATGCAAAATTACAAAAGATGGAGAACTTTGAAATTTTTTGCGAAAAATTACAATTTTTTTTCAAACCGAATCTCTTGAGCGTTTTTCCTCAAATTCAATCCCAGCCGTCCTTATTATAAAGTGTATCTACACAAAAAATTTCAGAGCGATAACTTCAAAATTACGAAAGTTAGATGACGAACAAACAATTTACAGAAAATACAAAGTCTCGCTAAATTGACAATTATTTTACAATTTTGAAAAAATTTGCACTGAGTAGAGGGACATAGATGATCTACTTGCATGCTAAATTTCAACTCTATAATTTAAACCGTTCTCTAGATATATTCATTTTAATAAAAGCACAAACCGTACACACACACACACACACACACACACACATACACACATACATACGTCCGGACATTTTTTCTAAATGTGATTTCTCGACATTTTGGGACATTTTGAACATACTGACATGAAAATTGCGGAAAATTTTTTTTTCGCGAAAACAAAGCTTCCTTTATGAGAAAGCAAAAGGAATATGTGGGCGTATATGTATATCGCATATCACCGCTCGACTGTGATCTTCTCAGGGTGGCGGCCCAGGCTGTCACGAGATCTGTCAACAGCAGGTAGGGGTTCGCTACCTCGGGTGCGGTTCTTCGATTTCCCTCGCTGTCGGGGGCTGCTCCATCGAACGAAGGGCGGTAATCCTCTTCGGGGAGGTCGTAGGCTGGCTCCGGACCCGTTGAGGTGGCGGCCGGCGCGATGTGTGCGGCTAGAGGCCGCTCGATCGGACCTCGCCAGCGAACGAATGAGGGACTAGACCCCGACCAAGATGCCCGATCTTCGGCGTCTGGGTCCCGATCGAACGGGTAGGCCGTTCAACCGAATTTCCTCTTTTTTCTGTCTGGTTGACTGCGCCCGACGGCGACCGACGGCGGCCCCTAGATGACGAGCGACGGCGGCTCCGGGATGACGAGCGACGACGGCTCGACGAACGCGGGCGCGGTCGGCGTGACGACGCCATGTTTTCCCCTGTGAGCGCGAGAGAGCGGTTCCTTCTATCAGAGGCATTTACCACCCCTTGGGCTGCCTCGACCAGCTTTTTCTCGTGCCTCGCGAGACACGCACCCACGTGGTGCGTGTATTCCGGCCCGATGTAACGGTAATTACACGCGACTCATACAGCTCCCCCTTTCTTCCTCGACGCGTGAGGTATCCCCTTCTCTATACACGCTCCGAGGTCGCGACACGCATCTTTAGACCGTTTGTAAGACGGGCAAGTTTTGCCGAACACCCGGAGTAGCGTGCTGCGACCCCCGGGATCCACGTGATTGAGGGATTCTCGAGACGGCGCACATGCGGATTCCCCGTCAATTTTAAAGCTCACCAAGCGGGTGGGGAGGCTCCCGGGTTTCGTCCCCCTTCCCACGTTCACTAACACACGCAAGGGAGAGCTTATGGGCTCCGCCTCCTTGTCCATGTCCATCACGCGCGTGGAAGGGGCACGGGCCCTACCTCGTAATCGGGATTCACGATCACGCAAGGGGGGGGGGAAGCCCGCGGACTTTTCCTCACAGTCCGAAGTCACGGTCGACTGGGAAGAGGGGCTAGCGTAACCCTCCCCATCGTCAAGCGCGAGCGTCGCAGCCAAGGGCGCGAGTGAAGGGCCGACGTGGGGTGTCGCTTCTTGGACCATGCCGAACAGGAGCATAAGAAAATCGTAGTAAGTCGCGTCGGCCATAAAGAAAGAGCGATAGTCCATGGACAGTGCCAACTAGGGGGTGGCCGGCATGACAAGGGCCGTACCCCTCTCCTCTTTAAATTACTGCGATACTGGCCATGAGCGCATCCGATAGAAGTCGTACAGTTGGTGCTTCAGCAAGGAAATATGAACCACGATGATCATGCGGTCACCGGCGTACACGAGGTCGGCGCTTGACGCTTGACGCGAATTATATCGACTGCATTCGCCAGCTATCGCGTGCATTTCCTTGAGATCTTGAAGAAAGTCACGCTGTATCCTTGTAATTTCCATGAAAATGGTTATTCACCAGCCTGCCACTTGGTGTTGGAGTGGGGGTAGATGCTCGTAGTAAGACCCAAGGCAGTCCTTGAGGGGCGTAACGTGGTATACGTTACTGGCGGGTTCAGCCCGGGCGAGTCCTATTATTACGATGAATAAGACGATCTTCATGGTGACCGGTCTTCTTCTGAGGCGGTCTTCAATGGAGGTCTGCGTATCTGCGGTGCTGGAGTCGGCGAGGGATTTCCGTGACGGCTAATAAAATATTCATTCTTCTTTTATTCGCGTACATCGTTCTTGAATTTATTCGTAAGCTATCTTACATTAATCGACGTGCTTACGGAACCTCTGCCCATTCTCGGTCTCTAAGATAAGGTTACTTTTATCCGAGATTATTTTAATAGTGTAAGGGCCGTGATACTGACTGTCAAATTTTCCCTTTCTAGGTTCTTCTAATACGTAAACTCTATCCCCCACCTTCCCTTCGAAAACGCGGCATTTCCTGTCGTAATGGGTTCTGGAACGCTCTTTGGATTTAATTAAGTTTTCTCCGGCCAGCTCTCGGATTTCAGATTGCCGTTTGATAAGCTCAGTGAGGAATGAGTTCGTGGTTGGGAGTTTTTTGATGGGGAAGGAGCTGGGTTGGTGAGCTAATTTACCGTCCACAATTTTGTGTGGGGTAAAATTGGTAGATTCGTGCACGCTCGTATTGTAGGAAAATTCGGCAAAGGGCAATAGCCTGTCCCAATCGTCATAATCGTTCGCATAATGTTTGATATATTCGGCCAAGACGATATGACTTCGCTCTAGGGCGCCATTCGTTTGCGGCTGGTAGCCTGACATGGTCAGGTGTTTGACCTTATAAATTCACGATATCTCGCGGTGTAACCCGTTTATGAACGCCGTCCCCCGGTCCGTTAGGATTGCTCGGGGGGGCACCGAATTGGTTGAACAGTCACCTTACTATCGTTTCGGCGACGGTCGTCGCCTTTAGTCGGGTATAGGCTCTGCCAGGCAATATTTCGACAAATGATCCTGCATTGTCAGGATATGTTTATTGCTATGAGGGGTGGTTGGCAGGGGCCCCACGGTGTCGAGTGAGACTTTGTCGAAGGTATCAGCGGGGGTGTCCGTAATAAGCATCGGCTCACGGGTCTTTGCCCTCGACAGCTTATTTTCCTGGCAGCCTTTACAACGTCGTATAAACTTTTGGACGTCGTTGCAAAGCGTAGGCTAGTAAAATCTTTCTCGAATTCTATGGTAAGTTTTTGTCACCCCTTTATGGCCGCCTATGAGGCTCGAGTGGAATTCCCGCAGGATTTTTGCTCGATCCTCGGGCGGGGGCAATATCACTTTCCCATAGCAGATTGTTACGGCGATTCCAGAGTCTTCGAAAATGTCGTGCATTATCTGCAGGAATACCCCAGGGGGTAAATTCTCAGTAAAATCGCCGCAACGGGCGATTCGTATAGTCGTCGTGCCTCAACCCCGCAGATGTTCTCTTAGGGTCGTCAAGCCGAGCTCGATATTTTTTTGTGATGTTTCCTCGTAGTATTTACGCTTTATAATTACGCTGTATACTTGATGTTGTCCCTAACGCGTCGAGGCGACCTGTCCAACATTCATATTTTTATTTTTGATAGAGAGAGTGTTTATAATGTCCAAGTGGGACAATATTTGTCCGATCGGCGTCGAAACCTCTCCGTCTGCGGACATAAAAAGAATATAATTGTCGCGACGATAGGTAAAACATTCACGGGACCCTTTTATTGAGGGTTTCTCCGAAACGGTCGTTTCGTGCGTGTTTCCCTCCTCGAGCTTTCTCTCTATTTTTTTCTCATTGCTGAGTGGAGAAAGGAGAGGGTACAACTCGCAGCTGGTGGCCTCATGCCCTCTCGGCTGTTCTGTTGTCCCTCTCTGTCGGCATCGGGGTCTCTCTTGCCATGTGTAGGCGTTTTAACTACGCGGGCTGAAGGGCGAGACAGAGAGCCACCGTGCAGGCTAGGGGATGCCTCGTACGTTACGTCATGCAGTATTGTAGGAGCAGCGGCGGGGCGATCGGTCAGCTGTCGCTCACTATCGACCTCTCTCTCTAGCTCCGGGCCGCGTGACCGTCTCGCACCCACGTGGCTCGTATGCTGGAGCAACTCTGTCTCGGTGACAGCCAGCGTGCGTTCGGATAATTGTTTTATCCGACGTTCTAACTCGCTATTATTTCCACCCTCAACGTCGTATGGGTCAAGCTCGGAAAGGATATTTTGCGTATCCTCGTCAACCTCGTCTCTATCGGAGACGTGATCGAGGAGAATAGTTTCTTCCTCCGCAGCTTGGGAATTGTTTCCATCCCAGTATTTTTTCTTGAGTTGTCGCAATGACTTATCAAATTTTCGAAATGATTTCTCGAGAGAAGGGGTCAAAGTTTTTTCATGTTCATCTACCATCTCCTCCAGCGGCGTGCTCCCCTCTGTATCGCTCACGGGGGGACTGATATTCATCAACGTGTTTGGATCCTCCTTAACATTGCCCTCTTGTGATTCGCACGCCGAGGAAGGGTTTCATTGCTCTGCAAGGGGCCTGCCGCCACTAGGCTTCAGTCTCGAAGGGCGCTTTGGACGTAGGAGGGGAGCGGGCAACATACTTCGGTGAAGCCGTTGTATCAGACGCGTTTCCTCGGCCGAGCTCGTGTCCAAAGTCTCGGCATACCGCGGAAGCACGCGACGAGGAGCTTCAGGGTTCTTCCGTCCTCTGGTGCGGATCGCTATGGCGCTTGCATCCAAAGATGTGAGTGCCCCTAGATTTTCCGGCCGTGTCAGCTGTGGAGCGCGGCTAGATGCCGGCTGCGATAACTGGGAGTCTGAATGCAACCTTGGCCTACCGGTGCCGTGCTTTCTCCCTCTTATCGGCAACGCCTTAGCCGATGGTGGTTCGGCCTCAGCATCGCTGGAGTCCGAACTCCGGGGATTTATCGGGTTACGGGATAACGCGTCCGCGTTGACATTTAGTCGCCCGGGTTTATATACGAATTCGTAATCGAAGTTTTGCAAACTTCATCTCCACCGGATTAATCTTTTCCCTGGATCGCTCATTGATCCGATCCATTTAAGGGGTTCGTGATCCGAAATTAATTCGAATTTTCGGCCATAGAGATAAGGCTGGAAATTCTCCAGGGCGCGAATCACGGCCAGGCACTCCTTTTCAGTCGTGCCGTAATTCACTTCGGCCTTTGATAGAATACGTGAGTAATAGGCGATCGGGCGATCGGCTCCGTCTATTTCTTGCCCGAGCACGACTCCGAGCGCCAGATCAGATGCGTCGGTTGTCAGGATGAAAGGGCGCTTGAAAACGGGATGAGCAAGCACTGGCTCTCTTCACAGGGCCTTGCGCAGGTCTCGGATGCTTCGACACTGCTCTTGGCCCCACGTGAATGCGCTCCCCTTTTTCGTGAGGTAAGAGAGAGGCTTCGCACGACCCGAAAAATTTTCAATAAAGCGCCGATAATATCCAGCGAGACCTAGAAATTGGCGGATATTTTTAGCCGTTTGAGGGGTAGGGAAGTGCCTCACCGCCTCGACTTTACGTGGGTCAGGGCGCAGCCCATCCCGTCCGATAATGTGGCCGAGGTATGTGACCTCCCTTTTCAGGAATTCACATTTATCGGGCTGAAGAGTAAGATTCGCGTCTCGGAGGCGTTGCATGAGGCGACGCACCTTTTTCTCGTGCTGCTCCAATAATCGCGCGAAAACGACGATGTCGTCTGAATATACGAACAATTTCGTCCCTTGGCGACCTCGCAATACATCGTCCATTAATCGTTGGAAGGTCGCAGGGGCGTTCTTCAGTCCCATGGGCATTCGAGTATACTCATAGTGCCCATTGGGGTTGGAAAACGCCGTCTTTCCACCGTCCCTTGAGTCCATCGGGATTTGATGAAACCGGTTAGCCAAATCAAAGGTTGAGAAATACTGCGCTTCTCCCAATTGATCCAATATATCAAGTATATTCGGCAATAGGTACGCATCGGATATTGTTTTCACGTTCAATTTACGGAAATCTATCACCATTCGCATTCGCGGCCGACCCTGCGAGTCAGGTTTTTTCGGCACAATCCACACTGGTGAATTGTAAGGCGATTGCGAGGTTGTGATTATTCCGTTATCGAGAGTTTTTCCTATCTGGGTCTTGACTTTGTCACGATGAATCGCAGGAAAACGATACTGTCGAGTATTGATGGGCAAATCATCCATGGTCGGGATTCGATGCGCGACTCGATCGGTGCAGGGAAGCTTATCACCGGGCAGATAAAATGGCCACAGATCTTCTTCCACGATACGGCGAACATGCTTACGCTGGACCTCGTTGAGGTCACCGAGGCGCAGGGCCTGAAGCACGGCTTCGGTTCGGTCGAGTGGGGACGTTGTTGCTTCGTCTGTCGAGTCGTCATCGTCAGATCGTGAGTCAGAATCGGGATCACAGATTTCGAACGGGATAATCTCTTAGGGTATGACCTTGACGTTAACGTGACGATCGAGAGTATTAACCGAGAGCACGTAACAAACGCCGTGCTTCTGGGAAACCAGCGCGTCTCCTATATATAATCCATCCATGGTGGCGATCCTTGGTAAATAACCCTCGCGGATTTCGGTGTTAGCTACCTCAATGGGTAGCGGGCATCGCGCGTGAGCTTTAGTCGTGAAGATCTTTTTCTCAACCGACGGAAAATTTGCATTAACTCTATCAGAGGTAAGAAAGACACGCAGGCGAATTGGATCGCTCGCGATGACGAGAGCGTTGTGATGGAAAGATAATTCCGCGCGTTATTTCCGCATGTACGGCTTACGGATTAGCCCGTTAATTGTTGTCGCGAATTCTTTTACAACGTGAAATTGATGTGGGACTTCGTTAATCGTTAAGGTTATTGTGCCTAACGATTGGGCCTCTTCTGCCGAGGGTCCTCTGAACGCTTTGCGTTTCGCGGGGTCGTAACGCACGTCTTCGCGAAGGGCTTGCAATTAAATAAAATTTAAATCTGATCCCGAGTCGCAATACAAATTATCGGTTCCATGAGCAAGCTCGGGAGCCGACAATTTTACTACTACCGGAGATTCCATTTCGTCGTCTGTCTCCGACGAGGAATGAGAAACCATCGCCTGTGCTTGCTTCTCTTTTAGCGAGTTTACTTTAAGGGGGGCTGAAAATTCACGGACGGGCTCTGGACTTCCGTAGCCACCGCGTGAGCATTCGTTTGGCTCATCACGTCGCACTGTGGGCAGAATCACAGAAAAATCGGCAAAACCCAAAAATTGAGTGTTCTCATTTCGTATTTCTATGTATGTCATTTCAAAGACCAGGTATTTGTACGCCCTATTGTAAAAGGACCGGTCCCTACCCTTCGCGGTACTCGACTTACGACAGTCTGAACTCGACCGTTCGAGAGTGAAGAACGTAGCGATTTTGTACGCTGAAATTTTCGATTCGCGCAAAGTGAAATATATTTTGTTCTACGCTACCGATTTCAAATCGGTAAAATGGGAGATAATCTTGAAGGTATGTAGAATATTATCATGTCAAATAGTTTTTTGAAATTTGAAATATTGTATGTATAAAAGAGTGTTCCATGTATGCATTTTAAGCAAGCTTGTAAATTTATTTTTCCAAAAAAAGTATAAAAATAGTTGTGATCCCAGGAGATCCCAGACTTTTGAACATTGTAGCCTATTGATAATGTTATTAAGATTAGAATTTATAAAAAAAATTCTGCAGATTGTTGCATATCTGGCTTTGGGAACCGGAATTCTCATGTCGCGCAACGCTTGGCTTCTTTGTTCAGGCTGGGCGCATAGTCCCCAGCAGGTAAACGTATACCTGCTGGGGACAATAGCCGGTCCTTGTGGAATATAAAATAATTTTCTACCCAGTGATCTATTCGTAAAGAGTCATGATTCATGTAACGGGTGTTCAAAATGTTACAATAATTTATTCTATCATTTACAATTAGATTAAAATTTTTCCCATGAACACATTCATTTTTAGTAAATATTTATCATACTTGTTTTATTCTAGGTTCACGTGCCATGGATTACACGTGCACTTATCAGGATATTTTTGGAATGATTAAGGAGAAATTTAAATTGTGCCTGGATGAGCAACTTCAGATTTTTGAGGAAAAAATTACTCTTGAGTCATCCGAATCTTTCACGATTGACAACAATGAAAAGGATTCATTAAAAAAATTACTTTGTAATATCAAAAGTAGATGGCTCGAAGTGCACAGAAGCCACGATGCATTTTTTAAAAAAAATGAAAAATGGTTGCAAACTTCAATAACTATTTTGGTAATTAATTTTATTGATGTTTCGAAAACTCGAGTTATGGGTCAAGATGTATAGTATAACGCTCGCGCTATTTTTTTCAGAATTGTACGAAACCAATTGGAGAGCCATCAACTTCAGGTGTATCTGGGCGACCTCGAAAATTGAGTTTCGAAGAGTCGAGTGAACGTACCAAGAAAAGAAGGACTTTAGAAGTCAGTGAAAAGCATTGCGTGGAGGAATTAAGTTTGGCTACCAGGATGAGACTCAGTTCTGCAGGATTAAACGATGCTGCCACTATTTTAAAAAACATCACAACAAAATCTCCCTCAAGAGCTGCGAGATACCGAACAGCATATGAATCGTCGATAGATCCACGGCTAGTTGAGATGTCTGGAGATGAAGCACTGATAGATTTTGTAAATGCGAAACTAACAAAACAGCAATACATAGACATCAGGCGATCTTTGAGAAATAAAAAAGTTGCTATTTATCCATCGTACGCAAAAGTCATTGCTGCTAAAAACCGTTGTTACCCTTCAGATATAACGGTAACTGAGACTTTAGCCGAAGTGAAATTACAGTCTTTGATTGATCACACTTGCGACAGAATTCTAAAGTTGCAAACTGACGTGATTAACTCTTTGCGCCCTGAAGAATCGAAGAATTAAAGACTAATTTGTAAATGGGGTTGTGATGGAAGCTCTGGGCACAGTGAATACAAACAAAAGTTTACGAATGCTGAGAGTTCTGATGCGAGTATATTTTTAACGTCTTTAGCTCCATTGCAAATTTTAGGATCGGATATCTCAAAAAAAGAATCCGTCCTTTGGAAAAATCCCAGGCCCTCATCTCCACGGTATTGTCGCCCTATTAGAATTCAATTTTTAAAAGAAACTGTGTCGTCAACGATTCAGGAACGGCAACACGTTGATAATCAGATCGAGTCTCTCACCCCTTTTACGACATTTATTGACGGGAAGGAAGTTACTGTTAAATACGAGCTGTATTTCACTATGATTGACGGCAAAGTTTGCAACTCCGTGACAAATACAAAATCCGCAATGCGTTGCTATATATGCAATCTCAGATCATCGCAATTTAATGACATAGAGCTGATGAAAACTGTAGACGTTGACAGAACTCGACTCGAACTTGGATTATCAACGTTGCATGCGTGGATCCGTTTTTTTGAGTGCTTCTTGCACATCGGCTATAAAATCGGTGTTCACAAGTGGCAAACTCGAAAAGATGAAGAAAAAAAAGTAGTTGCTGAGCGAAAACGAGTTATTCAAGCCGCATTCAAGAAAGAGTTGCACCTTGATGTTGATAAACCGAAACAAGGGTTTGGTAGCAGTAACGACGGAAACACTGCGCGACGTTTTTTCGAAAATACTCAAATTTCATCAAGAATTTTGGGTTTGGACGAGAATATTATGAAAAGATTCCACATAATATTGCAAGTTCTTTCAAGTGGCTTTGCCGTAAATGTAACTGCTTTCAAACAATATAGTCTTGAAACCGCCGAAATGTTCGTAACTTTGTATTCTTGGTACTGCATGCCAACTACGGTTCACAAAGTTTTGATTCACGGTCCTTTGATAATTGAATGGTCCCCGCTTCCTATCGGGCAAATGTCAGAAGACGCACAGGAAGCCCGTAACAAGGATATTAAAAAATATCGCGAGTGTTTTGCTCGAAAACACTCGAGAACAGCGACCATGCAAGACGTTTTCAATCGACTCCTCTTAACTTCAGATCCGTACATATCGAGCATGGGCAAGCAGTATCCGAAAAAAGCAAAAAGTTTATCACCAGAAGCATTGCAACTTTTGCTCTGTACCGATAGTTCTCGCGATAAGTATGGTTTAGGTGAATTAATGGAATACACGAGTGACGAATCAGAATCCACCAATTCCTCTGACGACGGCGATCGCGATTCCGACGCTGACGATTATGATTAATATTGAAATCAGGAATAATTATTAATAATTAATATTATTATTATTATTATTATTAATTATTAATTATTCTATGTAACGCACGTATTATTTTCGGTAAAATTTAATTCGTTAAGTGTCGATTGCTGTTTCAAATGTATTTAGCAATAAAATTCGTTAAAAATGATTTATAACTAATTTTCCGAAATTATTTGAAAACTTTCCCTCACTTCCAGACAATCGTTTTGTTTTCCCCAAATCTCATTCAAAATTTATAAAAAACAACCTTCAAAACACAAATATTGATTTCTGATAGCAAAAGTTGCTTATGAGTAAGATAAAAATATATTTTCGGTTCGGCATTTTGTTTTTTTTCGAAATTTTGATTCAGGATTTTCAATAAGTGACTTTTAAACCGCAAATTTACCGATCCCTACACAAATCGGATGCTTTTTAGTAATGCAGATAGTCACTTCCGGTCCGCCATTTTGTTTTTTCGAAATTTTGATTAGAGATTTTCAATAAGTGACTTTTAAACCGCAAATTTACCGACCCCTACTCAAATCGGATTCTTTTTAGTAACGCAGATAGTCACTTCCGGTCCGCCATTTTGTTTTTTCGAAATTTTGATTCAAGATTTTCAATAAGTGACTTTTAAACCGCAAATTTACCGATCCCTACTCAAATCGGATGCTTTTTAGTAACGCAGATAGTCACTTCCGGTCTGCCATTTTGTTTTTTCAAAATTTGGATTTGAGATTTTTAATCAGTGACTTTTAAACCGCTAATTTACCGATCCCTACTCAAATCGGATTCTTTTTAGTAACGCAGATAGTCACTTCCGGTCCGCCATTTTGTTTTTTCGAAATTTTGATTCCAGATTTGAAATCAGCGAGGTTACAAACTTAAGAATCACCATTGCATTTTTCAGTACGCACATCGGCCTAGTTTTGCCGATTTTTCTGTGAATCTACCCACAGTGCGTCGTGGCGACGAGCCCCTTGGGAGTTTAAAGACTCGCTTTCTTTTGTGCGAGGCACTTCCTGCCGTCTTCCGGGCGAGGGCTCTCGAGAGTTTGCTCGTGGCTCGCCAGCAGAGGAATTTCGCGGATTCCTGGCTGCGCGTAGCCCACACTCAGTCCATGGGCAGCAAGTGCAGCCCCCGTTACGCACGCAGCAGTAACGCTGGCTGCAGCCACCGCCCCTTCACGCTGAACGCGGGGTCCACTTATTCCACGGGCAGCAAGAGCAGCCCGTCCTTCGGATACAACAGTACCTACGATCGCACCCCCCCCCCCTCGTCACTCTCGCGGTGGGGACTAGGCGATCGGGAGGCTTCCCGTTCCCGGAGTTTCAGTATTCCGGGCGGATTAAATTTTTCAGACGGGTAAGGGCTCGACCCTCGAAATTTAACAAACGGAGGGCCGCGGGGCGCTGGCGAGGGGGAACGGGATGCTAATCTCTTCGGCTCTTCTTTGGCGACTAGCGCCCTGGCGTCTTTAGAGGTCGGTTTTGGCTTTTCGATTGTCCCTGAATCAACCCTACATTCCGACACGCGTTCGGCGAGTTCGACCGCTGCTTTTAATGAAGCTGGGGGCGCGACGGTTAATAATTCCGCGAGACGTGTTGGTAACGCACGGCTGTACGCCTTAAGGGCGGTTGAATCGAGAACACGAGTCAACGCGACGGGAATCTCGGTTCCCGTATCTGTTTTCCACGCGGCTCGCGATACGCTGACCAGGATTCTGACGCGATTATAGAGTTCCTGGACTGTTTCTCCCTGTTTCATAAGTATCCGCATGAAATCAGCCAAACAGTCATCAAAACTTCGCGATGTGGCGAGTCCCTCTTTAAGGGCCGAGGTAAGCCCTTCGACGGTGTTTATTGTCTCCCCCTGTACGCATGCACGCGCCTCACCTCGCAGCCCGCTTATGACAGCTGCAACGAATTGGCCCGCGGATTCCGGTGGTATAAGGGAAACCAAGTTTTGGAGATCCTGCAAATAATCCCTTAGGGGGATGCCTGTACCATCAAATTCCCGGACACTCGAGAGCTAGCCGGTCAACGTTACAGTACCCATCATGGTGGAAATATTGGCCATCAAATCAGCCAGCCTTACGGAAATGTCTGAATCCGCCATGATGGCGATTTTATTCGGGAATGGAGTTTATAGAACGAGCCGTGGAGTGCGAGTATTTTAATAAAAATAAAAATAAAATAAATGGCAAAATAACGAAACAGTAGAAATAAGGAATAATAAGATGAATAAAGGTAAAATAGATTAATGGCAACAAAGAATTAACGAGGTTGTAATTTAGGGTGTCAGAACAAATCGACAATGGTATCTAGTAAAAACTGGAATTTTGAAATTAGCACTCCATTAAAATTGTAATGAAAAGGTAGATTTCCCACACGGAACATTAGGGCCATGGGACGTCCAATATCCGTACATGGTGGATGAATGCTCCATCCCAGGGACGTCTATGAGTATCTCTATCACTGCTCAAAGAAGTGCGAAACGGCACCTGTTCTATGTACTGGGAACATCCTTTATACGTACCTTGAGACGGTTTTTAGACGGACTAGACCCCAAAAAATGACGTCTGATTTACGTATTTAAGACGAATAAACCAGTGATCCGAAAGATGTCCAATGATCATCCATTATACGTCCCTTTATTTAAATAATTTAATCGTTATTAACTACACATTATTAATTAATTATAAACTTTGTTACTGATTATATAATATTCGGGGCCTACGAGATATCCATATTTTACAGAAAAAAAGAAAAAAAAATAGTTTTCGATTTTTCACACTGCAATCACCCATCCAAGTATTGGATTCAAGGGGTGCTGCTTAATTTTTCTAATCTCCTACCTACCTACCTACCTACCTACCTACACTAACTTGACTTATGAGAAACTTATGCATGTAAAAACCTTATACGATGTAGTTTGCTGATATACTTATATATCTTTGTCTCACAGGCCTTGAATAATGTATAATCGTAATGAAATTTATAATTAATGGATAATGTGTAATCAATAGCGTTTAAATTAAGGGACGTATAATAGATGATCATTAGATATCTTTTGCACTATTGGCATTCGTCTTAAATACGTACATTAAATGTCACTTTATGTGGTCTATAGGTACCTCTAAAAAATATCTAAGGGTACGTATACGAAACTTTTTCAGCACATAGAATCGCTGCCGTTTCGCATCTCCGATAGTGGTTTAAGGAATGTCCCATGGACTTCCCCGGAATGAAATTTTCATCCAACTTAAATGATTATTGGACGTCCCCTGGCTGTTAAGTTACGCGCGGAATATATTTATAGCTCCAAAAATATGTGTCGTGGACGTCGAATAAACTTCCGCGTTATCCTTCGATAGACGTAATTTGTACGTACATACGACGGTCAATCGGCGTACCCATATCACAGCTGCCCGAAATACTTAAATGTACATCTAAAGGACGAATGCTTTTGATTGGACAACACGCGATGGATCACACAGGACGTATATTGTATGTTCACACACGTACTATTTCTCAAGCTACAAATATACACAACACGGCCCCATCTATGGTATGTCCATAGGTAGACATTCAATAGCTCTTAATTCAGTATCGTAATTGGACATCTATTGGACGTTCCAGGTTCACGTCTATATGAAATCCTACATGGAACATCCGATAGACGTTCAATTGACGTCCTCCGAATGTGATTTTCGTTTACGAACCTGGAACGTCCAGTGGATGTTCAATTACTATCCTGAATTAAAAGCTATTTAATGTCTACCTATGGACATACCATGGATGGCCGTGTTGTGTATATTTGTAGCTCAAGAAATAGTACGTGTCGTGGACATACAATATACGTCCTGTGTGATCTATTGCGTTTTGTCCAATCAAAAGTATACCATGGATGTTCAATGGATGTCCGCATTACGTCCATCGTGGATGTAGACGTGTTAAGGATCTATGGATGATAGATGGACGTCCAATGGACACTCGGTTCCGTGTGGGTTAATAACAAATAAGTGGAATAATAGAATTAGTATTAATTAGAGAATCAAAGGTTAATTCGTTGTTGAAATGGAATAGTACAGTTAATGGGAAGTATTTTATGCAGGCTTATTCAATATTTCAATCCAGATAATGTCTAGTCACTGATAATTAAAATATTTTTTTGTTTTTTTAAAATTCAAATTTTTTTTTGTAATATTACCTAATTGCAATTTCGCCATATTCGATTTTCCGGGATTTTCTTTAATGGGTTTTGAACTAGGGGAAATCTAAGATTCCGTCGCATCCAAAAGTTACGTTGTAAGCAACGACAAATTCTGACGGGCAGTCCTCGATTAATAGGGTGGTCGTGCTAATAAAATTCGCGTTTGGGTGGCCAAAGTTCTCCGGGTTTAAAAGAGACGCGGCCCCAATCGAGTTCGTTTTCGCGCCCGCGTCCACGATGAACCTCCCGAATCCGTTCTCTAAATCGAAGGAGTATTAAATAAAGGTGGTTACCCCCTCGGAGATCCCCGCGGGTACGCTCGTAGGATACTCGCGTTGAACGATCGAAATACGGATATTATTTTTTCCTTGTCCAATTTTCTTTAAATGGTAATTAGTAGGGAAAATTCGACAGTCCGCTAGCACGGTTATCACAAATAACTTCTCTAAATACGGAAGAGACAAAATACGAAAAGGAATAAGACAAAGATAAAATGCGCGAGATAAGTCATAAAAAATTAAAAAAATACGAATAGAATAAAAATACAACAAGCAGTCTATCAATTCCAGATTCTATTGTTTAAGGAGTTTTTTCCTTGAAATCATTAAAGTTTGAATCTTTAATTTTGGTCTATTTTATCAAATTCAATATTCAAATTTGAATTTCCTCATTTCAATTCACTTAATTACACACAGCATAAATTATCGCATTTTATATCGAATAATCTCGGAAAATTTAAGAAAAAATATCTTTTCAATTTGTATTTTCATGGGCTAATAATTCGAGAGGTATATATATATACTAGGGGTCCGTGCGGCTCGGGCGCTACGCGCCCTCGCATCGCAAGCCAAAACTTCCAAACCCAAACCTCCAAGACCAAACCCCAAAACCCAAACCTCCAAACCCAAACCGCCAAACCCAAACCTCCAAACTTAAACCAGCAAACCCAAACCTCCAAACCCAGAACCGAGCGGGGTGAAGTTGGCCATGGAATCGAGGCTCGAGCGGGGTGAAGTTGGCCATGGCATCGATTCTTGTCCACAGCGGCGGCGGCGGTGGCGATAATTTTATATAATATAGAGAGATATATATGGGGCATTCCACGTCAAATCGACCACTTTTGAATCTGACCTCTTTCGATTTGGCTGAAAATTCTTGACTTTTTTCTACCCCATTAAAAACATTTTTCAGGAAATTTTCAAAGTTTTTTTACCAACCCAAAAAAAGTTATGAATTATTCAAAAAAAAAGGCTTTTGTTTTTTCAAATAGCTATAACTTTTTCAAAAATTGACTAATCGGGACGTTTTTTTTCGTAAATTTTCGTCTTCAAATGTACTTTTTGAAAAAAATACAAACAAAATTTAAGATATTAAAGTCTATGAAATTTTTCACTTTTTCGAGGAAAATCTTCGTTTTCTCGGAAGCGCATTTTTTATTTATTTTTTTTTTTTTACTCCAAAAAACTATGTTCAATTCCGGAAAGAATGCCGCCCAAACTGGAGTGGGTGGAATTTTCCTTCTATTTTTTTTTATCGATTGGAATTTTTTTTTGCAACTCGGCTTGTTTCACAGAACACACCACTCTGTAAATTTTTGAGGATTTATAAGGGAACTCAGAGTTCGAAAAATTGAGAAGAAAAAATAATCGAAAGTGGTAATCCGGGAAAAAATTTTGATTTTTTTCAAAAAGGTTAAAGAAGAAATAGAAGACACCTATTTATAATTTTTTTGTACTTTTTTCAAAAACTACATTCAAAAACAAAAAGAAAGAAAAAAATTGCCATCTGGACCCATTTTTGACCAAGCCACAGGCTATTGAAAAAGACATCCAACGCATATCATTTTGAATCCGCCATTTTTAGATTTTGGCCCGTTTTGGCTTTTTATATTTGTTCTTTGATTGAAAAAAAATTCTTATTATTTATTCTATATTTTTTACGTTTTCTGATGATTTTTTAAAAATTCTAAGTTAAATCTGAGAAAATGTTTTAACGGTGTTTTTCGACGAAACTTATAATCTAGCTTAATGATTTCTACTAAGGACTTCCTGGTTATATAATACGATTAGTAAACATTTATTTAATACTAATTCGAAAACTATTTTATTTTCCCTTGGCGTTTAAAAATTTCACATGTTCTATATTTTTCAGAATTTAATTTACTACTTGAATTCTCTATATTTCAAAAGCCTGTGGCTTGGTCAAAAATGAGCCGATATGGCAACTTTTTTCATTCTTCTTGTTTTTGCTTCCTCATAAAGGAAGCTTTGTTTTCGCGAAAAAAAATTTCTTCGCAATTTTCATGTCAGTATGTTCAAAATGTCCCAAAACGTCGAGAAATCACATTTAGGAAAAATGTCCAGACGTATGTGTGTGTGTGTGTGTGTGTACGGTTTGTGCTTTTATTAAAATGAATATATCTAGAGAACGGTTTAAGTAATCAAGTTGAAATATAGTATGCATGTAGATCAGCTATGTCCCTCTACTCAGTGCAAATTCTTTCAAAATTTTAAAATAATTGTCAATTTGGCGAGACTTTGTATTTTCTGTAAATTGTTTGTTCGTCGTCTAACTTTCGTAATTTTGAAGTTATCGCTCTGAAATTTTTTGTGTAGATACACTTTATAATAAGGACGGCTGGGATTGAATTTAAGGAAAATCGCTCAAGAGATTCGGTTAAAAAAAAATTGTAATTTTTCGCAAAAAATTTCAAAGTTCTCCATCTTTTGTAATTTTGCATCTATGAAGCTGAATTTTTGTATGATGATACATTCAATGACAACAATAAATAGTACTAAATTCCAGAAAAATCGCTACAGGGGTTCGTTAAAAAAAAGTTTTTTAATTTTTTAACAAAATTTTGTAAAAGCTCCAACATTCACATTTTTGCAAGTATCGGGCTAAAATTTTTTGCACAAATACACTAGATAATAAGAATTGTTAGGGTCAAATTTGGTGAAAAACGCTAGAAAGGTTTGTTCTCAATAAAATTTAGACATTTCCAGGAAAATGCTTGTGAACACTTTCGTAATTGAGCAGCTGTTTTGCAGTTGGCACCCTGAAATTTTATGTGTAGATACACTTTATAATAAGAACTATTTGAATTGAGATTGGAAAACTTTGCTCAAGACGTTTGGTTTAAAAAAAATTATTATTTTTCGCAAAAAAGTGTAAGCTCTGTAGCTTTTGTAATTTTGCATCTATCGAGATTAATTGTTTTATGCTGACACATTAAATACCAAGGAAAAACAATATAGAATTTCGGAAAAAATGCATGAGGGGCTTGGCTGAAAAAAAATTTTGAAATTTTCAAAAAATTATTATCAGCGTTTCAGCTTTCGTAATTTTGCAAGTATCTGGATGAAACTTCGCACAAATGCATAAGGTGATGAATAAATTGATATTGAATGAGCAGCAAGAGATCGTAGAATATTAAAATTTTATGAAAATGATTAATAAATCGTGCAACTTGGAAATTTGCACATAGCTTCCTCATTTGTTTTCGTCTATCGTCAAGCTTCCTTTATGAGGAAGCCATGAAAATAAACATACATGAAATAAAGGTGGTCAAGAAGGACCTCATAGAGGAGGCCTGACGATAGACGAAAACAAATGAGGTAGCTATGTGCAAATTTCCAATTCGCACGATTTTGGATGTAGTTTTCGAAAAAAATACAAAAAAATTATATATAGGTATCTTCTATTTCTTCTTTAACCTTTTTGAAAAAAATGAAATTATTTTCGCGGATTACCACTTTCGATTTTTTTTTCTTCTGAATTTTTGAAACTCTGAGGTCCTTTATAAATCCTCAAAAATTAACAGAGTGGTGTTTTCTGTGAAATAAGCCCAGTTGCGAAAAAAAAATTTCCAATCGATAAAAAAGAATAGAAGGAAAATTCCACCTATTCCAGTTTAGGCGGCATTCTTTCTGGAATTAAATAAAGTTTTTTTCAGTAAAAAAAAAAAATAATAAATGAAAAAAAATGCGCTTCCGAGAAAACGAAGATTTTCCTCGAAAAAGTGAAAAATTTCATTGACTTTAATATCTTACATTTTGTTTATATTTTTTTTTCGAAAAGTACATTTAAAGACGAAAATTTTCAAAAAAAAACGTCCCGATTAGTCAATTTTTGAAGAAGTTATAGCTATTTGAAAAAACAAAAGTCTTTTTTTTGAATAATTCAAAACTTTTTTTGGGTTGAGTAAAAAAATTTGAAAATTTCCTGAAAAATGTATTAAATGGGGTAGAAAAAAGACAAAATTTTCAGTCAAATCAAAAGGGGTCGGGTTCAAAAGTGGTCGATTTGACGTGGAATGACCCATATATATATTATATATATATATAGTTCGCATCCCAGGTGGGAATTAACGAATCGCCCGTCAATGTGCCAGTATATTGCCGGTACTGAATTGTTAACCTCGGCCCAACTCTGGCATACAATGTCGGCCCAAGGCTGGTATTGAATCACGACTCAGCGCTGGCTTCAAATCATGGCCCAGCGTTAACATATAATGTCGGCCCTATGTTGGTCAAACGCTTAAACGTCAACATAACCTCAAAAAAAATTGAATACATTTTTCTCGGAGATAGCTTGAGGGAATATGAAAATAAGAGTGGGATCGTCTGCGTAATTAATGTTTATAGGTAACGCGATTATTTTTTTTTTTTTGATTTTATTAAAAAATTTGTATTCCATTTCGGAAAATACGTATTTAAATTTTTTAACGCTTATGTTGATCTTTAGACTCTCCTTATTAAGGAATAAATCTCAATCTCGGACCAGGTCATGAGAAAAACGATGATAGAAACATTTATTTATTCTTTAACATATGTATTTCCAAAAATAAAGTCTAATAATGGAGCTATTTCATCCCCGATATCACGGTTGTCATCTTCGACAATGATTTGAAAATGTACAGGGCTAGAAAATTCGCACATTAGAACAGAATACACCAAATCGTGGTCTTTTTTTCTTGTTTTTTCGCCGGTTGTTTCATAACTTTTTCCATAGTTATTTCCGACTCACTATTCATAGAGAAACGGTATACTTTCGCTCGTAAATTACTTGAACGTGGTTTAAACATTTTGCACGATGTCAATAGACATTTACGTACGAGCATAACCTCTCAAACGTATGGAGCGTATCGTATGGAATAAAACTAATAACCAGGCCTGGCACAGCATTGGGCTAGCATCATTGTACGATTGTTGGCTCGACGCTCAGTTTTAGCATTAGCCTGACGTCGGCTTCGGAGGTTGGCCAGATCTGGCCTGAGGTTACAAACCAGCATCGGCAGACTGCATTGGGCCAATGCTGTGCGATATGTCAAGCTTTGGCCAATCCCACCTGGGATATAACGATGGCAAGCTAACGCTGGCCCAACATTGATTTAATACTGGCTAATCTTGAGCCGACGGTAGCTTGATATTTTTTTCTGAACGTTTTTTCAGAATTTTCTCTCTATTTTAAAATTTCCATTTTAAAATTTTTAGAATGGCTGATGGACTTATGTATTTTTTGGCCGAGTGTCTTTGAAACTTTTCAAACCTGACGATAAACCGGTGCGCAAAAACATTTACAAAATTCAAAATTGGCAATTTTTTGTTGGTATTTAAAAATATTTTTTATAATATTTCAAAACAGAGAGAGAATTCTGAACAAATTCATATGCGCTCACAAAAATTAATGCACTCGATTTGTTTAAGAAAAAAAAGAACTTACCGAAAAATTGTTAAATATTTATTTGTTTACACAATTTATTAATAACTTATGGGCAATATTATTGATTGATTATTGTTGATTATTTTTCCGTGTACGTATATATTTTTTCGGCCTATGTTCGATAAATATTATATACACATTAAAATATTATAAGTAGTCGATGGTGTAGTGGTTAGTGTCGGTATTAGGTCACTAGGTAGGTTTCAAATCCCAGACTAGGCTCGTAATTATTCTTCGATCCGCGTATATACAAGGAAAATGAATCGGTGAAAAAAATTGATTAATTTTCAAAAGATGTTTTTTTTAATATTTAATTCATGGTCAAATCAAAGATGTCCGTAAAAGATGAGGGTCGAGGGTTCGATCCCACCTTTAACATTTTTTTTCATTTTATTATTTTTTTTTAATCTCCGATATTTTGTAATGCTTAAAAATCATCAAACATTAATCAAAAACGTATTTTTATCAAAATTATAAACAAAAATATATATTTTAAATACAATTAACGAACATGTGATATTTTGCTTGCCCGACGCTTGGCCAACGCTCGTCCGTTGCCACTGGCCAAATATTTCATTTCGACAATAAGCCGATATTCGGCCGAGACTCGATTCCAACGTCGGTTCGACGATGGCGTTGCAAGACCGGGCGATACTCAATACTGATCTATGGGCCAACGTTGGCTACCAACGCTGCGCCGAAAATAGACATCGACGTTAGCCCGGACTTATCATTTGGGCTCTTAGCATTCCGTCGCGCGTCGCCCAGTGTCGGCAGCCAACTGTCGAGAAACCATGCGCGACCGTAAGCGCAATACTGGGCCAGCGATGGCCCATTTGTAGATTCTTTCCTGGGACCAACTCATCCGTCTCTTTCCACAATTCAGTATAACATCCCTCACGGAAATTTATATATTTTTAATATGCGCAAAATATATGTGGATATATTTCGAATCTATGTACATATATTCTAAATCCACACATATATGCAACATATATGAGAGATAGGCACGATTCACATATTCTCTCATATATTCTACACATATTCTTAATATATGCTGATATATTTGCAACATATACGAGAGATGGGTGTGATTCACATGTATCTCTCATATATTCTACATATATTCTTAATATATGCTACCATATATGCAACATATATGTGTGGAAGTGAAGTGATTTTATTCTAACATACATATATCAGATGTATGCAAAGTATATTTTATCATAAGCTTATTAACACATCTCCTGAATTTATTTCACGCACACATAAATTACGTACGCTACATATAAGTCGATGTATGTAGTCACATATACGTTTTGTGATCATAGCGTCATCTTTCCAAATTTGAAGTTCCATACCGCATGGCCAGAAAATGAGCAGGTCCTGAACATGTTTTTTGAACTTTTGAGAATCGTGATTTTTAGAATTGTTCACGTTAATTATATGGTCTATACTATATAATTATGCATAAAATATATGAGTCATATTCCACCAATTATAGGCGTCGGAATCGGCCGTATACCCCCTCAGATCTTTTCTCAATGTTTTTAGCTGAAAGTCTTCATCGGGGAACAGAATCCAAAATTTTTTCGATTTTTTTCCCCGCTAACTTTCGCACTTATTGTATGAAGGGGTGTTTTAGCTCGTTTTACGATTTTTGTTTTATTCATTTTGCTTTGCCGGCTTCCCACCACAATAGAACATTTTTTTAAAAAAAGTTTTTGGCGTGAAAAAGTCTCAGTTTTCCGAAAAAAAGATTGTTTTTTTGTTCATGCACTTAAAAAGCTCTTGAAATGGAGTTTTAAATCTCAAAAGCTGATTTTTGGCCATTGCCCGAATTTTGAAAATTTCCTCAATAAATTTATCTCATAAATATACCTCAATAAATGAATAAAGATTGAGTCTATTCGATATTTTTTGGTGGTCTGCCGCCACAAAAAATGTTTGAAAAAATAGGTTTTTTGAGTAAAAAATTCTCAGCTTTGCAAAAAAATATTGCTTTCCCGATAATGCTTGTGAAAATCTCTCAAAATTGAGTTTTTAATCTAAAAAGCTGTTTTTTAGCCGTTGCCCAAATTTTGATTTTTTTTCATGTTTTTTTCTAAAAGCTGAAAAAACTTTAAGAAACTCATAAATGTCTCTTTTAATATCTATTTTTACGTACAAGAAGAGAGGCATCGCTCGTCTGATATCCCTCGAAACCTTTTTTTTTCATTTCTGAAATTAAAACGGAAAGAAAAAAAACGTGAAAACATTGATGCATGTACAAACTAACATAAAATTTATTTAATTATTTGAGTTCATTGTATTCACACTTTTAATTATTATTTATATTATCATTTTTATCCCGCGAGAACAAGCGATCGGGCGCCTGCCACATATTCGTAACGTAGGCAGGTCGCGTTAGTTTCCAGACTCGCCGCGAGATGTCGCAGAACGGAAACCGCTGAACCTCCATACGGAGGATACGAAGAGTATGCTTATAAAGGCGAACGGCGAACGGAATATTAACAGAAGTTCGTCGCAATTGAAGTCGCTTTCCGCTTTATAGTTACACGGATCCGCTTTTTGGCAAACTCAAGATTTGTGACATGACATTTAGGGCTGAACAGCTGAACTTTCTGATAGCGCGTTCTCGCACTCTGCTAGTCTTCATACGCAATACAAAATTAGGTAATTTTCCGCTGTTAACACAGTATACAGTAAACGTTCCCATAATTTGATTCGTCGGGACCAGAAACGCTCCCATAATTTGATCTTCCCTTCATTATCTTACTCCTGTGTCTCAGCGCAAACGTACTGTTTTTTCGCGCGGGTAACTCAAACGGTGAATTGTGCAATTTGTGTTTCCGCATTACAGACATACGTTTGTACATTTAACCCTGATATTATTGCTACATTTCATAGATTTACCAGATTTATTGCTTATAGTTTTTGACGAAAAGAATCAAATATGAAATCAATTTCTATTCGTCTGTTGAAATACGATACAACATTTACGAGTCGAGTGAAAACCGAGCCTGGGTCAAGACTGGGGAATTGCTCTCAGAACGCTCTGGGAGCGCTCTGAGTGTTCACTCGAAAACGCTATAAATTGTAGAAGCATCCACTGGATAGTTCAGTGGCGGTCAGTGATCGTATTCACTTGACAACCCGGTCGTACCTACAGGTCTGGAAACTCCCGTGATGGGGGTACTGTGCTTATCGATGCCGGACGTGTAATTCATAAATTTGTCACTGTGATCACTGCGATCTAAACTCTGGCACGATGACGATGGGTGGGGGAAATGAGATAGCGACAGCGGTATAGTTTTTCAATCTCTGTCTCACCTCAATGTATATTACACTACGATCTCGATTTATGCAGCTCCGATATAAGCAAGAGTCCCCACTATGCGGCGGATATCGATCGACGTGGCACATGGTGTGAGAGCGCCGGTGTGAGAGTGGACACGGCGTCCGACTGGTGTGAGATGCGCGTGGACTCACGGGCGACATTTGCGCAACTTCAATTTATGCAAGTGTCTAGCGGTGCCAGTCCCGCCGCTCTTGCTTAAATCGAGATCGTAGTGTACTCGTTTTCCCGTGTAACTATAAAGCGGAAAGCGGATTGGTTGGTATTGTAGACTATTATAACACGCAATTTGCAACGGTTCTAACTTCATGATGCCTGGAATTGCGTTTTTCCACTTCGAGCGCAAAATATTGTCATTATAGGTACCCGGAAAAACGACACCTTCGCATTATCGGCTTTGCGGCTGGTATTGCAGTAAGGAACAACGCACTGTCTTGGTATTTTTGTCAATTTTGCAAAAATCTGTTCTTTTTATTAAATATAATTTGAATTGCCATGGTCACGCATCAAATTATAAGAGCGGTCAAATTTTGAGATTAAGCTTAAGAATACCCAGAGAGCGCATAGATCGCAGAGACGAGTAGTGGCGGAATTACGAACTATTCCCGTGCTTCGATATGACAAGTACCCCCACCCTCGAAATATGGCAGAGTTTCCAGACCTGTATGTACGACCGTTCTCAACACCAACAAAGTCCCCTTTCCTAGATAACGGTACAGATATTTAAAAACAACAAATAATAATAATGAAGGTGTAAAAATGTAAGATCTCTGCAATATAAACAAAAACTTAAGCACTCCGCTTTTTTGTTTTAAAATCCGCCTTTTCGAAACATCGCTTCCGCTTTTCCTGTCTCGCCATCTGGCAACACTGTTCTCCTAGAGAATGTCCGATTTTTCGAAAATTTCTACACGGGTATCGCATATTCAACCCATATTCGGGATGTATGCCGCCCATATTTCAACTATATGTGGAATACATGCAACATATTTTTAATCTATATTTCAGATGTATGCATCATATATATAATATATGGGGTATTCCATCCTAAATCAGACAGTTTGGAAAACTTTTTTTTTATTTCCTTAATTTTTTTATATTTTTGAGTAGCCATCAAAAGACCCTTCCTGTTAAATTTTGAAAATTTTTTGATTATGCGTTCAAAAGATATAAAATTAACAAATAAACCGCTTTTTTTTGGTATTTTGGTCATAACTTCTTCAATAATGGTCCAAATTGAACGTTTTTTTCCAAAATTTTTGTTTTCTTATGGCCGTTCCAGAAAAAAATACAACAAAAATATTCGACTTGTTTTTGAATGAGTTTTTTGAGTTTTAAACGTTAAATCGCGTTTTTAAAAGAAAATGTCATTTTTGATTTTTTTTTAAATTTTTGTTTCAAACATCTATCTATTCAACAATTTTTAAGACTAGTCCAATCGTGGGATCTCAATAACTACTATTTTTTCTCGATTTTTGAAAATAACATATATATATTTTTTTATAAATTATTATGAATACCAATTTTTATTACTGTATAGTATTTTTTTCAATATTTAGAAGTTATTTTGACCCAATTTTTGTTACTGTATAGAACTTTTTTCAATATTCAGAATTTATTTTGACACTTTTGTTTTATTGTTAACAGATTCTTAAAATTTATAATTAATCATTAAGTCTGTTTATGAACAATAATAACAACAGTTTTTACTTATTCACGTATTTTTGAAAACTTACATATACGATTATTTCCTGAATTATAATATTCCTTTGTCAATACGTTTCCGTTGCTCATTGCAATAATTGAATGAAATTTTTGTGTCCCCCTGTGATTGATTTCGCAGTATTTTATCGCAAATAAGATCTTTCTTTTGCATTTGAATAATGTTTTTCATGTGAATATTTGACAGCAACATTCGGTAAACTATTTAGGTTCAATGTATACTCATACAATTCTTGAACTGTTGTTATTTGCTCATCGATTGATTATTGATTTTTTAATCTGCTAACAATGAAAAGTGTCCAAATTTATTTAGAATGATTAAAAAAATACTATACAGTAACAAAAATTGGTATTCATAATAATTTATAAAAAAATTTTTTTTTTTTAATTTTCAAAAATCGAAAAAAAATAGTAGTTTTTGAGATCCCACGATCGGACTAGTCTTAAGAATTGTTGAATATATAGATATTCAAAACGAAAAGTTTGAAAAAAAAATAAAAAATGACATTCACTTTTGAAAACGCGATTTAACGTTTAAAACTCAAAAAACTCATTAAAAAACGCGTCGAATATTTTTGTTGTATTTTTTTCTGGAAAGGCCATGAAAAAACAAAAATTTTGAAAAAAAAACTTTTAATTTGGACCATTATTAGAGAAGTTATGACCAAAATACCAAAAAAAGAGCGGTGTTTTTGTTAATTCAATATCTTTTGAACGGATAATTTAAAAAATCTCAAAATTCAACAGGAAGGGTCTTTTGATGGGTACTCAAAAATATAAAAAAATTGAGAAAAAAAAAATGTTTTTCAAACTGTCCGATTTGGGATGGAATGCCCCATATATATATTGTATGTATGTGTCGTACATTTTACATGTATGTGAAATATATTTTGAATACACTTTACATATATATAAAATATATTTTAAATACATTTAAGATATATGTACATATGCGAAAAGCGGCAAAATCTATCCAAATAAATATATTACGCATATATAAAAAAATATATCTTAAATACATTCATTTATATACGGTAATTATATTTTGAATATATTTCGTACGCCATTTTTCATATATTTTAAATATGTAAATTTCTGTGCGGGATTAGTCACCAACAACCAACACAACATTCGCTCGATCATCGGTTCCACGAAAGACGAAATAGACAAGATGAATAAATCCAACGTCATTTACCAAATCGATTGTAACGATTGTCATGCATTGTACATAGGTCAAACAAAAAGATATCTAACAAGTACGCTTCGCGTACTCGTTGAGGGGCTCCGCCCCCCAACCCCCCCCCCCCCCGCTCCGCGTGACGCAACATTGTCGCGCGAAGCGGAGCGCTCATGTTTTGTTGGGGGGCTCCACCCCCCAAACCCCCTCAACGTTTTGTTGGGGGGCTTTGCGCTCCGTATTCGTGACCATTATATTCATTTATTCGGTATATAAATACTATATTGTTTTTATGTTATTGAACATTGTTTTTGATAATATTGAGTCACATTCTTCATTCTCAATGGGAGCAATGAGTCATAAAGTTAAAGACCGAATTTTAAGAATTATATTAGTAGGCACTCACACCGTTATTTCAACTCTTTGATTCATTGTAAACATCGGGTAGTCGTATAAATTCTATTAATAAGTTGGTGATCGAATTTCAAGGATTATATTAGTAGGCACTCACAACTTTAAAATATAAGAATCATACATTTTGTTTTTGTGATATATTTTGAATGTTGGTTAACATGTCCCTTAGGGGCGTTTTAATAGGCACTCACACCGTTATTTAAACTCTTTGACTCATTGTGAACATCGAATAGTCGTATAAATTCTATTAATCATAATTAAAAAGACAGATTTGAATATAATCAATATGATCTAAAAGCATCTAAGCAATCA
Organism: Alloplasta piceator; assembly: GCA_946863875.1. Taxonomy (NCBI): domain Eukaryota; kingdom Metazoa; phylum Arthropoda; class Insecta; order Hymenoptera; family Ichneumonidae; genus Alloplasta; species Alloplasta piceator. The sequence continues at coordinate 27,550,200 of OX333078.1, forward strand.
TATCCTTTAAATGTTTTGGTTAGGAAGTTATTTGAATCTCATTTTCAGTAAAATCTTAAAAATTTTGTTTGTTTACGTAGAATTTTATATATTTTTGTCAATCGAAGAGGTCCCATCGAAAGAAAATCCAATTTTTTAGCTTAGAACAGTCAAAAAGACATTAAAATTTTTTTTCCATATTTTTGTCGACAATTGTAATAGCGAGAATTGAGTAGATTTGATCATGTGTGTAGCGCGGCGCGTGGCAGTGAGATAGCATAGGCTGCATTCGTCTTGAACGTTTTGAGTGCTGTGAGCGTCATATCCAGTAGCATTTTATATGCCGATGTATGGGTGAATCACGGTCGTACATACAGGTCTGGAAACTCCCGTGGTGGGGGTACGTTGCTTATTGATGCCAGATGTGTAGTTTATACATTTATCACTGTGATCGCTGCGATCTAAACTCTTTCTGGCGCAAGCACGGATGACGATGGGTGGGGGATGTGAGATAGAGACAGCGCTATATCCTAGCTTTTCAATCACTTGTTTTTAATATTATTGTAGACTATTATAACCCGCACTAGAACGCAAATGTTTACACTGTAAAAAAAGATATGAAATTTCAAACATTTTTACGATACAACTGTCACGGAAATTCACAAACACGGAATATGAAATGCAAATTCATACACATGAATAGTAAATTTAAAGCAGATATATTAATTGCAATATACTATTTGAAATTTCAATATATTATTTGAAATTTCAATATGCTGTTTGAAATTAAATATACATGGTGAAGGAAGAATCGGCTGCGATTCGGCCAGTGGGTCCAAATGACTGACATTAGTGACTAGTGTTATATTGAATTGTCGAAAAAGGCGGACTAGTTGGTGGTGAATATTTTCAGTATAGGGTAAATTTATTAATCTGGAGGAGTCAAATGCGTTGTCGTTATTTGATTGTGAATGAATTAATCTTAGCCTTTGGTTTATTATTTTTTCTGTGAAGGAGATTGGGTAACAGTTTTGTGTCATTATGTTTTTGATTAGTTCAATGTTTTTTTTTGGTGGAAGGATGCGTGTGATAGTTTTATCGCTCTGTCTACCAACATCATGATAATTCCTTTTTTTTGCGTAAGAGGGTGGTGAGAGAAGAAGTTTATGAATCGACCTGACCAAGTCGGTTTTCTGTACCAGTCTGTGATTATTGAGTTATTTTTGTGGATAAGCAAGATGTCGAGAAATGGTAATTTGTTGTTTGTTTCTACTTCAACTGTGAACTGTAGTTTAGTGTGGTATGAGTTAAAGATGTTGAGTGTTGAATCTATTTTGTCCGTAGGCAGAGCCATAATAATATCGTCTACGTATCTTTTGTAGATTGGTATCGTGAACTTCAGTTTTTCTAAGCAGTTGGTTTCTAAGTCGATCATTACAATGTTTGATAATATCGGGGCTAACGGTGAACCCATTGGCAAGCCGAATATTTGTTGATATATTTTGTCGTTAAAGGTAAAGTAGGTTGAGAACATTATGAATACTATTGTTTTTATTACTTCGTTTAGTAGAAATTTTTCAGAGAAGAGATCTGATCTTTTTTGGAGGCTTTGTATGACTAATTCCAAAGGTACATTGGTGTAAAGTGAGATGACATCGAAGGAAATGAGTTGGGAGTTATCGGGTATAAAGATGTTCGATACCAATCTTTTAAAAGAGAAACTGTCTTTAACGTGTGAGTTTGTTGTGTCTATTAATTTTGAGAGTTTAGTTCGAATGAATTCGGCAAATTTATGTGTAGGACTATTAATAGAAGGTACGATTGGACGTAGTGGATAGTTATGTTTGTGAATTTTTGGAAGGCAGTATGATCTTGCTAAATTACAGTTTTCTACTTTTAAATGTTTCTGTGTGGTTTCATCTATTATTTTAAGATTTTTCCATCTCGTAAGAATTTGGTTTACGCCTTTTTGTAGTCTGTTAAGTGGATTTTTATTTGTGATTTTATATGTGGTTTCGTCTGCAAGTAGATTATCAGTTTTGGTGATGTAGTCTAGTTTGTCCAATATAACAGTTGAGTTTCCTTTATCTGCTCTTGTAATGATTAATTGAGGATTGTTTTTAAGAAAGATGGATGTAATGAAAACTGTTAATTTTGATCAAAAATGAATCTTGGGAATTATCAAACATGAAATTCATAGGTGAATAACACATACACAAAAGTCTCACAAAAAACATAAACTAAGCAATAAAATATCAAAATCCTCCCTCTCACAGACACCAAGGATCACAAAAAAATGACCCGTCTTTATACAATAAATTCATAATGAATATTATCCAAGATTCATTAAATGACCAAAAAAAATTACCCGTACAAATTCAGGTCAGTCATGACACATAACATTTAAGCTTATAATGTAAAACATATCATACAAAATAAGACAAAAAAGAATGTAATCTTAGAAATAATAAATCTGAAGAGGATCCGAATTAGGATCGAAACGTTATACCAAAAAAATTGTCCACTGTCATTTGGACCCACTGGCCGAATCGCAGCCGATTCTTCCTTCACTATTGTCTCTCTACGGCCGCATACCTAAATCACTACTTGAATTAACTGGCTCAAAACTCGACGAAAATGACCTTCTTCAACGAGATTCTGCAATTATTTGGTTGCATTATCCTCGCAGTCTTTAAACATTGGAAACGCAATAACACCGCTAAAACTCGCTACCACCAACAACTACGGTTTTTATTAAAATGCAGACAAGAAGGCCTTATACCTAAACACATCTATTCACAGAACATAAACAACATTCTAATTTTTAACAACCGAAATAAATTCAAACTCAAAACGGTCTTACACAAAACTTACAAATCTTTACTCAACATAGAGATTGACGACCTGAATTACAAAATTAAAATACTCAACAAAAAGATTCAAAAAAACACAGAATTAATCGCAAAAACTCCAAAACACATACACGAAAAATTCTTCAAATTTGAACAAATTAGACTGAACAGAATATCAAAAGAATTCTTTGACAAACACCAAAAGAAATTAAGTAATCTCAGATATGAAAGAACACAAAATATCCACTAACACATTTTTAATTACGATGAATTCCTAAGAACAATTACATCACAATCAAATCAGAATCGAGAAAACATAAATGATCCAAATCAACATCAAAGAAAGAAACCAACATCACAAATCAATCTTTTTAATTCAGCCACATCAAACAATACTCAACATAATACAAACAATAACATAACTAATGACCCATTAACCAACATAGAATCAACAATCTCAAACAACAAAGTTAAATAATGGCTGATCAATCTATCAAACATAGACATTCCCACACACATATCAACCTTTTCATCATTGGGTGAAAAATTCAGCTTTCCATATCTAAAACCGACAGATATCAAAACATACATCTATAAAACCATCTCAGAGTTTGAATCCAAAATAGATTACTTACTGGAAAAACCAATACAAGAAGAAATTATAAAGAAATTCACCAAATTAATTGATAAAGTAAGAACTCCAAACTCATTCTTCAACACGAACAAAATAATCAAAGATACATCCATCTTTCTTAAAAACAATCCTCAATTAATCATTACAAGAGCAGATGAAGGAAACTCAACTGTTATATTGGACAAACTAGACTACATCACCAAAACTGATAATCTACTTGCAGACGAAACCACATATAAAATCACAAATAAAAATCCACTTAACAGACTACAAAAAGGCGTAAACCAAATTCTGACGAGATGGAAAAATCTTAAAATAATAGATGAAACCACACAGAAACATTTAAAAGCAGAAAACTGTAGTTTAGCAAGATTATACTGCCTTCCAAAAATTCACAAACATAACTATCCACTACGTCCAATCGTATCTTCTATTAATAGTCCTACACATAAATTGGCCGAATTCATTCAAACTAAACTCTCAAAATTAATAGACACAACAAACTCACACGTTAAAGACAGTTTCTCTTTTAAAAGATTGGTATCGAACATCTTTATACCCGATAACTACCAACTCATTTCTTCGGTCATCTCACTTTACACTAATGTACCTTTGGAATTAGTCATACAAAGCCTCCAAAAAAGATCAGATCTCTTCTCTGCAAAATTTCCACTAAACGGAGTAATAAAAACAATAGAATTCATAATGTTCTCAACCTACTTTACCTTTAACGACAAAATATATCAACAAATATTCGGCTTGCCAATGGGTTCACCGTTAGCCCCGATAATATCAAACATTGTAATGATCGACTTAGAAACCAACTGCTTGGAAAAACTGAAGTTCACGATACCAATCTACAAAAGATACGTAGACGATATTATTATGGCTCTGCCTACGGACAAAATAGATTCAACACTCAACATCTTTAACTCATACCACACTAAACTACAGTTCACAGTTGAAGTAGAAACAAACAACAAATTACCATTTCTAGAAATCTTGCTAATTCACAAAAATAACTCAATAATCACAGACTGGTACAGAAAACCGACTTGGTCAGGTCGATTCATAAGCTTCTTCTCTCACCACCCTCTTACGCAAAAAAAAGGAATTATCATGATGTTGGTAGACAGAGCGATAAAACTATCACACGCATCCTCCCACCAAAAAAACATTGAACTAATCAAAAACACAATGACACAAAACTGTTACCCAATCTCCTTCACAGAAAAAATAATAAACCAAAGACTAAGATTAATTCATTCACAATCAAATAACGACAACGCATTCGACTCCTCCAGATTAATAAATGTACCCTATACTGAAAATATTCACCACCAACAAGTCCGCCTTTTTCGACAATTCAATATAACACTAGTCACTAACAACCAACACAACATTCACTCCATCACCGGTTCCACAAAAGATAAAATAGATAACATGGATAAATCCAACGTAGTTTACCAAATCGATTGTAATGATTGTGATGCATTGTACATAGGACAAACAAAAAGATACCTAAAAACGAGAATCAACGAACACAAAAATAGTTTAAAACACACTAACACAATAAATACAGCGTTAGCAAAACACGGAATAGAACTTAAACACAATTTTAAATTTGACGACGTTAAAATTTTAAATAATGAAAAATGGCTCAGAAAGCGATTAATTCTGGAAATGATACAAATTAAAGCACACCCCAAAGCAATCAATTTTAGAACCGACATCGACAAACTAAGCAGCATATATAATTCAATAATTTAATAATACTCAAAATAATAACGGGAAAACCTCAAATTACCATCCATCAATTGAAAATTCATTACCAAATCTAACAGTTATCAATTTAAACCCGATCCAAAACCGGTTAACATAACCAGTCCGGCAAGAAAAATCACTAACGGCAAACTTCCCCAACCATGAAAAACCACCCCCACTCTTCAATACTCAATCACACTACCCCATCAATATAAATACCTCCTCACTCGCCTCAATACTCAGTCGCTACTTAGCTCTCGAATCGCCATGTAATGAAAACTGTTCATTTTGATCAAAAATGAATCTTGGAAATTATCAAACATGAAATTCATAGGTGAATAACACATACACAAAAGTCTCATAAAAAACATAAACTAAGCAATAAAATATCAAAATCCTCCCTCTCACAGACACCAAGGATCACAAAAAAATGACCCGTCTTTATACAATAAATTCATAATGAATATTATCCAAGTTTCATTAAATGACAAAAAAAATTACCCGTACAAATTCAGGTCAGTCATGACACATAACATTTAAGCTTATAATGTAAAACATATCATACAAAATAAGACAAAAAAGAATGTAATTTTAGAAATAATAAATCTGAAGAGGATCCGAATTAGGATCGAAACGTTATACCAGAAAAATTGTCCACTGTCATTTGGACCCACTGGCCGAATCGCAGCCGATTCTTCCTTCACTATTGTCTCTCTACGGCCGCATACCTAAATCACCACTTTAAATATACATGTATAGTAAATTTCAGAAGAGATATTAATTTCAATATACTATTTGAAATATAAGATACATGCATAGTAAGTTAGAGGAGGCATATTAATTTTAATATACTATTTGAAATTTAATGTACATAGTGTAGGAAAATCAACAATTTTGTGTTTAATTCAATATTTGTATATTGAAATTAAAAGAGTGAACATTGAAAATTAATATCCCCGTATATGAAAATGGCTTTTATATACTTTTTCGCAATTTTAAGATACATTATTGGAAATTAATACACTCATGTCTTAAAATTACAATCAGTCACGGTGGAAAATGTCTTCAAATTTAATACAAAAAAGAATATATATGAGAGCGTCACGGTTTTTTTCAAACAGTTTTAAGGATTTACCTAACGAATGAAGGGTCAGGGGCTCTGAAATTAAGTTATGAGGGGTTACTTAACTTATGAGGGGTCAGTCATCCTGGAATTAAATTTTGCGGCTTCACATAACCTACGAGGGGTCAGAAATTAAGTTATAAGGGATTACTCAAGTTGTGAGTATTTACTTAAGTTATGAGGGGTCAGGTATTCTGGAAAACAGTTTTGAGAGTTCACATAACTTATGAAGAGTCAAGGGTCCTGAAATGAAGTTATGAAAAGTTACTTAACTTATGAGGGGTCAGGAATCCCCGAATCAATTTTGCGGCTTTATAAAATCTACTGGAGTCAGGGGTCACGAAATTAAGTTATAAGGGGTAACTTAAGTTATAAGGGGTCACTTAAGTTATGAGGGGTCAGGTATTTTGGAATGAAGTTTCGAGAGTTCACATAACTTATGAGGGGTCAGGGGCCTCGAAATTAAGTCATAAGAGGTCGCTTAACTTACGAGAGGCCACGATTTTGTTCAAAAATGTTTTGAGGGCTTACATAACTTATGAGGGGTTAGGGGCTCTAAAATTGAATTATGAAGGGTCACTTCATTTATGAGAGATCAGGTATTCTGGAATAAAGTTTTGAGAGTCCACATAACTTATGAGGCGTTAGAGGCCCCGAAATTAAGTTATGAAAGGTCACGGTTTTATCCAAACCAGTTTTGAGAGTGTATATAACTTATAAGAGGTCAGAAGCCCTGAAATTAAGTTATAAGGGGTCAGGGACCATGGAATTAAGTTTTGCGACTTAACATAATCTACGAGGGGCCAGGGATCGCGAAATTAAGTTATGAAGGGTAACGTAAGTTCTGAAGGATCACTTAAGTTATGAGGGTTCACGTATTCTGAAATAAAGTTCACATAACTTATGAGGGGTTAGGGGATTCGAATTCGCAAATCAAAAACCAACTTTCATGGTTTATCGCTCATTCAAAAGCATATACTATTATATGATTCCGGCACTCCTGCATTCATATATCATACAAGTAGAGGGACTTCACAAGTAGTTCCAGTTAATTCAACAACATGTCGAATATCGAGCGCAAAACATTATCATTTGGCACCCGGAAAACCGACACCTTCGCATTATCGGCTTTGCGGCCGGTAGTGCAATAAGAAACAGCGCAATGTCTTGACAATTTTGCCAAATAAAAAATTTTTTTTTTCAATTAAATATAATTTGAATCACAACTGCAGCAAAACCAGCAAAACACAACGTATGAGAGCATAATATCTAACATGGGGACTTTGAGGTTAAGCTTGAGAATAGCCAGAAAGCGCATAGATCACAGAGACAAGTAGTGACGAAATTACGAACTATTCTCGTGCTTCGATAAGGAAGGTACCCCCACCCTCGAAATTCGGCCGAGTTTCCGGACCTGTATGTACGACCGTGGGGTGAATTCTGACACGGGAAGAAAATGCGAAAATGACGTTATAAGCTTTGCAAGCTCGTTTTACAAGTAGGTCAAAGTAGGAAGAAACGAGAACAATATTTTTTCTACTAAGTCACCACAGTGTTTTAAGGACGCTACAGAAAATACATATACAGTTCTCACTTATACACGGAGCTTTTTACTTCAGGACAAATATCATATACCGTAAAACCTCTACCATTTTTCTGTGGCGCGTTTTTCCCCTCATACTTTTTCCTCTTTCTCTCTTCTACCCATGATTTTTGCCAGAACGGAAAGGAGCTTGAACCAGCATAACCGAGCCCAGGAATTTTCACCAAAGTAATTAGTTTTTAACGAGCATGGGGGTGTTCCATGCGTTGGTCAGAGTCCCTCATTACTGTTTCTAATGTATTCGTCTCTCTCTCTTTCCCTTTCGTCCCTTTCCAACCCACCCCTAGCCGCATCTCCTCCACTTTCCTCTTGCGGAAGTTACGTACCTAAAACTTCTTTCTCTCTGCATTCTCATTGCAAAAGCGGGTATACGGTATTACAGTATCTCGGCATCCACTTTTTTCTCAGTTTCTCTTTCTGTTTTCCGACGTCCTTCACGCTTTTCTTCGTAGTTCCACCACATTTTCAAGAACGCTATCAGCAACCCTTCGTACTATAGTAAGGAATTTTTCGATGAAAATATAACTGTGAGCATTTGCATGCTGGCAGCAAACCGTGGGAGAGAAGGAGAGACGAGAGTGGGGTAGCTATATATGTATGTGATTCTCGCGACAGTATCGAACACACCCTGTTAGCGGGGCAACAATACGGAGAAAAACGTGAGCAATCGTACGACAGGAAATGGAAATGACGCTAAAACCATAACAGAAAAGAAATTGTGAGTTTTTAAGTCGATAGGGGAAGAGAGATAAATAAAAAAACCAAATGAGCGTGGTCACCACGCGCGTTAGAAGTGAAACTTCTGTCCGTGAGTGCGTCGCTCAGTAAGGAGCAGTATTGGCAACCGTACGATAATTATCGTACATTTACGATAATTTCATACCAATGTACGATGTACGATAGCGATTCATTATCGTACGCGAATGTACGATAATATTCAAATATCGTACGCGAATGTACGATAATATTCAAATATTGGGAATTTCTTTTTTTCGAACAAAATCAAAGTTTAAGTGGGCTTCACACGCTATTGAATGGCATAGCATAAGAAAGCAGTGCCGTCAGGAGCGCTGTGATCGTGTGCCTGTGACACTTTTGTCACGTGTTTCAGCGGGAACTTTGAATTCAAACCATCGATGTCTCTCCGGTAGCGTGAACTCTTTCGCAGGTAAAGAGCAGAACCCCACCTTGTGAATTGTTAATCTTTTATTAACGAACTAGCTGAAATTAACTCTTTGGATTTTATGAAGAAAGATGCAAAAGTTGGTCGGTTCAAATCATTGGCCTTTTATTATTAGATGATAAACTCGGAAAAGTTAGATTTTACTGTTGGTATGAAAATCAAACAAGTTCTTTGGTGTTACTGCACCGCAAGACAGTCAAAATTAAAGTGGAGCATCGCCGGAGAAATTTGGGCTTGCAGGCTCCAAGGCGACACACACATTAATACGACGTGCACTAACCGACACACATACACTCTCGTTGCGTGCTGTATCTAGCCATCCTTCTCGGTCAGTACGCACATAAGGGTTGCATTATGCGTGGTCCTCGCCCTCGCTTACACACACATACACCCGGTTCAGCCATATGGTTTTAGAGTATCCATGCTTGTACACAAACCACTTGAGAAGGTCCGTGGACCCTACGCATTTTCTTAGAGGTTCATATTGCAAATTTATTACTTTCGTTGCATTTTCGTTGTGAAGGCATCTCGAAGTTTTACGACTATTTTATGTTCCATCTATATATTTTCCTAACGTAATATGAGTATTTATTTTATGCGTTCTATTCTGTATATATGTATATATGCAAAGACCCTTTTTGAGATGGAAGACAAAGAATAATGCTCTTCTTTATTAATTCATAGTCTCACAAAAAGCACTGTTGCGTGGTAAACAAAATATAAGAAAAGTTGTAAATTTAAGTCGTTAAACTATATGAAAACATAACAAGCAATATTAACTTACGCGTTATATACCATATATCTTAGTTATTTATGATATTCTTAAATGTAATGAGTCACCACCACCTTAATCTCGAACCTCTCAAAGTTTTCTAAAGGAATATTCTATTGAAATTAGCGTTCGATTTGCAATTCTGCAAGTATTTCAAATGTAGCGTTCAAATAATCCGCGCTACGAGGGAACCCTCTGTTGGCAAATCTGCGGCAAATTCCTGCATTCGTCACATGCCGTCCTAGTGCCACCATGTGTGAGAGAGAGATAGATGATAGCGCTTGCGCAGTCATCAATTAAGGATGTTGAGTCCCTATGAAATCTTTTGATGTTAATTGTTCAATAAATAGTTTCGTAATCGTCGTGAAATTTTTACACGACCTCCTGAATACTTCATGTACAAACATATTACATTTTCAGAATTCTATCATTATTACTTCAACCTCCTTAAGAGTTGAAATGAAAAATGATAAGAAAATTCTGAAAATTTGTTATGTTTTTGTATGAAGTATTTAAGAGGTCGTGTAAAAATTTCACGACGATTAAGAAGCTCGTTATTAAAATATTAACATTTTGTTGAGAACAATTTTTTAAACAAATAAAAAATATATTTATCTATAAACTTCGTTTTGTTCCCGCGTTGCTTTCAATATCGTGTAGATATTAAAAAATTAAGAGGTAAAAAAAACTTGTCGCAAAGTTATATTAGTTTCCATAAGACTACATTTAATTAAATTAAATTTGTTAATTTTAATTGTTCGATAATGAGCTTCCTAATCGTCGTGAAATTTGTACACGACCTCTTAAATAATTCATCCAAAAACATACCAAATTTTCATAATTTTCTCATCATTTGCAATTTGGGACTCAACATCCCTAAGGAGTATTACTATATTATATTTCACTTTGGCATTCGATAGTAGCGGCGTGGCAATAATGTTAACCAAAAACTCCTTCAAATATTCTATGTCACCCCCACCACCGAAAAAACGTTAGAGTTTCTGTACGTACACCCGTGGCCCAGTCAAAAATGATAAAATTCGAAAAATTACGTGTTGACGCCATATAAGTTCACGATAATATCCATTTTATTAATTAATTTTATTATTTCATTAATAAATAACGCGTTTTTATGTTATTTGAAAATGTACGATAATTTTTCGTCAGGTACGATAATTTTACGCCCCTGGTACGATCAGTGCCGTCTTCCAGGTTGCCAACACTGGTAAGGAGAGCAAATAAGAAATGATAGTAGTATGATTAAATTGGTAGAGAATTACGATTCCGTCAATTACAAACATTCATTCAAGTTGTATGTACAAATCTTGAAATGAAATTGGTGTATTATTCGTCAATGTCCATTCTTTGATAATCCAACACCGAAATAAGTGGCTTGTGATAGCCGAAGTAGGATATGTACATGGTAGTTTCGAGATTTTCCAGGTATCGAGAGAATACTGCGTCGATCGTAGTTCCCGATTTTATTGTAGAAACCGCGGGATTGCTATTCATCTTTAAGTTGAGTGTTTCATTCAAAAACTTTATCAGTGGCTGGGCTGCAGGTGTTGAAAAGTTGACGTTGAAACCCCCACTTAAAATCGTGACGCCAAAATTTCAATTTACACTACCTCTATTTTTCCCCCTCCATATTCCCCGTGGCGTGACACTTTTTCGTGACACCAAAATTTCAACTTACACTACCTCTATTTTTTCCCCCTCCATATTCGCCGTGGCGTTATACTTTTTCGTGACACCGAAATTTCAACTTACACTACCTCTATTTTTTCCCCCTCCATATTCCCCGTGGCGTTACTTTTTCGTGACATCGAATTTCGAAATTGCTCTACCGTGCCTAAAGAAGTTTCACTTCAAAAAGTGGGAACTCAAGAGGTTTATTCGAGTGCTTACGGAGAAAGTAGAAAAAGGATGCTAAGCTTTTTTAAGAGAATTTCGGAGCTGATGGAACAAGTGGGGGAAAAGAATCATCATGGAATCTGGTCCTCCGAGGATATGTATAGGGTGGAAAAAAGAAACGAGGGTAGAGTCCAGGGAGAGAGAAAGAAAGAGAATCGCTGTTCCTGGTATTGGGAGCTTTTGCGACGGGGTGCGTTTTTACTCTCCCTCTTTCTCTCTGATTCTCCCTGTTCCGTTGCATCACCATGGCAACCGATCCTGAACGACCCTCCAGTCGACGTAGAACCGCTTTTCATCCCCTTCATCTCCTTCACTGCGAGCATCGGGAGCTTTGCTTTCCGATGATAGTAATAATGTATCCCCAGCTGCGTTGATGTAGGTCGCAGGGTCGTGGTTTTCACTGCTCTCGTCTGTTGCCTTCCTCATGTGCTATAGTATAATACCGACGAAGCTGATTCTGCTGAAACTCTGAAACTGCGACGTTTCATCCATAGATAACCTGTCAGTTTCACTGGACTGCTTACCTTGCCTCACTTATTCTTCTGACTTTTCTAATTCGTACCGAGGACCTCCATAATCCTTTTGATATGTCATATTTTGCAAGAGCTCTCTTGATCATCAGTGTGGCAGATACTAACTTATCGTTCCATGACGCAAACTTTTTCTCACGTTGGACGATAATAAGAGTTATAAGACAGATAGATTCGATTTAAAAAAAAGATTACAATGAGCAGCCTTGAATAGTTCTTATTTCTGCACCAGATGAATGCTTTCCATTCATATTTAATTTTGTTGAAAATGGAATAAGCCAAATGATTCAGATATCGGATTAACAATTTTTTTTTAGCATCAACGGAACGTTTTTCATTCAGAATAAACTTTTCTAAAAATAGATATAGCAAATCATTTAAGGTATTCCTATCGCGAACTGGGATACTTAAAAATTGGCCGATTTTTTCCTAAAATAAAGTACAGATACATCTCATTGGACTGTAAATATTTGAATCCAAGTTAACGACCATTCATTCACAAATTATAACTTCGAAAATTGTTTAATTTATACAGCTCTATACGGAGATTACACGCTCACCACATTTGTATCTGACAATTACTGTACCGAACATTTCCAGATGTCTGATACAAACTGTCTTACTCGTCTAGAAAACTCTGAAGAATCCGAAATGACGATAAAAACAGGGCGTTACCGAACGTTTGAAGAAAATATTAATGATTAAAGTCATTAAATGTCACAAGTTGACGTATTTTTGGAACCGCGTTCTGTCAAGGGTTATGTCTGACAACACCGGAAGCTAGCTGCTCTTGATTTGAGTCAGCTGTACGCACACACACACACACACACACACACACACACACACACACACACACACACACACACACACACACACACACACACACACACACACACACATATATATATATATATATATATATATATATATATCTATATATATATATATATATATATATATATATATATATCTATATATATATATATCTCTCGAGCGGGGTGAAGTTGGCTATGGAATCGAGAATAGAGCGGGGTGAAGTTGGCCATGGAATCGAGAATGGAGCAGAGGGTTGGGGCGGCGGGGATGGGGCGGGGGGGCGTGGGGGGTGGGGGAGCCGCACGGACCCTAGTATATATGTATATATATACTAGGGTCCGTGCGGCTCGGGCGCTAAGCGCCCTCGCGTCGTAAAGGTTCAATTCTAACCCAAACCCTCACATCATCGCCCAAAACCCAAACCCCAAATCCGAACCTGACCCCTCGATTCTTGTACACGGCGGCGGCGGCGTTGAAATATTTATATAAAATAGAGAAATATATACTAGGGATTCTTGTGGCTCGGGTGCTACGCGCCCTCGCGTCGCCTCAAACCCAAACCCGACCCCTCGATTCTTGTACACAGTGGCAGCAGCGCACAGTGGGGCCAAATCCCAAAAAGCTGGCCAAAAGTCGAAAAATAAAGTTTAAGTTTCGGTAATTTTTAGTCGTGGGTTAGGTGGGGGAAGAGTCCGAAGGTCAAATTCTTGGCATCAGCGGGCCCTAGCCCTTATACCTACTTTTGTACGGCAGTTGAAAGGGAGCCCTCGAGCGAGCTCGACGCGTCGTGCATTGAATGACCATTTCAACGCTGTATTAAACAGGACGCCAAAACTTTACAATATATCCGATTCGAATTTTTTCGAAAGGAACCGACAGCTGAATGTGAGTAGAAAATCATTGTGTAACAGAAAATTGATAATAATAGTTCATGCGATAATCATAAATGAATCATTTGTACGAAAATTCACGGAAAATTACAAGTGAAAATTCTAAAAACGTAGAGAAAAGTTGATAAGTTCCACAGTGTTCCACGAGCTGACCTATCACATGTTGTAGATGGATGTATTATTGAATGGAAAACATCGAAAATGGCTGCGCTTAGCTGCGCGCGTATCATTGCTACGAGTTTTTGCAATATAAAACATAGTTTTCTGAATTTCCTACATTAACGACGCGGAATGTCTTACTTTACTTGAATCTTTTTCTTGAATTTTATTGCGGTCTTCATTGTACACTGAAATACATTAGCACCCATCCAAGCAGCGTGTCACGGTCGGTCGAGTTGAAGAGCGCTATATCTATGTATGAGGGATTCTCTGTCAACTCAGCCACTTTTTTTCGACCATCTCAGATGTGCCCCATAATTGGTTATATTAAAGTGCTACTGATTTGTGAATTTCTTCACATTTTTAAATTAAAAATTTTACAAATCGCCGTTTTCTTTCCAAATGAATATATCTCGGAAATTTGAAGTAATTGAAAAAAAATGTCTGCACGCAAAAGTTGTAGTTTTGTGTTAGCATTCGAGCGGAATATTTGAAATACTTTTTACGTTCCGGTAACGCTGATTTTTTACCAAAAAAAAGAATGATTATTTTTTTATTCAAAAAGAGCCACTTTGTTTGACTGAAAAAATTAGTCTTTCAGTATATCTGACGACATCGCGAAAAGATCACTGGAGTGACACGGATCGAGGTTCTAGGGTAAAAAGCCGAGGAGGATTTAGAAGACCTCCTCGGCTTCGTCATTATGCTGCATAACGCTAAAATAGTCAAAAATGGTGATCTAGTCTAAAATATCCGGGCTATAAAAAAATTTTCCTACAAAAGATGTTAGATTTTATCTGAAAAATTTTTTGGCCGAAAAAAAATCATGTTTTCATTTTAAAAAAACATGTCAGCCATCTTAACGCCGCCATCTTGAATTTTGGACCGAAACAAAAAAATTTTTTGAACGTCCCCTTCTGAACCCTAAAAGTTTCATCTCACTCAATTTTTTATCGGAGCAGTATTTTTCAAGATAATTCAGCTGTTAGATTAAAATAGGACACCCTCTATTATAGGCTGTATCAAAAAAATGTTCCTACAAAAGGTGTTAGATTTAATCTGAAAAAATGTTTGGTGAAAAAAAAGTCATGTTTCCATTAAAAAAAAACATGTTAGCCATCTTAAGGCCGCCATTTTGAATTTTGGACCAAAACAAAATTTTTTTTTGAACGCCCCCCTCTGAACCCTAAAAGTTTCATTCCACTCAATTTTTGATCAGAGCAATATTTTTTAAAATAAACCAAACTGTAAGATTAAAATGGGACACCCGGTATACACATCGAAAAGCACAGTCACATTGTTGCCATATCGTTCTTTCAGCGAATTTCCGAAAAAATGTTGGAATTTTTAAATGGACGTAATTTATAAGAAATTTTGGATTCTGGGTTGTCATTGCATATACTGATTGACTAAAAGTCATTTTCATTATGAACCATTATAATTTATGAATAATTAAATAGGGCCCTACTTATGCGCCCACAAAATACGGCCCTCCGCCATAGCTATACCTTAAGTATTGGGTTGGCAGACTTGTCCTTTTTTCGCACGGCAATGTTTATTTATTGGGCTAGCATTAGTTTTTTTCGCTCGAATGTACAGAATAAAGTCTACATGTTTTTTCCTTTCTTTTTCATTTTATTTCAATAAAAGAGGCGACCTCAACCATTTATTTGCTCTGTTTGTTGTTGGTCAAAGGTTTCACTGGTCGTGATTCTTAGTGGCGCAAAGCATCGAATATTTTGAACCAGAGAGCGGATTTTCCGTCATATTGGTGTAGAGAGGGATGAACGTGAGCAAGTGCGTGAACCTTTATCACCATGGTGTGTGAAGGATGCTCTCCGCAGCATTTGTCGATGTCCCAACGCCTTCGTTCCTTTTATTGAAACGCGAGCAAGAAGAGAAAAAGGAGGGAACGCTTTGGTATCAAAGGATGACCTGTTCGTAACTTGGCTCTATACTATAGGGTGTGTGTTGTGGAAAAACTATATATATATGGGTCATTTCGTCAATTATTGGCACGTACAACTCGTACCAAGTGGTCAAAATTTAAAAAAAAAACTAAATTTGCTATTCGAAAGATAATAGTAAAAAAGATATCCATGATTTTTGACAAAAATCTTCGGCCAGTAGTTTTTGAGCAAGAGCGGTGGCAAATTTTTAAGTTTTCAAAATTACGGAATTTTCAACTCGATATATCTTTTTTTCTTGAATAGATAGAAGAAAACTTTAAATATGTTTTTTTTCGTGAAACTGAAGTTTCAAACGAAAAATATATCAATATCTAATGCTATCTTTATAACCTCGAAAATCACATTTCAAATATAAAAATCGATTTTTCAGCCCTTGCCCTCAATTTTAGATCGTTGGAAATTTTTTTTTCGAAAAATTCAGAGTTTTTTACATCGAAAATCAGCTTTAAGAATAAATTAGCTTTTGCGAATTTATGTCACCATAAACGTCACTTTAAAATTGATGCTGAGTGGCACTTTTTTGCTACTGCCCATGGCAAAGGACCCCATCACAAGCAGAACCCTTGAAAAGAACACAATCCGTTCATTGTACACTTCGACCTCTATAACTGCAAGTATGATAATTGCTAGAGTCCCCACTATGCGGTGGATATCGATCGACGTGGCACATGGTGTTAAAGCGCCGGTGTGAAGAGCAGACATGGCTCACGACTGTGTGAAATGCGCATTGCACACACAGGCGGCATTTGTGCACCTTCGATTATTGCAAGTGAGATGCGGGGCCAGTCCCGCCGCTCTTGCAGTTATCGAGGTCGTAGTGTACTGCATCATGTACTGAGAATTTCGATTACTGTATAGTTAAAAAAAAATCTTTGTCGAAATATCCAACAAAAATAAAAATCATTAAATCATAGTCTTTTTATAAATAGCTTTTGTAAATTTTGGCAAATAGGTCTAACTTATTTCTGTACAAAATAACCGATAAAAAAAGAAAAAAAACAAAATATGGTAAAATTCGCTGTACTTTATTTTTCATTTTAATGTTTGTCCCACGTAATTATAGAGATCCCAAGTTCTTTGAAATCATTTTCGATGTAAAAAACTCAATTCTTTGAAAAAAATATTTTCAATGATCTTAAATTGGGGGCAAGGGCTAAAAAATCGATTTTTATATTTTAAATGTGATTTTCGAGGTTATAAACATAGCATTAGATATTGATATATTTTTTGTTTAAAACTTCAGAGTTTTACAGAAAAAAAACGTATTTAAAGTTTTTTATTTAATTTTTAAAAAATCATGGATATCTTTTTTAGTACTGTCTTTCGAATAGCAAATTTAGTTTTTTTTTTCATTTTGACCACTCGGTACAACACGTACCAGAAATTGGCGAAATGACCCACGTATACGTGGAATGTACTCGTAATATTCGTTAAAAAAACGAACTAAAAAGGTAGAAGCAGACGAAAGAACGATTCGTTTCTATCTCCTGACAGAACGATGCGGTCTCCTGAGCAAAAAAAAGCATTAGAGAAGTGACAGGGTGGCTTTTTCCGATTCTATTGCTAATGCCTCTACTTTCGTGGCAAGCAGTATACCTCTACTTTTATTCTGGTAGCCTCAAAATTGCGCGTCACTCAATTCTATATACTTGACTAAAGACATAAAATATACTTTTTTTGCAGTGTCTCACGCTTAAATGATATAAAGGGATTTCATGTAAAGTATGTACGAAAATAACTTCAAATTAGGGCAAAAATTCAATGAATCACTTTTCTCATGTCTGGATCAATTTTTTTACCTATCAATGATATTTTCATCAATTGCAAGATTATTTTTCAAAAAATCATATTTGGGGGAATTCTTAGTCTGCAGTGGACTTGAAAGACAAAATTGCGAGGGTTAAAATATGAAAGAAGTGTATACGCGAGGAGTAAAACGAAAAGATAGACTGTGGCGGGTGTTTGTCGATGCCGCGAGAGAGAGTGTTGTCGGCGTTTTCCATGGCCGCCACTTGTCTCTAACAACCTCTTTGTTTAAAGCTCTCATGCGTCCCATGTTTGATAGAGAGAGAAAGAGTTAGAGATAGGAAACCTCCCTCTCTGTTGCGTTTATAACAGCTCAGCAGTAGCACCAGGTTGCCAAAGCCAACGGCGACACGACGGCGCGTCATATTATATGTTTTTGCATGCAGACACATACATACACACATGCGCGCGAACACACGCACGCATACATGGAAAACCCCATAGATATAGCTATTAGCATACATATACACGATTTAACCCCTAAAACTCTGCGCGACATCATCGCTTACCTCGTCGTGAACACCTTTTCAACCGCAGGTCATATCTCCACCTCGATTTCCCGATTTTTTTTCTCCAGCAAGTAGCCTGTGTTTTTTTAAAATCCATTTTTTGTCCCCTCTAATTACCATTACAAACTATAGAATTTTGGCAGCCCCCTGCGACTAACAAGAAAAATCACTTAGGGTAAATGTCCCAATACCCGACCACGTCCCAGTACCCGACCACTTGAACCAATATATGGGCAAGTTAAGGGGGTCCTGTCAGCGTGAAATCGGGAAAAAATGGTTTTTTTTTTTTATGTTTTACAAACTCTTTTGCACTTATTTACCTTACGTTGAAAAATGGCAAAGTTACAAGCGAATCTGTAAACAAAGAATTTTGAAAATTTAGAAATCCATTTTCAAAATTCTGCATTTTTTTCACAGATTCTGGATAATAAATAAGCAATCTATATCATGATTAGAAAGTGGGATGCGGCTGCCTTATATTTTTTTTATAATTTTTTTATAATTTTTTTTTGTTTCTAAAATAAAAATAAAAAATCCTCATATTCCTTATCAAAGTGAAAGAAAAAATAGACAAAAATAAAACATGTCTTGGAAATTTTCGATATTTTGCATATTTTCCAAAGTAAATGAGAAAAATCTTTTTTTGAAAAAAAAAATATTCTCATTTATTTTGAAAAATATGCAAAATATCAAAATTTTTCAAGACATGTTTTATTTTTATTTTATTTTTTACTTCTATAAGGAATATTAGGAATTAATTTTTTTATTTTATTTTATAAACTATGACGGAGTCCGTCGGGGAGGGAGTGACGGGCCCAGAGACGGAACGAGAGAAAAATAATGAAATGTCGTCGTCCCGGGAATCGAACCCGGGATCCTTGGCTTGCAAAGCAAGAGCGCTAACCACTGCGCTACGGCCACTTCATACTCTCCCTCGTTCGTGTCGTCTATTTCATGTGTGTTAAACATGCTGGACCGTCACACACCTCCTCTTTCGGTAATCGACGTCCCCGTCGATAGTGCAGAGTGCCGCGTAGCTTCATGGTCAGGGAGGTTAGGAGCGTCTCCTCTTTACCAATTGCCGTTCCCAGCCAGGCCGTGTGGACGTGTGCGTGGTTCGGAGACTTCTGACACCCGATATGACGGAGTCCGTCGGGGAGGGAGTGACGGGCCCAGAGACGGAACGAGAGAAAAATAATGAAATGTCGTCATCCCGGGAATCGAACCCGGGACCCTTGGCTTGCGAAGCAAGAGCGCTAACCACTGCGCTACGGCCACTTTATACTCTCCCTCGTTCGTGTCGTCTATTTCATGTGTGTTAAACATGCTGGACCGTCACAAAACTAAAAATAAAAAAATTATTTCAAAAAATATAAGGCAGCTGCATGCCACTTTCTAATCATGATCTAATCACTTGAAGGAGTGATTAAATAATTCTGCAAAAAAATTAGGCTATTTTCGAAGTGGAATCAATGCGAAAAGGGATCTGATTCCTCGAGGGAAATGACTCCTCGATTTCACTTGGAATGCTCTATATATATATACACAATTGATTATTCATTCAGATTCCTGTAGAGTTGGTAAAAAAATAATTATTCTACTGTTGAATCGAAATTTGAATCTCGCGCGATTGCACGCTTACAACTCTGCGGACCAATCAAAACGCTTGAAAGAAGTGACTACAGGCCAATCAAAAAAATTGTCGCAAGTGATCAGAAAGTGTAATAGAAAACAAACGTTCGCGCGTGGTTTATCATTTTTTTATTGTATTCACTTATTTTTATCGAGTGTTTATTTATTGGTTCAAAAGTAATATAAAATATCTATACCGATCGTGAAATTACGCGAAAGTGCTTTTTTGATCTCGACAAACGACACGAGCAGTTTCACAGTGGTTAGTAATACGTCAGTTCATATGTTTATTATATTGAATTATTTGTAAAGACAATGGTATTCGTCGTCTTTACCAAATAATCGAGTT
Source organism: Alloplasta piceator (assembly GCA_946863875.1). Classification (NCBI taxonomy): domain Eukaryota; kingdom Metazoa; phylum Arthropoda; class Insecta; order Hymenoptera; family Ichneumonidae; genus Alloplasta; species Alloplasta piceator. Next base: position 27,570,685 of record OX333078.1, read on the forward strand.
GATTTTCATATTTATTTACACTTTTTTCAGTCAGTGAATTGAATTCCGTACCTTATAAGTACAATATAACCTCCAAACTGTCAACGGATTGGAGGTTATATTGTAAAAAATGTATAGCATTTTTGGTGTACAAAGATTTGTAAATATTAAAAATAATTAAAAACACAAACATGAAAAAACCGTGAAAAGCGTGTTAAAAAAATTTTTGTCTGCATGCAATTACCATGAAAAATATTGTTTGTTATACAGGTACAGTGATCGGTGGAGCAAAGGACTGAGGAAACGTTTTTCCATACATTTAACTTCGGAAGCTGTTTCCCGAAACCTGGATCTTCAAATACTCTGCGCGCAATCCTGACCAAACCGCTTCATGGATCTTATCCTACGACGTCTCATTTTCTTTGTAACACTTTTACGGACCGCTTGAGTACAGCACATTTTTATTATAATCAATATTGTTTTGTGTGCAGTGCTCTAAAAACCAAAAATGGGTCAAAGATTCAAAAAATGGCCTGTAACTCCAAAATAAGGATCTAAAAAAAAAATGTGCCACGCTTAAGCGGTCCGCAAAAGTTTTAAAAGAAAATGAGACGTCGTAGGATAAGATCCGTCAAGCGGTTTGGTCAGAACTGTGCGCAGCGTGTGAAAATCAAAAATTGATTCATGAGAGTTCCACTGCACCTTAAGGGTTCTAACTAGCGTCAAAAGTTGCTACATTTGATACTTCAAATTGTAGCCTATCTGTGAAATTTCCACAAATGCCATGAACATTTATATTGATGTTCAAAAATCGGCATTTTGACGCTGTCAGTCTCTCCTTAAGCGTTCACTTAAGAGAAATCTTAAACTGTGAATTGATTTAATATCCAGGATTCATAATCTACGTCCCTAGAAAACTCGTACGCTTGGCACAACGATGGTGCCGGAATATGCCAATTATATGTGCCAGGCTTCCAACGCTTGATAATTCTACTGGGCCATGGTTGAATCAGTACAGGGGCCATAGGCACGGCCCAATCGTTGCCAATACATCGTTCAACGATTATACCATGCTAATGGTTAAACAAGAGTGGAGCCAGCGTTAATAATTCTAATGGGCCAACGCTTGATACTTCTAGTGGGCCATGGTTGATTTAATACTGGGGCCATAGGCACGGCCCGACCGTTGTCAATACATCGGCTAACGATTACGCTATGCCAATGGTCAAACGAGAGTCGAGCCAACGTTAATAATTCTAATGAGCCAACGCTCGATACTTCTACTGGGCCATGATTGATTCAATACTGGGGCCATAGGCTCGGCCCGAATATTGTCAATACATCGGCTAATGATTACACCATGCCAATGTTTAAACAACAGTCGAGTCAGTGCTAATAATTCTAATAGGCCAACGCTTGACAATACACTTGGCCATCAATACACCAGCATTGTATTGAACAAGTTTATCAAATTATGCCAATCCTCGCGCCAATTGCTGTGTAAGATATCTGCCAATTATGAAAATAAAAAATTATTCCAAAATGCGATAAATTTTCTTTAATTTTGGTATCAAGTAATATAATCATTATAATTATCACAAACGTTTCGATAAACATGTAAACTTAAACAAAATCTCTTATTGCTTGAATTAAATAGTTAAACAAAGTTTAATATTTAAGTTAAGAAAATTAATGGGTAATGCAACGAATTAGGGACATGTCAGTAAGTAAATGGTAAGTACGTGTTCCCGTAATGACGTGAGATTAAAAAAAATTCTCTTAGTTTAAATTAAACAATTAAATAAAATTGATTATTTTTCCGACCCAAATGTCGGCCAATAGAATTGCACCATTCGACGTCACGTGGTACAACCTACATGGTATTATACTGATAATTTTTTGATTATTTTCTCTGGTAGTTGCTATATATAAAAAACAAAACATGATCCAGTCAAATTAACCACACGTCAAACTGACAGGTTGAATTCAATTGTGAAAATTGGAGATTTTGCATGAAAATGAGTCGATTTGGAGTTTGTTCTCTGTCCACCATTGATAAAAAAGTCAAAGGAAATGTTCCCATTAATACGGAGAAGGCAAAAAAAATAGTTTGGAACCAATTTACTACTGTTAACTGTTCATTTCATCTCATGGTGCAATTCTATTGGCCGACATTTGGGACGGAAAAATAATCCCCCGAATACCACACGAGCTTCAAAATTATCTGGCATTTCCCTCAAGGTTCCCTGCAAACAAATAAAGTCATCAAGTTTTTCAGGAAAAACTTGACTCCTTCATTTGTTTGCAGCGAACCTATCGGGAAATACCCGATAATTTTGAAGCTCTTGTGGTATTATAAGTGAACATTTTTGAAAACGAAAATAACACATTTTCTTCGAGTCTTTTTCTCTCAAGTTTTTTTTTTACCTTGTCACTTTTACGCTTTTAGCACTAATTATTACAAATTCTTCAATAAACCTATAAGCTTAAAACGAAATCTCTAATTGCTTGAATTAAGTAGTGAAACAAAGTTTACTATTTTTGTAAAGAAAGTATTGAGTAATGCAACGCATTATAGTGACATGACGATAAGTAAATGATACGTAAATGTTTTCGTAATTACGTGAACTTTCAAAAATGCTCTTAATTTAAATTAAGCAATTACATAAAATTTAACATTATTAAAAACAAATATGAAACATGTTTTTCGAGTCTTTCTCTTAAATCGTTTTTTTACCTTGTCACTATAAGTCCTATTCATTATTATTGTCGTTACCATTCTGAAGATCTTGCAGCCGAGAACAACAGGGATTCTCTACTTCGTCGATACTCGGAACAGAAAGGCGGAGAGCTCGGCCACCATCACCGTCTCCTGCTCCTGCGATTGAATATTGGGAACATCGTTGGCATATCCTGACAGGAACACATCTGTAAATGTAAAATTGTTAAACGCAACAAAAGTATTGATAATAAATTAAATTGTGAAATTAGTCGATTGAGAAATTTGTTAATTTATTTTTATTTAACCTTTTATGCAAATAAAAACCACAGTTTTCATGAAGGAAAGTTTTCCAGGCTGGTTTTTCGTTCGCCTACCGCATCCACTGTAGTGAAGTTACACTTCCTTCTCCAAAATAGCTAGTGAAGCTCGATTCAGAGCTGTTCGGAAGTTAGTATTACCGCCAATTACGAATCGAATCATTTTTTTCTGAAAAAAACAGACGTAAAAAAATAGAAAAAACTATGTACATGGGTCATTCCATGTCAAATCGACCAAAAGTTCACCATTCACCATTAACATTTAATGGTTAATGTAAATTATTTTCATTAACCATTAAAATTTAATGGTTAATGAAAATGCAATTGCATTAAAAAAAGTAATGCATTATTTGCAACCCTGCCCATTACAATGTAGTGTGTAATAGAAAAAATTTCCATCACCCATTGCAATGTAATGTGTAATGGACAAAACTTTGATTACAATTTTGCGAATGGAAAAATATAGATGAATAAATTATTGCAATTTTGCATTACATTTTATTGACTTAGGACTTAGATTTTCAGGTACCTTAAAGTCTAAAAAGCATTTATATTACAATTCTAAAGTCCTAAGTCCTAAGTCTCTAAGTCCTAAGTCAATAAAATGTAATGCAAAACTGCAATAATTTATTCGTCTATATTTTTTCATTCCCAGAATTGCAATCAAAGTTTTGTCCATTACACATTACATTGCAATGGGTAATGAAAATTTGTTCTATTACATACTACATTGTAATGGGCGAGGTTGTAAATAATGCATTACTTTTTTTAATGCAATTGCATTTTCATTAACTATTAATAAAAATAATTTCCATTAACCATTAAATTTTAATGGTCAATGAAAATAATTTCCATTAACCATTAAATTTCAATAGTTAATGGTTAATGAAAATCCAAGTGCATTAAAAAAAGTAATGCATTATTTGCAACCCTGGAATCGAGTAATCGACCCCTTTCAATTTCGATGAAATTTGGTCAGAAGTTTTCGTTTTCAATAAAACGAAGTTCTGAAAAAGGAAAAAAAAATTGTTTCAAAAGTTATGCAAAACTTGAAATTTCACATTTTTTCACATCTTTCAAGTTTATTTTTCAAGTATCTCGAAAACTATAGTTATGAAAAATCGTTCTAAATTTGTTTTTAAGAGTATACCTGGGGCTACGAAAAAAAAGTATTCCAAAAAAAACTTTTGAAAAACGATGAATTTTTGGAGAATTTTGAATCTTAAAAAATCGTGAAAATCCAAGTTCCAGATTTTATTTTTGGTTCAATTTTTTTATATAATACCTTGTGCTGATCTTGAAAGATCCTAAACTTTTCAGGATGGTGTGTTTTGGTTTCAAAAAAATAAATTTTTTAATTGTGCTAAAAAAATTTTGTTCAACTGTCATTAATTGAAATTTTTACTGCTCGAAATAACAGAATTACATGATTGCTCAACTTTATTTAACTTGGAGGAAAAACAAAAAAAAAAAAAATTTCACCAAAATTCAAAATTTTCTATTTCTGAAACAAAAACGCACCATCTTGAAAATTTCAGGATCTTTTAAGATCAGTACAAGGTGTTATAGAAAAAAAAATTAACCAAAAATTTAATGTTGATCGTGGATTTGCACGATTTTTAAAAATTCAAAAATTTATATTATTGAAAAAGAAACACCTCTTCGAAAATTTTAGGATCTTTTAAGGTCAGTACAAGGTATTGTACTGACCTCTGATGAACCTCTGAAAAAAAATGTTGTAATAAATATTTGCTGCAATATCGTGTAAATTTGCGTGTTATGAACTAGCATACTATATCAAACACTAGAATACTTACCAAGTATTAAATTGTTGATCAAAGTTTCGTCTCCTTTGTGAGGAAGAGGTTGCTGCATTCGCAGAGTTTCACGAATTTCTTCTTCGCTGATGATTCTGACTAACTACTGAGTATCCTGAATCTCTGTTTCTGTATCGTCGATATCTGTCGAGTTTTTTTTGGATGTTCTAGGGTCCTATTCAGCCGCCGTAAGCCCCGTTCCCAATTCTCTGTAAAAAAAATTAACATATGGAAGGATGTACATTATAAACAATTGGTGCGTCAAGAGAAATACCATTGAGATTCTTAGTTATAAAATTATTTATTTTTCTTTATTATTATTATTATTATTATTATTATTATTATTATTATTATTATTATTATTATTATTTATTATTAATTGCTTCTTTATTATTTATTCTTATTTATATTTGATGTCGAGGCAGTTACGCTTGATACATATGAAGAGACACGATTGTATCACAAGCATCTTATATTTTGAGCACAATGAGTCTCAGTGCGGAGCATCTTGTCAACAACTATGCCCTGTGATATTGGGCGTATCTCTTGGTGCAAACGCAAGTGCAACTATTCTCACGCCAAGGCTTTATGTCTCAGCACTTTGACGCTGATTGCGAAAAAAATAAAAATATACTCTCAACTAAAAATATGAATACTTACTCGCTTCGCAGACGATTCTCGTGACTCGGTATAGCCCCCAGTTTTTCTCTGGTGCCTTTTCTTCGAATGCCCATTTCCTAATTTTGCTTATTGTTCCCTTCTTCGGATAAAAACAGTGTATCGTCGACTGTTCTTCGATCAACCACGACCTGGGAACTACGTCGAAGCTGGGCTCTTCCCCATCGCACTTTTCCTCGAACTCGATGACCACGAATTGAGATTTTTTTGTAACTTTCTCCATCCTGAAAATTAAAAAAGGAACGAAAAAGTAAAAGAATGGAAAGAAAGTTAGGATAGAATGTTTATTAGATGTGAAGCATAAGTATATACTAACCTCAAATTTCCTAGCACGCCAGCGTGGTAATTATAATGAAATATTTTATTTTTAGGATTTTTATTGTAACGTAAAACTTATTATTCCACTGACTTCTTTATTTATTCTTAGTTTAGTATAGATTTTTTTTAAAAAATGTATTTTCTTCTCGTACTCTCACAAACTCGCACGAGTGTTCCAAAATTTGCGCGGGCTCTTCGCAACCGTATATAATCTCAAATTGCCTGCTGGCTGCCAGCACGCCGGCGTGGTGATTATCTAATGTTTATTATTACACCTGTAGACTTATTATTTTGCAGAATTCTTATTTTTTTATTGTTTATTGTTAATTTTCGCTCCTGCACTCTTTTCACTTTCGCTTTTCACTCTTGCACTCTCGCCAATTCACATGTGTCTCTCCCAAAATTTGCGCGGGCTCTCCGCGTCAGTGTTGCCAACTACTGCGTGCCGTTCCCCTCTAGGATCGATTCAAAAAACCTTGAGATTTCCTTTGGAAATCCCTAAAATTTCAAAAGGCTATTCTGGTTTTTCTAGACACATTAAATTATTAATTAAAAACACTCGCATCAGAAGAAAGTTTGATTTTATTTATACAGGTGTATTTTACATTTTTATGAAACATTGAATACTCAAAAATCTACAAAGCATCCAAAATGTCGTCGAAAGCTTCAGCGTCCTATTGAGTTTTACTTTTGTCTCCGCTTTTGTGATCGTACATATTGACATCATTCAATTTGAGCATACGAGTGGAAGAAACGAATTTGACACACGATCCAAAGTCTCTTTGCAAAGTAAACCTTACCATCATGATACTTCGAAGTATTTCAAGTGACAATTTGTTGCGTAATTTATTTTTAATTACGCTGTAAGTCGAAAAAGCACGGTCAACACTTGCGTTTGAAATAGGTAACATGAGAAGAGCCATTGCAAATTTTGCGATATTTTCAAATCGCTTTTCTCCAACAGAATCACAATCTCCAAAAATTCCGAATAAAATTCAACGGAATTAGATACCTTTGACCAGGATTTGTTTTGTAATTTTACGCCCCCGAAAAAAACCCAGTAACAATGTCCCCCCTGATAAAATCCCATTGCGCCCATCTTTTCCCTGAATCTCGGGGGGAAATCCCCAAGTTGGCAACACTGCTCCGCGTTTGCCGGTACAAACATACAATGGAAACAACTCACGCACGTGTAGTACTGGAAATCACCGGTGTCGGCGCTACTATTTCGCCCCTGTGATGAATGTATGAATTCACCACTAGAGGATCTGTCTTCGCTACCATTTTTACCGCGAATAATTCGAACGTCATAAATTGCAACATCGAAAAGAAGAAACGTTTTTGCGAATTTGATTCAGTATATTCTGATTGGGTAAGCTCTGAGAGGTTCGAGACTGAGTTGGTGGTGACTAGTATAACAATTTATGGATATTATAAATTACAACGGTTAAATATAACATTTTACGTAAAGCGAATAGAACATATTTTACTACGTTATACAGAATTTAACGACACACGTTTATGCATTTTCTCATACTTGCATTTTACGTATATTAACGCTTTCTTTTAAATATGAATTGACAAAAGAGCATTGTTCATTATTCTTCTACTCAAAAGGTCTTTATTCACGAAATAGAACTCATTATTCAAAGTATCACGTTGCATTTACAAATATAAAACTGGAATATAAATTACTCGTAAAAGTCGCAATAACTCTCATAACACAAACTGCAATAGAAACCAAAGAAGTTTAGAATATAAATCTTAATAGTAAATTTCTTAACCCTTGGTCCTACTCAAGGACTATTCACATCTGAGTATATAAGAGTATCGTATGACTAGCGTGTGCGTGTGTCGCGTGTGTGCGTGAGTACGCGTGGAAGAAAGCTTGGGCCTACGTACAAAGCCTGCTTTGTACGGACCAAGCACGGTCGCCGATTGGTCGATACGTAGCGCGTGGGAGTACGCTTCGAACATGCGAGGAGCCTGCGAGCTCAAGAATCTCGCTGCACAAAATGCACTTCGATTTTGACTTTGGTCGCGATCTCTGATTCTCTGAAAATACGATTGAATCTCTATAACTTGCAAAACGTAGTTACTTTTATTTAAAACGATCTTCTATCAATCTCAACGAATGAATTCAGTCTTTTGATCACAAACCACTTCATAATTTATTCGTGAAACCCCTAAAACCCGAAAAACCCATAAGGTGAGCTTTTGCTCTTAACCAGCAACGAATTCGCGCTATCCAAAGGACATCGATGGTGTACAAGTTCAAAGTTCCCGCTGAATTACGTGACAGAAGCATCACACCCGCGTGCAGTAAGGTTACCGCGTAATCGTTACCGCAAACTTTCAAAAAAATACATTTGGTATTGATTTCCGTGAGTGGTATCCTCAAAGCATCCTTCTGCACCTCGATGATCTGGAATAATCCAAACTTTCTAGATAAATCTGGCTCCACAAACAAATCTCTCGTTTCTTTGGTCAAATAACCAGTGGCAAAGTATTCATCGTTGTGAGCGTGTAAATCATTAATAAAAATGATTTGGCCATTAATGACGAGGAACACATTATTCGGTGACGAACAGGTAATTATCCAATTTCTTCCGTGTATTTCTTTAATCTGGTCACGTTTTTTAACAACTTTGTTTACGATTTTTTTTGACTGAGGACGTACTTTTTCCACCGAATCTATTTCTGCCAGTCTGTTGATAACTTGTGCCAAGGGATTCTTGGGGGTGTGGACAAGTTTTTTCAGTCTTCCCAAGTAGTTTTCTGCCCAGAAAGATGAAATATCGATGAGGTGCGTTTTAAAATTCTTTACATCCTCTGCTATATGGATCAGATTATGAACATTCATAATCTGCGAGTTAATGCCATACAGAGTGGGCATTAATTGTGTAAATTGTCTCAAAAGCGTGTTTGCGTAGTCTGCAAATTTAACAGCACATTCTTTGTTACAGAGTATTCTGCATGAGACCACCAGAAGAAGAAAGTGCTTGTACTGATTTTCTGGGAGGATATAGGAAAAAACTATAGCTCCACAGTACGAAAAGCAAAAGCGATACTGGATAGCTTTCCACTTCGACACTTCGTCTGTATTATACACTTTGCGCTGAAATTCAGAAGGGATATTTTTCTCAAGCGAAGCTATCGAATCTTTGAGGAGTCGCAGCTGTGATTTTTTTATCCAGTATGCGCTGCTTCGAGAAATCCACTCATCGAGAAGTAATTTCATGACACCCAAATACAAAAGATGCATGGATTCTAGTGCCATAGATTTAATAATGTTAAATCTTGGCAGTAAAAGCAGGGGAGAACACAAATCAGGCAAATGATCAGTATCTTTTTTCTCGCGGAATGAGCGCTGAGTTCTTCTTGGACAATCAAGCTCAGGCTTCTTCTATTGATGGTAAGACCTTTCACTGTGCACCGTTCACATGCATGAAAGCCACCATGACATTTAGAGCATCTTATCCATGATCGAGCTGGTGAATCACAGATTATTGCCGCAACTCGAATTTTATATTTTTTGCCCTTGATCATTACTCCATGGGTTTCCAATTTCTCCACTTCTGAAATAAAGTCTTTCAGGAAGTCAATGACAGAATTTAGCTTTGAGTCCCCTGAATAGATAGCCACTACTGCAGGTGTGCTCTGGAAATCGTCATCGTGAATTTTCATTATGATCGGCCAGAATTGCAAGCTCGAGCTTTAGTAAATTTGAACCCCATCCACGTTTATAAAAACGTTAATTTTTGAGGAATCGAAAATGTTTGGCATCATTTTTTTTCAAAGCATTTTCTATGCCGACATATATGTACTGTCCCGCGGTGCCTTTTTTAGACAGCATTGGTTGAATATTGTTTGTGCATTGCTGAGTTCCTAAGAGAGATTTTGCAGTTTTGGGTAAATTTACATACCCTTCCGACCTCAGAAATAACAAAATGTCTGGCAAGGCAGTATGCGTTAATGTGTTTGCATGTTTTAAGGCCAGAGCTATTAATTTTTCTTTTGTTGTAGGGCCCTGAACGTCGTTGGTGTCACTTACAGTGACAGATTGTTCAGGATTTTCACTCCCAGATGCAATACCGTCGTGTTCATCAGTTCCTGCTGCTTTATCATCAATGAATTCTCCACAATCTGAAATTTCGAATGGGACTACTTCCACATCAGCTGCAATAATTGGTAGAATATCCAACGCTTTCTTCGGTTCTTCTTTTTTTTTTGTCACTTCACGATTTTTGTCTTTTTTCACAATTGCTTAATACATCCACGAAAATTTCCTCATATTCTTGTTCTTTTTCTAATTAACGTTTTTTCGCACCATGGTATTTTTTCGACATATTTATGTTTATGTATTCATTCGCAAACTTGTATTTTAGATTTTAAATGAAAGAAATGATCGACATGTATTAATTGTTATAATTTTTTTGAGGTTATATTCCTCTACGTGTACTCGTCCCCCACGTATACACGAGATACGAATAATATCAAAATATACTTTAGCTTATGTTAGATATATTACCCTGTGTAGGTATTAGATAATAATAACTGGTACATATATTACGCCACGTACGTATGCGCTGATAATGATAAAAATAATGACGGAAATGTTCTTGTAACGCAGACGTGCACAATCTAAAAACAGGCTATATAAAACTATATTGGTCACCGAATTGTTCAAGAATACGGGCCAATGACCGAGCCATTGTTCGTCCGATGTTTTTATCAGGCGCCGAATGTCGGTAAATATCGAAAGTTGGGCAAGCCTCGATTTGGCATATTTATCGTTGGTCATAAGCCGGTTTTGTCTCAATCTTAAGCCAATGCTAATGCTTGCAAAATATTAAACGCTTAATCGACAATTGAAATAACACTAAGAATTAGCATTGGCTGCAGAATGGAAGAAGCAACGAATATCAACGATATATCACCAATGTTAAACCGATGCTTGACCAATGCTGGTGACTTCAAAATATTCAACGCTTAATCAACAACTGAATTGATATTGAAAATTATCGTTGGCCCGAGAGTGGAAGAAGCAACGAATATCAACCATCTATAGCCGATGTAAAGCCGATGCTCGTCCAATGCTGGTGAGTTCAAAATAACCAATGCTCAATCAACAGTTGGATTAATATTGACAATTAGCATTGGCTCCAGAGTGGAAGAAGCAACGAATACCAACAATATATCGCTGATGTTGAGCCGATGCTCGACCAACGCTGGTGACTTCAAAATAACCAATGCTCAATCAACACTTGGATTAATATTGAGAACTAGCTTTGGCCCTAGAGTGAAAGAAGCAACGAATACCAACAATCTATCGCCGATGTTAAGCCGATGCTCGACCAATGCTGGTGACTTCAAAATAGCCAATGCTCAATCAACAGTTGGATTAAGGGTACCCAGTCAGCGTCAAAACGCCGATTTTCGAACATAAATATAAATGTTCGTAGAATTGGTGTAAGCTTCATCAATGATCTTTCATTTGACGTATCAATTGTAGAAATTGTTGGCCCCAATTAGAACCCTTAAGGTGCAGTGGTTCTCTCATAAATAAATTTTTGAGTTTCACATGCTGGGCGCAATCCTGACCAAACCGCTTGAGGATCCGGCGAGGTCTCATTTTCTTTGTAACACTTTTCCGGACCGCTTGTTTGTGACACATTTTTTTTTAGGTTCTCATAATAGAGTTGCAGGCCACCTTTTGAATTTTTGAACCATTTTTGGTTTTTAGAACATCGCACACAATACAATTTTGATTTTAATGAAAATGTGTCGCATACAAGCGGTCCGGAAAAGTCTTACAAAGAAAATGAGACGTCCCAGGATAAAATCCATCCAGCGGTTTAGCCAGGACTGCGCGCAGCGTGTTCGAAGATTCAGGTTTTGGGAAACAGCTTCCGAAGTGAAATGTGTGGCAAAAAGCTTCCGCAGTCCTTCGCTCCACTGATTCATATATGTATCTGCATAACAAACAATATTTTCCAAGGTTATTACAAGAAGAAAAACACATTTTTTACGCGCTTATCACGGTTTTTCATTTTTTAGGTTTTTTATTATTTTTAATAATAAGAATTTTTACCAAAATATTGCTAAAAATTTAAAAATAACTGAAAACTCTTCCGTTGACAGCTTAGAGGTTATAATCTGTATACAAGGCACAAAATCAAATTCACTCACTGAAAATTTTTTAGATGAGTATGAAAATTAATTTGATTATTTTGCAAACACAGCGAACACCATTTTCTATAAAAATAAGTGATTATAATAAACATATGAACATGTGAACATTTGAAGTGACACTAACCACTGTGAAACTGCTCATGTCGTTTGTCGAAATCGAAAAAGCACTTGCACGTAATTTCTCGATTGATTAGCGTAAATCTCTAATATTACATTTGAAAAAAAAAATAAACGACTGATAAAAATAATTGAATACAAAAAAAATTAAACCACGAGCGAACGTGTGTTTTGCAACTCACTAATAATTTGCTGGTAAAAAAAATTTAGTAACTAGGAAAACTTACCAGGTGTGTAAGTATGAAACCGGAATTTGCCCATAGGTGGCGCTAGATGTCGATGCAGTTACCGACACATCACGTCAGCGGTGTCTTGTTATTGTATTGAGATCCGACAAAGATTTCCAACTCACAATAACACGAGTTTCATTCAGTAGCATTAGTTTATTAGAGATAAACATGTCGAGTTTTGTGCCAACAAATTACGATTTGCGGACAGCCCTACTTTTCTGTTTTCATCTGAAGAAAACCGCAGCCGAATCGCATCGAATGCTTCTGGAGGCGTTTGGTGAGCATGCTCTCGGTAAAACACAGTGTTTCGAGTGGTTTAAACGGTTCAAAAGTGGCGATTTTGACGAAAGACAATGCTGTGTGTTTGGTGGGATCAGAAGGGCGTAATCTACTACGAGCTGCTGAAACCTGGGGAAACTGTCAATACTCAACGCTACCGACAACAAATGACCGATTTGGATCGAGTTTTGCGTGAAAAACGACCAGAATACCAACAAAGACAACACAAGGTGATTTTGCTGCATGACAATGCACCAGCACACAAAGCAAAACAGGTCCAGAAAACGATAGAGTCGTTCCGTTGGGAGATTCTTCAGCACGCGCCTTACTCACCAGACCTTGCCCCATCCGATTACTACTTGTTTGCATCGATGGGACACGCACTTGCTGAGCAGCGCTTTACTTCTTACGAAGATGTACGAAAATGGCTCGATGACTGGTTTGCCTCAAAAAAGCAACAGTTCTTTTGGCGCGGAATCCACAAATTGCCAGAAAGATGGGAAAAATGTATATATAGCGACGGACAATACTTTGAATAAGTTACTCTGTATCATATCATTACAATAAACGTGTTTTTTCTGTACAAAAATTCCGGTTTCATACTTACACACCTGGTACTAGAAAATTTTCGAGGGACTTTCCGATCACTTTCGACAATTTGTTTGATTGGCCCGTAGAATTGTATAGGACAATCACTTCTTTCGAGCGTTTTGATTGGCCTGCAGAGTTGTAAGGGCCAATCACGTATTTTGAGCGTTTTAATTGGTCCATACATGTATCACATGAAAAATTTCAATATTTTGCATATGTTTCAAAATAAATAAGAATACTTTTTTTTTCAATAAAAGATTTTTCCATTCACTTTGGAGAATATGCAAAATATCAAAATTTTCCAAGACATGTTTTATTTTTATTTTATATTTTCACTTCTATAAGAAATATTATCAATTGTTATTTTTTTTTAATTTTAGAAACTAAAAGAAAAAAAAATTCTAGACAAGAAATGAGACAGTCGCATCTCACTTTCTAATCATGATATATATTATTTATTTATGACCCAGAATCTGAAAAAATATTGCAGAATTTTAAAAATGGTTTTCGAAATTTTCGAAATTCTACTTTTACAGATTCGTCTGTAACTTTCAAAATTGGGGCCTATGGCTTGGTAAAAAAGTGCAAAAGAGTTTGTAAAACGTGAAAAAAAATTAAAAAAATAAACGATTTTTTTCCGATTTCACGCTGACTCGGTCCCCTTAATATTGAGAATTAGCGTTGGTCCCAGAACGGAAGAAACAACAAATACCAACGATCTTATTGCCGATTTTTAAAAATGCTCGACCAATCTTCAGCACCAAATTTTTTTCGGTGCTGGAAGAAGACCGTTGGTTGAGCGTCGGTGGTACAATTGGCTCACATTTAGGTTAACAATGTATTTCAATGCTTGGTAGTTAACAATTGCAGCCATTGTTGGCCATATTTCGAGGATTGGCAAAATTTTCTAGGGGTATACGACACTACTTTTAATAGTTTAAGAATCGTCTGTAATTTAATTTTGGATAAATATGACAACACGCGTACTATTCGGGGCACGGAAGCCATTATATAAGCTGAAGTACCATAAGGAATCGCGATATCTTATTGAAGCTATTTCGAAGTGGTTTTTATTGTTTTTGAACTGAGCCTTAACTGTTTTTATTCCGAAAGATATCACTAATTTGATCATGTCTCAATTAGCCAAAAATGCGTTTCAAGTACTTAATTTTCATGTCCGGTTATTGGTACATACGAAATGTATCTTGTACCGATAACCGACCATGTGTCCGGATATCCATACTTGCTCGCGACTATGTTCAGTCCCAGTAACCGGACATCTGCTGACATGTATATTATTCGTGCATAACCTCAAAATTTCGGTGGCACATCCTCTGAGCAGCGACGCATTTTTCTAAATTCACCCCTCCCTTCCCCCCACCATAGAGATGATTGGTCGGTTATAGGGTCATAATGTGTGGTCGGATATTGGGTCATATAGAAAAACGGGTGGTCGGGTACTAGTACTGTTTACATTTCTCAGTATTTTCGGTTATTATAAATAAACAACTAATTATAGCAACAACTATACCCTGTGTTTTGGAAACTAGAGACTTTAAGTCTTCTAATAGTCATAGTTGTTATAGAAAAAAGTTTATTTTTGAACGCGAAAAACAAGTTAACTTTTTCGTCGCCTCTCAGATGGTCGGGTATTGGGGCATTTACCTTAGGTGTCCCTCTAAGATTTTGTTGAAACTCATGCATGTTGTCGAGCATTCGAACCTAAGCGACACATATTTTTTTTTCATCAGTGGAAAAACAGTTTTAAGGGGTGAAACGCCTCCTCAAACCTGGACACCTTCAAAGTGACTTTTGTAGTTTCACATTGTTCGAATCAAGATATTTGAATAGACCCCATCCGAGAAGAATGCTTATGACAAATAATAACAAGTACGCTTCGCGTACTCGTTGGGGGGCTTCACCCCCCAAACCCCCTCACGCTTCGCGCTCCGTATTATTGATCATTGTCTTGATTTATTTGGTATGGAAACACTATATTGTTTTCATGTTACTGTATGTTGTTTTTGATAATATTGAGTCGCATGTTTCTTCCGTCATAGGGGCAACTGTTCGTAAAGTTGGTGATCGAATGTCAAGGATTATATTAGTAGGCACTCATAACTTTAGAATATAAGGATCATACATTTTGTTTTTATGATATATTTTTAATGTAGGTTAACATGTCCCTTAGGGAAATCTCAATGGGCACTCACATCGTAATTTAAACACTTTGATTCAACGTGAATATCGAGTAGTCGGATAAATTCTATTAATGATTATTAAAAAGACAGATTGGAATATAATCAATATGATGTGAAAGGATCTAAACAATCATATCATTTCAATGCTTTAATAGATTATATTCACAGAATTGTTAAAATATTAGGCAGTAATGAAGAATATTAGTGATATTTGAGATCGGCATATTTGTCATAACACTTTAATCATTTAATGATTATTAGTCCATTTATTATAAGTAAAAAAAGCTTGAGGTTATAATTCAATGCTCAGATGCTGTTTTTTCACATTTGAAACGCGCGAGTGATCGCCACATTGCCAACGGAGCGCAAGCACACAAAAGAATCATGTACTTTTTATCTATGGGTTTTGAATTCGGCGTGCTCAGGCCGTTTTTAGTTCCTCTTTTACTCTGTACGTGGCGTAGCGGCATCGTGACGTACGTGGTGATGTCGCGTACGCAGGTAAAATGCTTTACGTGAAAGTGATATGTGCTTGATGTTTACAGTCATATAGAAATTCTGTCAGTGAAAAAAAGTATTTTTTTTGTTGAAAATATTGTTTTTATGTCAAAGTTATTTACTTAGCCAGTGTCTAATGGGATTGAAACTTCATGGGACACTTGTTCATAATCATATACAGAAATACTGTAAGTTAGAAAAAAATTCTTCCGTAAACTTTTGAGTTCCAAGTGTACAGGGACAGAAATATCAATTTTTTCGTTAAAAATTGTGTTTTCTTTGCAAAAATTGTAAGTTTAATGGTGTCTGATTGGATTCATACTTCGTGGGCCATTTGTTTAAAATCATATACAGACATTGTGTGAGTTAGAGAAAAATTCGTCCGTGAACTTAGGCGATCAAAGTGCATATAGATAGAAACAGTATTTTTTGGTTGAAATGGTGTTTTTTGCAAAAATTGCAAACTTAATAATGTCTGATTGGATTCATACGTCGCCAGACATTTGCTTACAATCATATACACACATTGTGTGAGTTAGAGAAAAATTAGTTTGTGAACTTTAAAGTTTCAACTACATATTGTCATAAAACGTCTTTTTTTGCTTAAAAATTGCTATTTTTTTCAAAAATCTTTGTTTCACAGTATCCGTTTGGATTTAAACTCCTTAAGCATAGAGATTACAATCATACGCAACTACCCTCCAAATGAAATCGAATTCCGTACACCGGTTTCTGAGATCTGGATCTGGACGGACATCCGACGCAGATTTCGAGGCGATTGCAATCAGCGTTGCCAGAAGTCGGTTATTTCGTACTAGATTATTTAAACAATGAAAAGAATCTATTGTCCGATTCCGGGAATTTAGTACGAAATAACGGCTTTCTGGTAACGCTGATTGCAATAGGTACTTTCTGTCATAAATGAGCGAGTTCATAAAAAGTGCGGCTTTTCCAGTTCTGAAGAGGTGGATAGGGGTAAATTTATAGGGGTTGAAAGTCAAAATATTTCTGTAATTTAGAAACTTTTTTTCATCTTGATTAAATCAATTGCATTCGAAAGACCTTGGAAGAGTAGGAAATACGGATTTTTGCGTTTTTCGAAAAAAAAACCCTTTTGGGGATGACTACCCCTGTATATTACCGTCGCCAGTGTCCTCCTGCGAGTTCGTTTATTTTTGGATATGTTATTTTTCATCGAAATCTAGGAGACACGTTTTTTATCGGCGAAAAAACTGTTTTAAGGGTAATCTTACTGTCAAAGTGACTTCTGCAGTTTCGCATATTTTCATTCAAAATATTCGAATGCAACAAATTCGAGAATAATGCTTATGGCGATGGTATTGCACAGGGGTAGTCACCCCCAAAAAGATTTTTGTTCAAAAAACCCAAATAACCCCTATCTTCTCCGTTTTGAAGCTTGTCCGAATGCAATTGGTTTTATCAAGATGAAGAAAGATGTTTTCGAAATACACGAATTTTTTCACTTTCAACCCCTATAAATTTATCCATATTCACCCCCTCGGAACTGTAAGAAGCGCATTTTTTATTTTTCTCCATAAGCATTCTTCTCGAATTGGTTTCATTCGAATATCTTAATTATAACTTATATGTAAATCTGCAAGTCACTTGGAAGGTACCCAACTTTAAGGGTAAGTTTCACCCCTAAAAACTTTATGCACCGATGAAAAAAGCGTTTCTTAGATTTCGATGAAGAATAATAATTCAAAAGTAACGAAATTGGATAGGGACACGGGCAACGGTATTACACAGGGGTAGTCACCCCCAAAACGCTTTTTTTAGAAAAACGCAAAAACCCGTATTTTCTACTTTTTTACACTCTGTCGTATGCAATTGGTTTCATCGAGATGAAAAAAATGTTTTCAAATTACACGAATTTTTTGATATTTGAACCTCTAAAAATTTACCCTCATTCACCCCTTCGAAACTGAAAAAGTCCTATTTTGAATTATTTGTCATAAGCATTTTTCTCGAATTGCTTTCATTCAAATATCTCGATTGGAACTATGTGGAACTGCCAAATTCACTCGGAAGATGCCCAACTTTGAGGGGGAGTTTCACCACTTAAAACTGTTTTTCCGCCAATAAAAAAAATCGTTGTGCGTGGTGGCCACGCTCTCTAGAAGTGAAACTTCTTTCTTTCAACTATGATTTAAAAAAGTATGAAGAAAATCCAATCTCAACACAAATTTACAGGGTGGCCCATTTTAATCTTACAGTTAATTTATCTCGAAAAATACAGCTCAGATCAAAAATTGAGTGGAATAAAACTTTGAGGGTTCAAAAATGTTCACTAAAAAAATTTTCAGATAAAAACTACCAACTTTTGTAGGAACATTTTTTTGATACGGTCCATGACACAGGGTGTCTTACAGCGAGATTACGCCCAGATAGAACACTGACGTATATTATACGTATATTACAGGTATATATGTATATAATATGTATACGTCTATGATATACCTGTATTATACGTATACTGAACGTATATTTTAGGTCTATTTATTGATAATAGTGAAAGAATTTCATATACGTATAATTTACGTATATTATACAATAAGCATTTGACATCGAATTATATACATCTATTATATGTATACGAAACATGTACTTTACGATAAAGACAAATGACGTATAATATACGTATATTGGACATCTTTTTTACTACATATCTCGGTGGAATTTTGTACATCTCATATACATATAATATATGTTAATTATCTTGCGATTGGGATTCTTAAATCTAAAGCTGTTTAGTGAACGTATAATATACGTATATTATACGTTCATTGTATAGCTTCAGATCGAAGAATCGCAATCGTAAGGTAATTAACATATATTATATGTATATGAGATGTATAAAACTCTATCGAGATATGTAGAAAAAAAACACGTCCGATATACGTATATATTATATATATATGCGTATATTGGACGAAGCTATTCAATGAACATTTAATACATATACGAATATTATACGTTCATTGAGTATATTATCATTTAATATTATTGTTATTGAAGAATAAAAACTGATTTCTACAATTGAGAGCAATAATTTTTTATAATAACAATAATAATAATATTTATTATTGTTTATTATTATTATTTTTGTGATTTATGAGTTTATTTAAAATCGAACTAAAATTAGCCTGCCACACATCCCGTGGTCTCCGGCCTTTTTGATTTTGGAATTAATACTATTTATTATTATAATTGTTATTATTATTCATGTGATTCAATATTTTAGTTTTTAATTTAGTTAAAAGACAAGTCGAACCAAAAACGGCCTTCGGGTAATGAAAATAAATTCTCACTACGATTTTGGCACGTGATTGTTCTCGGCCTGTGTTCTATAGATATGATATTTACATCACAATACCATAAGTAGTCGGTGGTGTAGTGGTTAGCGTCCCAGCCGTAGGTTGTTCGTTAGGCTCAATAGATAGGTAGGTTTCAGATCCCAGTCAGGTCTCGTACATATTCTAAGGTCCGCGAATATGCAAGATAACTAAAGCGGTCGGAAAAATTCATGAACTTCAAAACTATCTATTTTTTTTAAATTTAATTCATGTTCAATCTGAGGATATGCCTAAAAACAAGGGTCGCGGGTTCAAATCCCACTGGGGGCAAATTTTTTTTTTCAAAAATTCTTTTTTCGTTACTTGACACTCAGGAACTATCAATTGTGAATATAGAACTGATTTTCATCGTATATATATATGCTAGTATCCGTATAATTTGTTTATATTCTCCGTTTGTATTCTACGTATTTTCGACGTCTCGTATACATAAAATATACCGTGTAATATATGTAGAATATACATATATTATACGGAGATTAGCCGGACATTTAGCTCTTCAGTATACGTACTAAATACGCATTATATACGTATCTGGCAACGTCTAATATACGTATAATATACGTCAGTGTTCAATCTGGGCGGTTACATCTGGTTTATCTCGAAACATGCAGCTCCGATCAAAAATTGTGTACGATAAAACTTTTAGGATTTAAGGAGGCCCCTTTTTAAAAAAAATGTTCATCGATCCAAAATTCAAAATGGCCGTGTTGAGATGGCCAATATGTTTTTTTTAAAATGAAAACATGTTTTTTTCACCAACAAATTTTTCAGCTCAAAACAAACAACTTTTATAGGAATTTTTTTTTTACACAGCCCATAATAGATCACCATTTTTGAGTATTTTAGGGTTATCCAGGATAACGACGAGGACGAAGAAGTAATCTTCAACATCCCAAGTGTAAGTGGGCCCGTGTGCGTGCGTACATGGATGTGGAATACTCACAAGAATTAGGTATCTATGGTTTGTCACTTCAACAGTATTTGTCGACTTCAAACGACTCGTCGTTATCCTGGATAACACTAAAATAGTCAAAAATGGTGTTCGAATTATGAACTGTATAAAAAAAATGTTCCTACAAAAGTTGTTAGTTTTGACCTGACACATTTTTTAGTCAAAATAAAAAATTATGTTTTCATTTGAAAAAAATATGTCAGCCATCTTAACGCCACTATTTCGAATTTTGAACAAAAATTTTTTTTTGTTGAACGTCCCCCCATGCACCCTAAAAGTTTTATTCCACTTAATTTTTGATCGGAGCAGTATTTTTCGAGAAAAATCGACTGTAAGATTAAAATGGGACACCCCGTATATCTAGATATTATTTAAATGAAATCTTTCCAATACCATCGAATACAGAGGTTAAATGGAAATGAATGCTTTTTTTTAATCAGAGATGTGCAGATAGAGATAAATTATTCTCAGTTTTTTTATCTACTAAGAGATAATTATTGAGAATATTAAAAATGCCGGTATGATCTCAAATAAGGAAAAAAGATTTTAAAGTAAAGTTTCCAAATATATTTTATAAGATATACAAAAATAAAAATAAACTGTGGTAATTAATTTCTTATTTTTATGAATCGCCCTCTGAATTAGTTTCTCGAGTGCGAGACTATTTCCTATGCGAGTACTCCATATGAAGGAGCCCGAGATGGCCGAGAATACCCTCTACCCCATAGACATAAAGTATGGATGGCGCGATCCGTACTTGAAGCTACTGCCCGAATGTCCACCAGGTTAGATAAAGAGAGAACTAGGTAGCAGCCAATAGCTATCTCTTTCTAACTCGCTTATTGGCTACTGTTAGAAAGAGACAAGACTTAGCCGCCACCAGCCACTATCTCTTTTCCTCGGGTGACGTTCTGTACGTAATCCGTACTGTATGTCTATGCTCTACACTCACACTCACGGCTGGTTTTGGGGTTGTTTGGAAAAATGCCTGAATTGACTGGTTGGGAAATTGGGTGAAAAAGGTGGAAGGTTGAAGGGAACGAAGTGGCCGGAAGTTCGATGCGGATGAAGAAAAAACTCACTCGCGTGCACACAATGTTTAGTAGTTTATTAATAACAATGGTTTAAAGTTCAAAAGAATATCGTAATGTTCAAATAAATCGTTCTTTTCGCCGTGGCGATATTCACGCTCACTCGAAGAGATGCCGGAAAATGGCGGACGTCGCGTACGATGCCACGTGTCGCGTGAATAACCTTTCTCGCGAATTATCGAAGAAACCGCACCGAATTGAAGTGAATACTTTTCAGTGAAGTTATCAAAGGAAGCCGAACCGTTAGCGCTCTTGGCCGGTCGTAAATCGCCCAAGAGCTCGTGAAAAGAAAGAATGAAAACCGCCGAGTGAAAAATGGCCGATAATCGATGCGAATCGAGGCGCGTGCCAAAACGAAGTGTTTATCGAGGGGAATCACACTGAAGTTATTGTTGAATATTTCCGGTGAAGCGATGCACGAGGAGACGGCGAGATCGAAGAATAATCGGGCGTAAATCGGTCACTCTTCTTTCTCATGATAGAAGTCCGCCAAGGAGAAGGATCAGAATATGTCGTTAATCGACCCGTCTTGAAAAGATCCTCGAAGCCAACTGATAAGAAGCGTCCGTTTTCGCGAGCGAGAGCTGCTATGGGGAGGGGAGAGAGTTGCGAGAGCCACGAGTAATGCAGAGTCCAGCGAGAGCTTGACCGTTCACTGAGGGTCTCTCGCGGGAGCTCTGGCAACTACACGCTTTTCTGAACACACTCCCCGCCTTCGGCAAACTCCGTTGACGAAGAGTCCGTCGGCAGAACGCATAATTTTGCGACCGGCCGCTTGAAGGTGGAAGTTGCCGTTCGAAGTGTGACGACTCGAGTGAGGCCGTCTTCGCCAGGGTGAAGTTCGAGGATCCGCGCGAGTGGCCACCGCGTCGGGGGAAATCTTTCGTCGGTTATGAGGACGAGTGACCCCACTCGTATCTCATTCGAAGGATGATGCCATTTTGAAGTAGAGAGACTTTGATGGAGGTACTCTCTTGACCATCTCTGCCAGAAGTGCTGAAGCCGTGCCTGAAGAAGTTGCCACCGAGACAACCGAGATTCCGCCGTTGAAGTCAGAGATGGCTCAGGCACTGTAGTAAGTGCCTCACCGACGATGAAGTGACCCGGAGTTAAGGATGACAAGTCCTCCGGGTCGTCCGAGAGAGCACAAAGCGGCCTTGAATTGAGCACTGCCTCGACTTGCGTAAGAAGAGTCGTAAATTCTTCATACGTAAGTGCAGTCTCACCGATGACCCGTCGAAGATGATATTTTGCCGATTTCACGGCAGCCTCCCATTTTCCACCCATGTGA
Organism: Alloplasta piceator; assembly: GCA_946863875.1. Taxonomy (NCBI): domain Eukaryota; kingdom Metazoa; phylum Arthropoda; class Insecta; order Hymenoptera; family Ichneumonidae; genus Alloplasta; species Alloplasta piceator. Next base: position 27,593,341 of record OX333078.1, read on the forward strand.
GGGGCTGCCGGGGGATTGAAGGACCACTTTGTGCCAAGGCTGGTTAATGCGGAAATGGTGTGACTCAATTCCATTGAGCCAGCCTTGAAGAGAGCCTGAAGAGTGGCATCTGCACCGCTGAAGTTCGTTCCACAGTCACTATGCAGCGTGTGACAAATGCCCCGTCGACCAGAGAACCGCCGATATGCTGCGATGAAGGCTTCTGAAGTGTAGTCCGTTACCAATTCGAGGTGCACCGCTGAAGTAGAGAAACAGACAAAAACTGCGAGATAACCCTTGTATGTTTTTGCTGCTCTTCCTCGCCAAGTCTTAACCGTGAAGGGTCCAGCATAATCTAAGCCCGAATGAAGGAAGGCACGTGAAGGTGTGACTCGTGGCGAGGGAAGTTGCCCCATCAACTGCTGAGCTCTGAGGCCTCGAAACCGTGCGCAAGTGGTGCAGCGAAGAATGTATGATCGTACTGGCGCTCGACGACCCAAAATCCAGTACGATCTGCGGAGATAGGCCAGTGTTGCTTGTGTGCCGCCGTGAAGAGTCCGGAGATGGGCATTTGAAATTATCAATGTAGTTAGCCGTGAATTCCGAGGCAAGACAGGTGGATGTTTCGCCTCGGAGTGAAGGATCGAATGCTGGAGGCGTCCACCCACACGAAGAACTCCGAGTTGGTCGATGAAAGGTGTGAGGGCGGCCATTGCATTGCTCCGTTGAAGTGTCGCTCCGCTTGAAATTATCCGTAGCTCAGCAGTGAAGTACGACTGTTGGATGAGGCGTATCCAGAAAATTGTTGCGTCTTCCAGGTCTCCCGGTGATATCGGGTTGGTCATTGAAGTATGTGGAACTCGCCTGAAGCGGCCAAGAGCTCTTTTGCAAATGGCCGTGATTCGAAGTAGCCGATTTAGGGACGAATATTGCTCCAGAAGGTCCCAAACCGGTAGAAGAGCCCCTGAAGTTGAAGTGAAGGCGAGACCTGGACGCTGTTCGAGATCGCAGTCGGTTACGATCTCGAACGGCGAAGTGGGCCAACTGGTGCAAGGCTGCGAAAGCCAGGTTGGTCCATTCCACCAGAGGGGATGCCGAGAAAGTTGCCGAGGTGTCATTCCGCGAGACGCACAGTCTGCGGGATTTTCCTTGCCTGAGATGAAGCGCCACGTCGCTTGCGAAGTGATTTCTTTGATTGAAATAACTCGATTTTGGACAAAGTCCTTCCAACGAGCCGAAGGCGACGTGATCCAAGTTAAGGTTACCGACGAATCGGTCCAAAGGAACACTGGAACATTTCCAAGTTCGAGTGTCTTCTGGACGTACGAAACCAGCCGTGAAAGAAGTAATGCAGCGGTGAGCTCAAGCCGGGGAATTGTCAGTCGCTTGAGAGGTGCAACCTTCGTCTTTGAAGCGACAAGCGTGATGGTTGAAGAGCCATCATCTGAAGTTGAACGAAGGTAAACCACGGCTGACATGGCCAATTGCGAGGCGTCCGAAAAACCGTGAAGCTGAACCGTTGCCGAGGGTTTTAGTTAAAGCCACCGAGGGAGAGAAATGAGCGAGAGATCCGCCAAGTTCTCTCGGGAGCGAAGCCACCGTTGTTGAAGCGAAACCGGAAGAGGGTCGTCCCAGTGAAGTTTTGCCAACCAGAGCTCTTAAAGAAACATCTTTGCCGTGATGATGATTGGCGAAATGAAGCCCAACGGATCAAATAATTGCGCCGTTTCCGAGACGGTTGCCCGTTTTGTCACAGATTGACTGAAGTTCGGCTGAAGCGTGTACTTGAAGTGGTCGGTTTGGGGGTTTCAAACGAGCCCAAGAAGTTTGACGCTGGAGTCCTCTGGTTGAATCACGACTGCGTGTGATTCTGAAGTGGAATGACGCACCCTTTGAAGAAGTTCCGTGGAGTTGGACGACCATTTTTGAAGTGGGAAGCACCCTCGGTTGCAGATCTCCTGAAGTTGAAGTGAGGATGCTTGAAGTTCCGCTGTTGAATCTGCACCTCCGAAGATATCATCGACGTACCTGCCCTTCGTCAACGGAAGTACCGCCAATGGAAAGTTGTGCCCTTCGTCCTCGACAAGTTGCAGCATGACTCGAATTGCCAAGAACGGGGCGCAACTGAGGCCGTACGTGACGGTGGTGAGGCAGAAGGGGATGATGTGCTCCTGCTCATCAACCCACAGGATCCGTTGAAGGTTCCAATCATCCGAATGAAGGTTGATTTGACGGTACATCTTTGTGATGTCCGTCGCGAAGATGAAGCGATGCCGTCGGATCCAAAGAAGTACGTCAGAAGTGTCCTGTTGAAGTTTGGCGCCCGTGTAGAGGAGATCGTTAAGCGAGACACCACTGCTCGTCTTGCACGACCCGTTGAAGACCACTCGAAGCTTGGTGGTGGTGCCGTGAGCCCGAACAACACCGTGATGGGGCAAATAATGCACGGGAGTTGAAGCTGGCCCAGTAGAAGCTCGCACCATGTGATACAACGTCTCGTACTCCTGAAGAAAACCGTGATACAACTCTCGATAAGTTGAATTACGCGAGAGCCGCTTTTGAAGTTGAAGGGAGCGCCACGCTGCCATGAAGGAATCCCCGAGAGACGATGGTGAAGTGTTGAGAGGAAGGCGAACTGTAGATCGCCCGTCTTCGTCTCGCGAATGCGTGTCCTTGAAGTGTTGTGCACAGGAGGCATCCTCGGGTTCAGATATAGAGGCTGAGTCCGACAGAATTTTCTCCTGTTCCCAGAAATTTCTAAAGCAAGGAAGCAAACTCATTATCAATTGAAGTGTGCTGAATACGAACCGAGCTTGAAGTAGAATCAGACATTAAAGAGTGGGTGACGGTGGTAGCTCCTTGCGTGCGGCTAGCTGACTGACTCCCAATTCCAAGATATTAATTGAGGCGGCCATTCTTTCCAATCGAAGAAGTTGAATCGTACGTTCCGAAATGAACGCAAGTTCAGCAATGGGATCGATTAAAAACCGAACTCGATGTGAACTGCCAGAAGAAGAGGTCAGAGTTTCCTGGCTCGTTGCCAGCAAAACTGAAGGCCGAATATCCAGATTGGTAGAAGCACTCTTCGAAGTTACCGTAGAATTGAAAAAATCGGAAGTAGCCGAAATCAGAAGTTGTACCGGTGTATCCAGCGAGCCAGACAAAGCGTCGCATTGACGGTTGCTGAATGGTATCGAAGAATTTCACTGAAACTAATCCAGAAGACAACCACGAGATCGAATATTGACCGGTCGTAAATCGTTCAACATCTTTCTCAGGAAAGAAGACCGCGAATGAATGATGAAGTTCCGTTCATTCGGAGTGAGTCGTAGGACTCGAGAAACTGAAGGGACTAAAGTCATCAAAGAAAATCGCACTGAATTTGATCTTTAATATCTCAGATGAAGTGAAGCACGAGGAGACAGCGAGATTGAAGAATAACCGGGCGTAAATCGGTTACCTTTTTTCTCGTTGAAGAAGGGCCGCGCGCGAAGCAATGAAAAATATCGATGCGTAGCACGGAAACGAGAACCCACGAACGCGCAACTCGGCGAAGATATCGAAGCGAAAGCACTTGAAGAGTCCCGAAAAAAGCACGAGAGCGCGACGCTACGAAGAATGTCTATGCGCCACACGTGAGCGGAAATCACTTGAGCGCGCAAGGCGTTGACAATGTCGAAGCCACGAACCAGAACGAAAACTCACGAACGCGCGAGGCGTTGAAGATGATACACCGACGCAAGGGCCCGATAGAGTGCGCATGCGCACCGCACTGAAGAAATTCGCGAAGCACCCGTTGAACCACCGAGAATACATGTCAGCTGCACACACACGACGACGAGAATGTTTGTTTAATGCGCACGAAAAAAAACCCAAAAACCAAAAAACCGAAGAAAACGAAGTACGCGCACACACTCGGTGACAAGAATGTTCGTGTGACGCACTTGAAAAAAACCAAAAACCGAAGAAAACGAAGTACGCGCACACACTCGGCGACGAGAATGTTCGTGTGACGCACTTGAAGAGCCCAAAAACCGAAAAAACGAAGTGAGCGCACACACTCGGCGACGAGAATGTTCGTGTGACGCACTTGAAGGGCCCAAAAACCGAAAAAACGAAGTACGCGCACACACTCGGCGACGAGAATGTTCGTGTAACGCGCACGAAAACCAAAACCGAAAAAAGAACGAAGTACGCGCACACACTCGGCAACGAAAATGTTCGTGTAACGCGCACGAAAACCAAAACCGAAAAAAGAACGAAGTACGCGCACACATTCGGCGACGAGAATGTTCGTGTAACGCGCACGAAAAACCAAAACCGAAAAAAGAACGAAGTACGCGCACACACTCGGCGACGAGAATGTTCGTGTAACGCGCACGAAAACCAAAACCGAAAAAAGAACGAAGTACGCGCACACACTCGGCGACGAGAATGTTCGTGTAACGCGCACGAAAAACCAAAACCGAAAAAAGACCGAAGTACTCGCACAAGCTTGGTTCACGAAATTTGTTGCGATGCGTAACGAGGAAATCCGAAGAAATACTAAGTGCGCCGAAAGTATCCGAAGACTGCGTAATTTAACGCGAAGAAAATCCCGAAGCGCACAAAGAATCACGTGACGCGCACCCACACTCGAATATCGAGAATGTCCGTGAGACACGTCGAACGAATGTCCAGAAAATTCCAGATGATCGCGAAAAGTGCAAAACTCACGAGATACGCATACATACTCGTTGAGCGATAATGTCCAGTGAGGAGCGAAGATCCGCACAAAGCGGACGAAGCGATAGCTTTCTTGGCGCGCGCGAGAGCGCGATGCTATCCCCGCGCGCTCAACGGAGAAATTTCTCGAGGCGTCCGGGCTCTCCTCTCGCGCGAAAGTGAGAGAGAGAGACTTATGCGCACTGAACGTGAGCGAGAGAGACCGAAATAGCGAAGCGTGACGAGCACGTTGTCGGACAACGGAACGCCGGTTCTCTCTCGCACTTTTCTCTTTCGCGAACTGAAGCACTTCCGCAATCTTCACCAATTTCCCGATCCGGCTCGAAGGACCATGTTTGGAAAAATGCCTGAATTTACTGGTTGGGAAATTGGGTGAAAAAGGTGGAAGGTTGAAGGGAACGAAGTGGCCGGAAGTTCGATGCGGATGAAGAAAAAACTCACTCGCGTGCACACAATGTTCAGTAGTTTATTAATAACAATGGTTTAAAGTTCAAAAGAATATCGTAATGTTCAAATAAATCGTTCTTTTCGCCGTGGCGATATTCACGCTCACTCGAAGAGATGCCGGAAAATGGCGGACGTCGCGTACGATGCCACGTGTCGCGTGAATAACCTTTCTCGCGAATTATCGAAGAAACCGCACCGAATTGAAGTGAATACTTTTCAGTGAAGTTATCAAAGGAAGCCGAACCGTTAGCGCTCTTGGCCGGTCGTAAATCGCCCAAGAGCTCGTGAAAAGAAAGAATGAAAACCGCCGAGTGAAAAATGGCCGATAATCGATGCGAATCGAGGCGCGTGCCAAAACGAAGTGTTTATCGAGGGGAATCACACTGAAGTTATTGTTGAATATTTCCGGTGAAGCGATGCACGAGGAGACGGTGAGATCGAAGAATAATCGGGCGTAAATCGGTCACTCTTCTTTCTCATGATAGAAGTCCGCCAAGGAGAAGGATCAGAATATGTCGTTAATCGACCCGTCTTGAAAAGATCCTCGAAGCCAACTGATAAGAAGCGTCCGTTTTCGCGAGCGAGAGCTGCTATGGGGAGGGGAGAGAATTGCGAGAGCCACGAGTAATGCAGAGTCCAGCGAGAGCTTGACCGTTCACTGAGGGTCTCTCGCGGGAGCTCTGGCAACTACACGCTTTTCTGAACAGGGGTATCTCGGCGAGTGTGTACATAACAGCTAGTATTACAAAGTTATCATGTTATGTATATACCCGCCCTCGCTTCCTTCGCTCCCTAACCACTGCCGTGCCCGTTCACTGCTAGATATACCTACTCCCTCTGATTCACTGCTAGTATTAATCGTTGGAGGGGAGATGCCGAGGCACTCTTTTTCATCATTGTCAGTTTCCCCACCACGTATCTAACCATTCCCCTCATGCAATATTACTTTTCGTTACACTTTGAAAATTGGTACCCCGTCAGCAAAGAAGTTTCACTTCAAAATACGTGTCTCTTAGTTTGGAATGCTCTACAACATATATGAGTTTCAACAAAATCGGAGGGGGACACCTAAGTGATGTTCCTTGTAAGTCAGTTTCCCGCCGCAATATTAAGAAGTGAAAGAAGACATTGTTATCTCGTAAACCGATAAATTTAGGCTTTGAAATATCTTTTACTATTAATAAAATTGTGTAATTGATCGGAATGAACGCTTTTTTGTTTGTTTAATTGCCTACAATTAATGTACGCTGAACTTTTGGCGGGATACTCGAGACGAAAATTGCGTGAGAATTCCTATGCGATTGACGACGATTAAACACGATAACACGCACGTATATACGATGGCGGAGAATAGGGTAGCAACGGAGAGACGTGTGTGAGTGATGAGAGAAAAGTTGGCGGGATATAGATGTCGCGCACGCCTGCCGCTTAATTAATCAACACCGACAAAAGAATGTGCGCATACATACAGCGCGTGATGTGTGGTCTCGTCATTCTTATCCAAAGAGCAATGGCGTAACAAAGCTTAACGACTCTCACACGTACGTGTTTTGATGCTTTTACCACTTTTCTCACATTCTCGCTCTCTCCCACCAGATTGAAAAATCGCGGCATTGTGAAACACAGCGCTACCTTGGAAAAACTTCAACTCCTGTCATCGCTGATCTTTCACGCGCGTCGAGTTTCATTGGTTTCACGTGCGTCGAGTGGTAAGGCATAAGAAAATTAATCAGCAAAATCTGGTAATACTGAATCTAATTCTTCGGGAAAAAGCCTCGTAAAAAATTTCTCTCCTACATTCTTCAAATACTACGTTCTTCTTAATTTTGTTTTTTCTTCGCTTGTGCAAATGGTCACGTATCTCATGGCCTTTTCTTTACCATGGATCGTTCAGACGACGCGGTTTATTAAACATAATAATCAGATTTTTTTATATTATTTTTCATACGCACGTCGTCTGAACTTTGTCATCATGTCTTGGCAAGAAAGATGGCGTGGAATTGCAATAGAGGACCGAAGCGCTTTGGATTATACGGCTCGTCGAGGTTGACCCAATTTGCTGCATGTAAATGAATTCGTCCGGTTGAGGTGAAGCGCGATTTACGTATATATGTATATACAGGGTGTCAATAAAGTAACGGTACGGCTGAATATTTCGGCAGGCAAGACAATTTCCCAAAATGTTAAGGGCTTCCTTGAAGTAACTTTTCCCAAGGAATTCAATGGTGACCTCCATTTTGACCTTGGCGATGTCCTTCAAGGTTATTTCAAGGTCAACTTTTGTTTTTTAAATGGAAACCCCCTTTTTGACACCAGCAATCGATAGAGCGAGAAATTTTACGTACAAATATGTACTCAAGTCACCGGTTCCCTTTGACCTTGAGGGTTACTGTAGGGTTGATTAAACTTAATCACAGTATGGATACCTCTGAGAATAGAAGCTTCTTTAATTATTTCGTTACTACCAAAGTCATTAATTTCAACAACGCGCATCTAGCGGTGACCTCGATCGTGACCTTGACTATGGCCTTCAAGGTGATTTCAAGGTCATCTTTTTTTTTAAATGAAAACTCCTTTTTCGACATCGGCAATCGATAGAACGAGAAATTCGACGTACAGATGTGCACTCAAGTCATCGGTCAAATTTGACCTTGAAGGTCAAAATTCGATTTACTTTTAGCATGACCCAGGAACAACGACGTGGACGTAGTAAATTCTGTTCCCTTTGGGGTGCTTAATTAGCGTGAGTCCCCGTGCCTCTCACGTTTTGGCGTGCTTGATTAGCGTGAGTCCCCGTGCCCCTCACGTTTTGGGGTGCTTGATTAGCGTGAGTCCCCGTGCCTCTCACGTTTTGGGGTGCTTGATTAGCGTGAGTCCCCGTGCCTCTCACGTTTTGGGGTGCTTGATTAGCGTAAGTCCCCGTGCCTCTCACGTTTTGGGGTGCTTGATTAGCGTGAGTCCCCGTGCCTCTCACGATTTGAGGTGCTTGATTAGCGTGATTAGCACTGCAATAACTGCAACCTGCAATAACTGCAACCTCAATAAACCTCAATAAACCTGCAATAAACCACAATAAACCTCAATAAACCTCAATAAACCTGCAATAACTAACCTCAACTAACCGTAACTAACCTCAACTAACCTCGACTCATCTTGGCTGACCTTGATTAACCTCAACTAACCACAACTAACTTCAACTAACCTAAACTAACCACAAGTTACCTCAACTAAACTTGACTACGCGGCTGTAAAGAGAGAAAGCGAAAAGATGGCGAGAAAGGGGATGAACGCGCTGGTAAAAGAATTAATTGAAATCAATGCCGAGAAGCCAGGGTGGTCGAAGGTCATGATTGGCAACGCGCGGGCGCGCGCCCCTGGATAACCATGAAACGAGTGAATGATGGAAATATCCAAAGATAGCCAGAGACGAAAGAAAGTTTCCGCGTACTGCCTCACTCCCTGTGCAAAAATTATTCTGATTCTCTCAAGCTTATACAATCCCACCTCGCTTTGCGTGAGGCGGTTTGTGCTTTTCTTATCTTTTTAAAAGCTTATCACAATTAACATCACTGTACGTGGCGTATGGCTATCGAGATTATGATTCCAATTAATCCAAATTACTCTGCCGAGAATGTACTTCTCGCGTCTTTGAAACACAAAGAGTCCTGTATTTTGCGTACTCATCTGTATCCAATATTTATGACATCATTAGAAATGCATCATTGATTCGATGTAATTTTCACGAAAATGTGGTTATATTTCATAGTGGCGTATTTTATAAGCACAGAAGTTATGTCTTTGTGACTACATTCACCCGATATATCGTAACCAGCAACGGATAATTCGGAATAGGAATGCCCTTCGAGATTACGGTTTTCCGAAGGGTTCATACAATCGCTCTATTGGATTTCTTGTCGTTGAGCCAGAATCGTGAGATATAGAGATAGAGCAGTGGGTTAGCCGGGCTCTGTGGCAGTAACTTCCGGTAAGCCATAGTTTGTTCCGGTGAGCAGAGAGAAAGAGACAAGCGTAACGTATATAGAGAGGAACGAGAGCCTGTAGCGCGATATATAGGGATACGGGGTGTGAGATTTGGCCTCAGGGTGAGATTTATTACCACCCTACTTGGGCTATTCAGAGCAGAAAAAACCGACGGTTACAGGAAGTAATAAGAAATAGAGAATTGCGAGTCTTCAACATCATGAAAGTGCACCACACGAGGAAAAAGAGGGAGAGAGAAAAAGGATTTTATTGGCAGATTGCGAAGAGCTGATCCATATCAATCGACGTGCTGGGGTGTATTCTGTATCGGTGGTTCATCTATATACTCATTGCGAGTGGTTTAGCCTGCTTAATTTCGTCATTTCGTACAAGGGATTTCTCCTTTCTCGATCGGTTTTGTAATGTATATAATTCGCTGACGATGAGCGAAAAAAAGACAGAGAGAGAGATACAGAAAAATCTCTTGCCAACGATTCCACTACATCAGATACTCTACTATATCAGAAAATGATGATCCCCTAGCACGTACCTAATTAATTTTCTCATTGACCGCCAAGTATAAAGCGTAACTGACCTAGGATTATATCATACACCCACGCGTACATATAATAATTAGTTAACTTGTCTCTCTATTGAGTATAATATTCATTCGCGGAATATAGCTTTGGCATGTAGGTATACGATGTCTCGGGTCTCTAATCTGAACTAAAAGAGTGACGGAGAGAGAGTTTAATTCCTCAACTCGTACATTTATATCCAACGCTAATTGGCTTCCTTTCAACGAACCGAGCGCCAAAAGGTCCCTTTACTTCGTTTAGTTCTCATCCATCGTTAACGCAATTCCGAAAATATTAAATCCACCAGATCGAAGTAATACCGAGAAATGTTACAGTTTTCAAAGATTTCCCGACTTTGACCAATGAAGAGAGTGAACATTTCATCAGAGTATGGATTTAGTGCGAAAAATGGGGTGCCAGAAGTGGAATAATGTGCATAGTTTGGTAAAGATACCTGTACTTGTTATTATAATGAAAATCTGTGATAAATCTTAAGCACTGGAGGAAGGTTGTTTACTGTGAGAAAGTTAACTGACGATATTTAATAGTAAGGAACACTCGTATCGTCGATAAAGTCAACTGATGATATGTAATAATAAGGAACGAGTGTTCCTTACTATTAAATATCGTCAGTTGACTTTATCACAGTCACCAACCTTCCTCCAATGCTTAAGATTTATTACAGATTTTCATTATAATTACCAAGTACAGGTGTCGTATTCGAATCGATGCGGGCAATTAGACAATTAGGTGGCAGACGGGGTAGATTCCTTCACGCATTAAATCAGCAATACGTCCCGAAACAATTCCAGATCAATGCTGATCCATGCAAGCTGAATGTAACAATCCATAGCTCACCTATCGACGTGTGCGGGATGGAGAGCTAGCAGCTGCTGCAGTAATATCACATAGGGACTGTATATTAGCGCCACACAAGAATTTCTATGCATATACGTTACTACGTATGGCTTACAAATATAGATACATAACGAAGCTAATCTCTATGTTTCAGATCGCGTTCATCTGTGTTAACGACACAGCTCGAACGTTCGGTTCTTGTTACTAATTGCAATCTGTAGGATATCTTCTGCTTTCGAACCGGGTGTGTCACGAGAAATGGATTACCAGAACATGTAGCGACGTTTCTACATATATGTAGTACTCTCTCTCTCTCTCTCTCTCTCTCTCTCTCTCTCTCTCTCTCTCTCTCTCTCTCTCTCTCTCTCTCTCTCTCTCTCTCTCTCTCTCTCTCTCTCTCTCTCTCTCTCTCTCTCTCTCTCTCTCTCTCTCTCTCTCTCTCTCTCTCACTTGCCAATCTGAAGGGTCTTATAGCTCGATTAGTCTAAGTCACGTTTCCCCAAACACTATTGCCCAAAGTGCAAACGTTATCATTCTCGTCTTCTTAAGCTCTAGTCCGAGGATTATTGTAAATTCAATATACCCAATTAACTGTTGAATATTGTATTGCGATCCAATTTAAGCCCGTAAGCCCTTCAGCCAAGAAAAAATACGCCTGATTCAGATTTTTTTTTTTAATTATTGGATGAATTGTCCCGTTTAGTGAGTTTTCGATTTCAGTCAAGAAGAGAAGTGAACCTTTACTTCACATGTTATTCGGAATTGATGTTTTATGTTGGTCATGTGGCCTTTTCGAGCCTAACCTTTTGGAAAATTATGAAGGATGACCCGTAGAGTGTACTTTGAATTATCGGCTCGGTGAAATAATATAATCCCACATGATAATTGCTACGTGACCGATTTCCTGTGATTGGCACATCATGTATCAAATGTTTTTTTAAATTTTAAATATCATCATCTCAAGACCAAATGGATTTTGCTCCAGAGCCGTTTCTAAATGTTAACAAATATCCCATGAGACGCGAATGATAATGAAAAATAAAGGCAAATGTGAAACATGACATTTTTCTCTCGCAATTTAAACTTTTCATGTAAAAATACATTTTTACCTCTTATTACTTTGACGTATATTTCTAGATACAGAAATTTGAATCGGTGATGGAAATTACCGGCCGATTAGCAGATGATCGAACTGTTGACGAACGATGGAGACACGCGAATCGATTGATGCTAGTGATGATGAAAATAATCGTTGAGTGCAACAAAGATCTATGTATATATGGGTCGTTCCATGTCAGATCAGCCACTTTTAAACCCCTTTCGATTGAGCTGAATTTTTGTTGTCATTTATTTCTACCCTACTGAATACATTTTTCAGGACATTTTCAAATTTGTTTACCTAACCAAAAAAAGGCTCTTTTTCAAATGGCTATAATTTCTTCAAAAATTGACTGATTTGGACGTTTTTCTCCAAAATTTTCGTCTTTGAACGTACTTTTCGAAAAAAATCTAAAAATTTCACGATATTGAAATCTATGAGTTTTTCACTTTTTCGAGAAAAATCATCTTTTTCTCGAAATTCGCCATTTTTTATTTTTTTGTTCACTCAAAAATAACTTTGGTCAATTCCGGAAAAAATCCTGCCCAACATTTAGTGGGCCAACTTTTCTTTCTATTTTTGTTCACTTTTTCGAAAAAAAAATCAAATTTTTTTCGTGGATTACCACTTTCAATTTTTTTTCTTGGCACTTTTTTAAACTCTGAAGTCTTTTATAAATCCTCAAAAACTTCCAGAGTAGTGTTTTGTGAAATAAGCCCAGCTGGGAATTTTTTTTTTTCAAATGATAACAAAAAATAGAAGGAAATGTCGACCCACTCTATGTTATGCGGGATTTTTTCCGGAATTGATCAAAGTATTTTTTGAGAGAAAAAGACATTAAAAATGGCAAACTTTGAGAAAAAGATGATTTTTGTCAAAAAAGTGAAAAAATTCATAGATTTTAATATCTTAACATTTTTTGTGTTTTTTTCGGAACGTACATTTCCCACACGGAACATTAGAGCCATTGGACGTCTAATATTCATACATGGTGGATGAAATTTTGATCCCATGGACATCCATTACCATCCCTCAAATTACCTACGGAAATGCGAAACCGCACCTGTTCTATGTACTTGGAACGTCTTTCATATGTACCCTGAGACGGTTTTTAGATGGATCAGACCCTAAAAAGTGACGTCTGATGACTTACGTATTTAAGGCAAATAAACCAGTGATTCAAAAGATGTCTAATGATCATCTATTATACGTTCCTTAATTTGAATGATTTAATCATTATTCATCATTATTTAGACATTAGCAATTAATTATCATTTCTTTAGACATTATTAATTAGTTATAAACCTGATCACTGATTATATAACATTCGGGGCCTATAAGATATCCATATTCCACAGAAGAAAAGGAAAAAAATAGTTTTTTATTTTTCACAGTGCGGTCACCCATCCAAGAATTGGATTCAAGGAATGCTGCTTAACTTTTCTAATCTCCTACCTACCTACCTACCAATCTACACTAGCTTGACATGATAAATTTTTGCGTGTAAAAACCTTAAACGATTTAGTTTTCTGATAATATATCTTTGTCACACAGGCATTGGATAATGTATAATCAGTAATGAAATTTATAAATAATGAATATTGTGTAATTAATAGCGATTAAATGAAGGGACGTATAATAGATGATCATTAGACATCTTTTGCAGCATTGGTATTCGTCTTCAATACGTACATTAAATGTCACTTTTTGGAGTCTATAATAGGTACGTCTAAAAAGTATTCTAAGAGTACGTATACAAGACGGTTTCAGCACATAGAATGGCTGCGGTTCCGCACCTCCGTTAGTGGTAGGAATAACCATGGACTTCCCTGGAATGAAATTTTCAATCAACATAAATGATTATTGGACGTCCGCTAGCTGTTAGGTTAGGTGCAGAAAATACTTATAGATCCAAAAATATATTTCGTGGACGTAGAATAAACTTCCACGTTATCCTTCGATACGTGTGATTTGCACGTATATAAGACGGTCCATCGGCGTATCCATATCGTAGCTGACCGAAATACTTGAATTTACATCTAAAGGACGAATGCCTTTTATTGGACAAAACGCGATGGATCACACACGACGTATATTATACACCCCCAAAAACACCAAAAACGGTGTACAAAACTTGGAGACAAGTACATTTAAAAAAATATCTATGGTTTTACAAAAAATTGGGAAATAAATAGATAATACTTGGAACACATATTGTCAAGAACAAGTAGAATAACACATATTTAAAAAATATATATAATCCCTCGTATCATAGATTTAAATAAAATTCAAAATATATATGAAAAAAATATGTATTTATAATTATAAAAAAATAATAATAAGTAGTTGGCGAGTTTTCATTCATTTTACACGTTATGAAATGCTGTGTGAGCCCCGAGCTACATGTATACTATAAATCACTTGTACTTATTTTTTCTGTTGCAGATAAATTCACCAAGTACTTATTTTTATTTTTTTGTATTTTTAAATATATATATTTTTCGTATAATTTTGAATTTTATTTAAATCTATGATACAAGGGATTATATATATTTTTCAAATATTTGTTATCCTACTTGTTCTTGGCAATATGTGTTCAAAGTATCATCTATTTATTTCCCAATTATTTGTAAAACCATAGATATTTCTTGAAATGTACTTGTCTCCAAGTTTTGTACACCATTTGTGGTATTTTTGGGGGTGATTTGTCTACTTTTTGCGAAGAGTTTCCATTCGGTTTTTTAATTTCACATAATTTATTATTGCATTTAATTATATAATTTAATCTTATTTATAAATTCTTGCAATTATATAACTTTTATACAATTTTTCAAAACTCCTTGTGTCCATTTCCTGGGATAGGCTAAAAGCAGAGATCGGCAGTAATGATATTTTCAGGCGCAATTTCGGAAAATATTATCAATCTTTTGAAAATTAATAATTTTGAAATCTAAATTTTCAATTACCCGACAATGGTTCATGGAAAAAAATAAATTTCCAATTATCCAAATAATCGGTAATTGGGCGAAAAATAATATTAATTACTCAGAAAATGAGTAATTGGTCTGATAATATTTTCAATTTTCCGAATAATCGGTAATGGGTTTAAAAAAGTAATATCAATTCATCAGCAAAATGGATAATTGGTCTGGAAGTATTCTCAATTATCCAAATAATCGATAATTGGTAGGAAAACAAAATATCAATTTTTCAGAAAAATGGGTAATTGGTTTAAAAACATTTTCAATTTTTTAGAAAAAACTTAATAATTTATCGAAGTACGGAGTTATGAGAGACATGTAGAGATATATAGAGGTATATACAGGCATTTACAGTCCTACACAGTCATATGTCGGGATATAAAGGTATTTGCAGGCATATGAAGGTATATAGACATATACAGAGATATAGATCTATGTATCTCTAATCACTCCTATTTTTTCAAAAACACTTTTTCAATACATTATTATTTTTTTTCTGGGAAATTAGAAATATTTTCAAACCAATTACCTAGAGTTCTGCGTAATTGATATCATTTTTCAACCAATTACCCATTATTCTGAAAAATGACATTATTTACCGACCAATTACCCATTTTTTGATGAATTGATATATATTTTACCTACCAATTACCGATTATTCGGGTAATGAAGAATATTTTCAGACCAATTATCAATTTTTCAGAAAAAGTGATATTACTTTTAGACCAACCCGAATGGAAATTTGATTCCGGCTGGGATCAGGGATCAGGGACACCTCAGGCTGGCCTTACAACAACATCCGGCACTGATCAGGCTACATATCAGGTCCTGATGACTACATATCAGGCTACATGGAGAATAACGCTATTACCGGACAGGCTGGTATCAGGCTCCTCATCCGGTCCTGATCGTGCACAGTTCCTAGCCTGATCAGCCGCCTTATCTGGTCCTGATCGAGCACGGTTCCTGCCTGATCAGGCGCCTTATCTGGTCCTGATCGCGGACGGTTTCTAGCCTGATCAGGCGCTTTATCGCTTATTTATTTTATTCCACAACAATTTTATGTGTTTATAGAGTATAGGTACAGTACGAGAAAGTCAGCAAAGGACTTTTCGTAATAGGGCTTCTCGCGAGGTTTTATTCCTCGTGGTACAAAGTAAATTTTCATGCTCACGGTCGTATATATAAGCATACTACTCACATCATCCGTATGGGAGCGAGCGTCCGCGGTACTGCGACATCTCGTGGCGAGTCTCGGAACTAACACTCCTGCTCCGTCCCGGATCAGGGAAGTATCAGGCTAGCCACATTTTTTGGACCGCAGTTTTTTTTGCTGATCCTTAGCACCACCTGATCGGTCCCTGACATGGATAATGTAAGGCTAGCCAGACCTATACCATACCGAAATATGATCCGTCTGGGATCTGTGCGTGATCAGGCTATCCCGATCAGGCTATCCTTACTGATGCCTGATCAGGTCCTTATACGTTATTATAGGTTAGCCGGATCTAATTTCCGCTCGGGTTTTTTTGCCGGTCCTTAGCACCACCTGATCTGTCCCTGACATGGATAATGTAAGGCTAACCTGGCAATCTTGTCATACCAAAATATGATCCGGCTGGGATCTGTGCGTGATCAGGCTATCCTGATCAGGCTATCCTTACGGACTTTGACTGAATTGGAAAACGACTGGCCATAAACTTGACACGATGACCTTCTTTGGCGAAATACTACATCTCTTCTGACACATCATCTTGGCAGCTTTCAAAAATTGGAAACGCAACGCTGCAACGAAAACTCGCCTAAAACAACAGCTTAGATTTTTACTAAAATGTAGACAAGAAGGTTTGATACGAAAACACATTTACTCAAAGAATTTAAATGATATTTTGATTCTTAACAACAAAGGAAAATTAAAACGCAACAAAATATTACACAAAACTTATAAATCACTATTAAACATAGAAATCGACGATCTGAACTTCAGAATTAAAACGCTAAATTACAATATGGAAAAAAATATTGAAACGATTAACAAAACTCCGAACAATATAAAAGAAACCTTTTTTGCATTCGCACAAACAAAACTAAACAAATTATCAAAACTATTTTATGAAAAACATCAAAAAAAACTCCAAAATCTCAGATTTCTACGTACCAGAAATATACACGAACACATTTTTACACATAATGAATTTTTTAAAACAATTGACTCACAAACACATCTAAACCAAAATAATATTCATCTTCTAAATCAACAAAACAGAAATCAACCAACTATAAGCAACAACTGCTTAATGTCAACATTCACTAACAATCAACATGACACAAACAATAATTATTCTACAGATCCTCTGAACAACATTAAATCGACCATTACATTGAATAAAACAAAAGAATGGCTCATAAATCTTTCAAGCACAGACATCCCATCAGTCATTTCTACATTTTTATCTCTCGGAGGAAAATTTTGTTTTCCATATCTTAAACCTTCCAACATAAAAGCGCACATCCACAGATCAATTGCCGAACTTGAAACCAAATTAGACTCTCCACTGGATAAACCGAGACAAAATGAAATCAGCGCAAAATTAACAAAAATTATAGATAAAATGAATATATCAACAACCTTTTCTTACACCATTAAAATTATCAAAACCACTTGTTCATTCATAAAAAACAATCCACAACTTATAATCACGAAAGCAGATAAAGGGAACGCCACAGTCATTCTAAATAAATCAGATTATATTACCAAAACACACAATTTACTCGCAGATTCTTCAACTTACAAATTAATTAATAAAAATCCGATCAACTCTCTACAAAAAGGCATAAATAACATTCTCATCAGATGGAAAAGCTTAAATATCATTGATGAAACAAAACTTAAATTTTTGAAAGCAGAAAATTGCAACTTATCTCGTCTCTATTGCCTTCCCAAAATTCACAAAAACAACTTTCCTCTTCGCCCAATAGTATCTTCGATCAATAGCCCAACACATAAATTAGCAGAATCAATCCAATCAAAATTAACTAAGTTGATACCTACAACAAACTCACACGTCAAAGATAGTTTCAGCATAAAACAATTTATTTCAAATATTTCAATTCCACAAAACTACAAACTTGTCTCCATTGATGTCGTATCCCTTTACACAAACGTTCCACTACAATTGGTCATCCAAAGTCTCCAAAATAGATCACACATATTTTCTGAAAAACTTCCATTAAACGAAATAATTAAAGCAATAGAATTTATCATGTTTTCTACTTATTTTACCTTTGAAAACAAAATATATCATCAGATCTCTGGTTTACCAATGGGTTCGCCTCTTGCACCGATACTATCAAATATTGTCATGAATGATTTAGAAATGAATTGTTTAGAAAAACTAAAATTTGCATTGCCCTTATACAAAAGATACGTTGACGATATCATTATCGCTCTACCAAAAAACAACATTGAATCCACAGTGAAAATCTTCAATTCATATAATCCCAAACTACAATTTACAACAGAAATAGAAGAAAACGACATAATTCCTTTCCTCGACATTCTCCTAATCTGAAAACAAAATTCTATAATAATAAACTGGTACAGGAAACCGACGTGGTCAGGCAGATTCATACATTTCTCCTCACACCATCTACTTCACCAAAAAAAAGCCATAAACTATATGTTGATTGACAGAGCGATAAAACTATCACATCCATCCTTTCACAGACAAAACCTTGAACTTATAAAAAATACCATGACACAAAATTGTTATCCGATCTCCTTCACAGAAAAAATAATAAAACAAAGACTATCAACAATCAAAAACCAACTAAATAACAACAACAACTTTGACTCACCCAGAATAATTAATTTACCATTTACCAAAAACATCCATCACTAACTGATTCGTCTCTTCCAACAATATAACATCACATTAGTCACAAACAATAAACATAACATTCGATCAATCATAGGCTCCACCAAAGACAAAATAGAAAACAATGACAAATCGAACATAGTATATAAAATAAATTGTAATGATTGTATTCCGTATAAATTGGCCAAACCAAAAGATACTTGAAAACCAGAATCAATGAACACAAAAACAGCCTAACCCACAACCTCATTACACACAGCCCTTGCGCAACATGCAATAGAACAAAAACATGACTTCAAATTTGACGATGTAAAAATCCTAAACAATGAAGAATGGTTAAAGAAAAGATTAATCCTAGAAATGATTCAAATTAAAGCGCACCCAAATGCCATGAATTTTAGAACAGACATTGATTAACTAAGTTCCGTATATAACTCAATAATTTAACAATAAATAATATACAATAAAGACTACGTACTAATTTCCAATTAACAATTTCACATTACTCGCTTGATACATACATTACTATCTTCATATCTCAACAACTCATCTCCAATATATTCACAACTAGTTACCGACCGACCATTAATCAAAACAATCGAATTCCTATCACCATATTTACAAATCGATGACTAATCTCCATACATACCAAAATTTTAATTTCTTGACCCGGCACTGCCAAAATGATACATGCATAAGAATTCTTAGTTTCTCTGGAACATTCAGAGACGTTAATCGCTTAACATGTGATTCAATAAAATTCTAGTTTTTCTACGTTGTGCTTTTGAAAACATAAAACTATTAAATTCAATAGGTAAACATCACTTTCACAAAATATCGTATTAAAATTTCATTCATTCACCCAATAATTTTCACATAATTAATTTTTTTTAAATTTTTACAGATAAGAGAGATCGCCAAAAAACGATCAATCTCTCCATCAATTGAATTAAAAAGACGAAATCACTCCCACAAGATATTATTGAATTTTCATCAATAATTATGTCAATCGTTCTTCAAAGCACAATCATGAAACTAGAAATATCGGCAAAACTCAGGCTAGCTATATGACACATTACATAACCCACAAATTTACAATTAATAAATCGCACTATCACATGTTATCATTCATATCACAGAATTATAATTTAATTAACATATTACAATAATACACGTTTCTTCGTATACAAAACTATTATCGTTATAATTACAACATCCATGACATGAAATTTATATAAATCGTGATAAAATTATTATGACACAATACACATATATAAAATAATTTATTTTAACTTAAATTTATGTACATTTTTTTAAAAAATTTGTAAAACGATCAATATTTATAGAACAAATAAAATTCTTAAGAGGATCCAGACCAAGGATCGAAACGTAAAAACAAAAAGACCTCTCATTCCATCGAGACCTGAAAAAATTCATTGGCCGAATCGAAGCCGATTCCACAATATCACTTATCCTTACGGATACCTGATCAGGTCCTTATCCGTTATTAGGCTAGCCGGATCAAATTTCTCCTCGGGCATTACCGATTATTCAGATAATTGGAAATATTTTCAAACCAATTACCCATTTTCTGAGTAATTGCCCTAGCGGATTGGGTGACGATGTTTTCACCCTGAATAACCACTGAATCACGGTGATTTTTTACGGTGACAAAGTGCCCATTTGGTCACCACAAAATCACCGAGTTCTTGGTGATTTTTACGGTGATTGTCACGGTGATTTACAAAATCACCGTGATTTTAAAAATCACCGTGACAATCACCTTGGATAAAAATTGAAAATCACCAAGGACTCGGTGATTTTGTGGTGATCAATGAGCACCTTGTCACCGAAAAAAATCACCGTGATTCAGTGGTGACTTTATTCGCTAGGGTGGTATTACTTATCGACCAATTACTTATTATTTGGATAATTGAAAATGCAATTTCAGATAATTTCAATTTTTCCATCAATTGGTATTCTATCTTTCAAAATTATCGATTTTCCATCAATTGAAAAATGGAAAATCGTAATTTTTTTTGCCGATCCCTGGCTAAAAGTCTCGAAAGGGGTAATTCTCCAAATGTAAAAATCACGAAGGATACAGATTCCGAAAAAATATTACGGCATATTCGGTGTCCAAAATGCCTGCATAGGAGTCAAATTCGAATAAAATCGGGGCTATTTGGGCCTGATTTGAATTTAAAGTTACGACGTTCAAGACGAATTTTAATTAAGTGTAAAAAATATGATTATATTAATTGCGATCGATTTTCCATATTCATCGCGCCACCCTTTATTAGAGTGAATATTTTATCCCTTCGTGAACACCAAAACTTTTATAATCATTTTTTTGTATAACCTGAAGCTTGTCAAAAGGTGCAAAAAATTCGGCAAAATAGAAGGAAAAAAACTGTCATCTCAGCTATATCATAAACAGCTTGACCATAATAGAAAAACCGCGATATCTTCTGTATTTGGATACTTCCGTATTGTCTTTACATTTTTTTTTTTCTAAAAATTTGTTCTAAAAATTTAATATAAATAAGATATATTGATAATTAAAAAAAGTTGTTTATTCAAAATTTTCTTATTTTTTTCTCTTATGAAGCTAAATCACTTAAAAAATTGAATAACCTAACAGAAAAAGTGCCCTGTATACTGAAGTACCCAAATTCCAGTGCCGTATCAATGAAAATATATCCACTGATCGAGACAGCACGTTCTTCTATCACAAATTGAGACAACACGTTAATCTATCACAATTTAAGATAGCACGTTCTCCTCTCGTAGTTTGAGATAGCACGTTCTTCCAGCACAAATTGAGATAGCACGTTCTTCCAGCACAAATTGAGATAGCGCGTCCTTCTATCGTAATTTAAGATAGCACGTTTTTCTATCACAATTGAAGATAGCACCTTCTTCTCTCATCATTTGAGATGGCACGTTCTTCTAGCACAATTTGAGATAGCACGTTTTTCCATACTGCCGTCGATATCTGGGCACCTTATATAAAATAAAATTCAGAATTTATTGAATGATCTGTTTCCGTTCATCAGTGATATAGTAAATTTAACTCTAAAAATGGCGTTTTTGAACGTCCCGCGCGCCCTCTAAAAAAATTTAAAAAATCGAATAGTTGCACAGAGACCTTTATTTCAACGATATCTTTGATTTTTGAGGCGAGCCAACAGTTTATGATTTTTTCGATTCAGCCTAATATTTATATACGGTGTTTTAATAAACATCTTAATTAATGTTCTTTGAAAAAAAATAGTCGATTTTTTTGAAACAGTCTTATATCTGAGTGATTCGACGTGAAACCAGCAGGTAAAAAAATCGATGTCTGCGATTATACTCTCCATATTTTCCTGTGTTTCTCTACCATGGGAAAAAATTGCTGTTTAATAACAAGCCCAAAATAAAATTATTTCTACGAGTTATAATTTTTTGAAAATTGCGTACTTTTAATGACTCGAAAAACAACTTTTTTTGCTTTTGTGTATAACTTCGCCGGATTTTGGAATTCGAAAATTTCATTTCGGAAAATCGAAACTGGATTCAAAACCCTTCAAAGTGAGCACAAATTAACCTCATTTGGTGCATTTATGACGCCACAATCGTAAAACTACGTTTTTTCGATAATCAAAAATGATTGAAAAACCTCATTTTTAAAAAATCTGAAGAAATCATATTAAATTTTTACGACAAATAATCTATATTTTTGTGGAGTTGAAACTAGTTCCGACCAATGGATTTTCAATTATTGATCTTGCATTTTCATCTGTGAGAAATCAGTTTCAGCTATTTTGGCACATTCAGGTTTTGACGTTAGGTTCTCTGAGAATTTCGTCAATGAAATCGATAGTCATTGTTTCCAAGAATTAAACAACAATTTATTTACAATTCTTTACCCACACAACAAAAATACGTCCCAAGTACGTCTTTCGGACATCACGTCAATTGTCCCGTGATGGTAATGGGATCGTCCCATGGGATTCCCATGGGCTCTAAAGTGTCCGCAGTGATTACCGGAATGGGATCGTCCCATTGTCGTCCCGGGATGTCTTCGGGACGTCTCTTGGACTGTAAATACAGCAGAGTGGAGATATCGATGAGATATTATCGAGACTTTTTAAAGACGTCACCAAGGTATTCCAGAATTATCAGACAAAGCAATGATACGTCCCAAGTACGTCTTTTGGACATCACGTCAATTGACTCAATTGTCTCGTGATGGTAATGGGATAGTCCCATGGGATTCCCATAGGCTCTGAAATGTCCGCAGGGATTACCGCAATTAGATGGTCCCACTGCCGTCCCGGGATGTCTTTAGGGTGTCTTCGGGACGTCTCTTAGACTGCCAACACAGCAGTGGATAATTATTTTTATTTCGATTTAATATTAATTAATTTCAATCAATTAATAAAATTTCAATAAAATGGGTACAGTACAGAGGGAGACAGCAAGTACTCCTTGTAATATAGCCTCTTATGAGGTTTGACTCCTTTCGGTGTCGAACGTCCGTGTTCACGCTTGGCTATATAAGCATTCTATTTGCATGATCCGTATGTGAGAGCCTTTGCCATCTCGCGGTGAGTCTGGAACTAACGCCGTGGAATGGCTGACCTCCTATAGACATCTCTAAGAGAGTCCGCTGGGATCGTCTACACACGGTTACGGCAGGATATCCTCAAGACATCCCATATTAATCTCGCGTAGAACAATGTCTTACTGGCACCTCCCAGAGACATCTCTATGAGAGTGCGCTGGGATCGTCAAAACACGGTTACGATAGAATATCCTCAAGACATCCCATATTAATCTCCAGTAGACCAATGTCCTACTAGTACCTCCCAAAGACATCTACAAGATAGTGCGGTACGATCGTCTACACGCGGTCACGGCAGGATATCCTAGAGACATCCTATATTAATCTCGGGTAGAACAATGTCCAGTACCTCCCACAGACGTCTATAATAGAGTGCGTTGGGATCGTCCAATTACGGTTGCGACAGGATATCCTCAAGATCTTCTGTATTAATCTCGGGTAGAACGGAATCCTACCGGTACCTCTCAGAGACATCTCTAATAGAGTGCGCTGGGATCGTCTCAATACGGTTGCAACAGGATATCCTCAAGACATCCTATATTAATCTCGAGTAGACCAATGTCCTACTAGTACCTCCCATAGACATCTACAAGACAGTGCGGTACGATCGTCAACACACGGTAACGGCAGGATATCCACAAGACATCCCATATTAATCTCGGGTAGAACAATGTCCTACCGGTACCTCCCAGATACATCTATAAGAGAGTGCGCTGGGATCGTCTCAACACGGTTGCGACAGCATATCCTCAAGACATCCTATATTAATCTCGAGTAGACCGATGTCTTACTAGTACCTCCCACAGACATCTATAAGTGAGCGCGGTACGATCGTTCACACACGGTGATGGCAGGATATACTCAATACATCCTATATTATTCTCGGGTGGAACAATGTCCTATCACTACCTCCCACAGACGTATATAAGAGAGTGCGTTGGGATCGTCTAATTACGGTTGCGACAGGATATCCTCAAGACATCTAATATTAATCCCGGGTAGAACAATATCTCACTGGTTCCTCCCATAGACGTTCATACCACGTACTATCTTGGTAGGACACGAATGGGACTATCTCGTGATGGTCCCGGGATCAATTTTGCTGTGTGGGTAAGATCCATCTCCATCAAATGATGATACTATTTACGGATAATTACTTTTTCTGCAACTTTTGGTGTAAAGTTGCGATTAAATGCAAACGACAAAATGCAAACAGCGTTTACATTCACTGAAAAAAAATCGACAACATTTTCAAAAAAAAAATTGAAAATTCTTCGAATTTTTTTTTTTTCGTACATTTAAGCGCTGTTTGTGATAAAAAAAATTTCAAGTAATTGCAGCCAAAAAAAGTGATACAAATTTGCCTCATTTTTTGTTCTCAGTATTTCTCAGGATTGCGTGAAACCTGTAGCTTCGCAAATTTTTTTGCTGAAAGATCTGAAAACTAGAAACATGAAGCTTCGAAATGCTTTTTTAGACCTCGATAGACCATTATTCACTGAGATACAGCATTGTTAAAAACCACTCGAAATTTGGGAAATTTTTTTGATCCCTTCATTTTTCCCAAATATTCCCAGATGGATAGCCATAATTACCACGCCGTGTATACATTTGATGAAGCAAATTTTCCAGATAGGGTTTCCTGGGTATTCCCAGATAGACAGCCATGATTATCACGCCGTGTATACATTTGATGAAGCAAATTTTCCAGTATATTGGCTACATGGCTCATCAGCATGCCCATGAGTTCATTTAGTATGATGAATTTACAAAACATTTCAATCTCATCATGTCGTTTACAAATGCATCATCCGTTGACTACAAGATGAACTCATAAGCCGGCAAATTTACATTCTGCAATGAATATTTGCAGATGGATATCATTTGAAAGCCATGCAATGATTTTTTTGTGTATTCACTAGGTTAGCATTGAAAGTATGCATGCCATGCATGCAATATGATGGCGTTATGCGTGTTTCTCAGTTATCGATTCGATGAGCGCAATATGATGGCGATATGCATGTTTATTAGTGATACATTCGATGAGCGCAATATGACGGCTGCAAAATCACTGCAAAATGACAGCATGTTGTGACAATTAGCCTCGCATCTTTTGAAAGTCCAAAAGATTCATTATAAAGTTATTAATAATGTTCACCAACATCTGAGAATTTTTGCAAATCACGGCCGCCATATTGAATTATTAAAAATTGTTTTCATTCACTTAGGAAAAAAAATCATTTTAACTAATCTTTATTAAATGTTTTAATTTTTTTGTTTTATATTTCAGTCTCATATAAGCAAACAAACTTTTCACAAAAGTTGCACTATTTTTCATAATTTTTTTTTATCGCATAGAACCCCTATTTCGAATTCTACAAATTTCCCCATAGCTTCGATGGAAATATTCGAATTCGCAAAACTGCAAAAAAACTAAGAAATTGACTTTCACGAATATCCAATTGTTTTTTTTTTGAAATTTTGGATGCCATATTGAATCGTCTATTTTTTTAATTCTCAATTTATTAATTACTTTCATTTTTAACTGTATATATATAGAATTTAAATGTGACTCGTTTTTCCTGGAATTTCACCACTGATATATCATATAAGTAAAGAAAATTCATAAGTACTCGGTAGCGTAATATGCAGCGTGTTAGGTTGTTAGGTAGGAAAGATAAGCAGGTCGTAGGTTCGAATCCCACTGGAGACAGGAGAAATTGAAATATAATGAAATTGGATGTTTTTTAATTATTTTTTTTATGTAATCGCTTCAGAAGCTATGTAATAGAAAAAATATACATAATAAAATTTTTTGCAAGCAATAGAAATTTAAAAAAAACCGTATGAAAATTACAATAATACCTCACATCCCGACAGTCATATGAGCTTCATATGAGCGCAACCAATTTCACCACGGTACGACGTCAATATGATCTTCATATGAGCACCACAATTTCGTCACGCCATGACTGCCATATGAGCCCCATATGATGTGTTATTGTCAATCATCATATAATGCAAATATGACTTCCAGGTGAGCACTCACAAGCGACACACAGCTGTGAGTGTTCCTATGCGTCATAGATGTATGCAATATGATGCCAATATGAGCTACATTTGTCTATCTGGGTATAGTGTATATTATAGATATATATATTATATTAGGTCGATTTTTTTCGACTTTTTTTATTTCTCTCACTCCCCACCCGAAATTTTGTTGCATATGTCTAAAAAAAAAAATCCCTGAAAGTTACAGCCCTTAATATTAAAATTAAGTACTTTCCCTTCGCGTGATAAGTTTTTCCATCTAAAATACACGTAAATGAAAAACTTTTTTTGTCAAAATTTTACAACTCCGCGGTTTTTTATGCTATCACATTGTATGTATCACAAGTACTTAATATTAATTTGAAGGGCTGGAACTTTTAGGGATTCTTTCTTCAGACATATACAACAAAATTTCGGGTGGGGAGTGAAAGAAAAAAAATGAGTCGAAAAAAAATCGCCCCAATATATATAGCATATCTATGAATATCAATATAAATCACCAATATTTTACCACCAATTTATATAAAATTCATATACCAGGTGTGTAAGTATGAAACCAGAATTTTTGTACAGAAAAAACACGTTTATTGTAATGATATGATACAAAGTAACTTATTCAAAGTATTGTCCGTCGCTATCTATACATTTTCCCATCTTTCTGGCAATTTGTGGATTCCGCGCCAAAAGAACTGTTGCTCTTTTGAGGCAAACCAGTCATCGAGCCATTTTCGTACATCTTCGTAAGAAGTAAAGCGCTGCTCAGCAAGTGCGTGTCCCATCGATGCAAACAAGTAGTAATCGGATGGGGCAAGGTCTGGTGAGTAAGGCGCGTGCTGAAGAATCTCCCAACGGAACGACTCTATCGTTTTCTGGACCTGTTTTGCTTTGTGTGCTGGTGCATTGTCATGCAGCAAAATCACCTTGTGTTGTCTTTGTTGGTATTCTGGTCGTTTTTCACGCACAACTCGATCCAAATCGGTCATTTGTTGTCGGTAGCGTTGAGTATTGACAGTTTCCCCAGGTTTCAGCAGCTCGTAGTAGATTACGCCCTTCTGATCCCACCAAACACGTTCTTCGTTCCTCACGTCAAAATCGCCACTTTTGAACCGTTCAAACCACTCGAAACACTGTGTTTTACCGAGAGCATGCTCACCAAACGCCTCCAGAAGCATTCGATGCGATTCGGCTGCGGTTTTCTTCAGATGAAAACAGAAAAGTAGGGCTGTCCGCAAATCGTAATTTGTTGGCACAAAACTCGACATGTTTATCTCTAATAAACTAATGCTACTGAATGAAACTCGTGTTATTGTGAGTTGGGAATCTTTGTCAGATATCAATACAATAACAAGACACCGCTGACGTGATGTGTCGGTAACTGCATCGACATCTAGCGCCACCTATGGGCAAATTCCGGTTTCATACTTACACACCTGGTAAATAAATTGAATCAGTAAAGATACTCCGAAAGAACTTTTAAAAAGAAGTCAAATCAATCACAAAATACTCCTGAGAAATAAAAAAAGGACGCCAAGTTTTAAAAACCCCAAAAATTCAAGTTTAAAAAAATCCTAAGTTTAAAAATCCTACGAATCGCCAATGCAATTTTCTAAATTAAAAATAGCGGACTAAAAATGCAAAAAATTTACTCGATGAAAGCACAATTAAGTGGCTTTCCAAAATTTTTGGGCTCGCTAATAACGAATTTGCCATGCAAATTTTGAAATAAAAAATGGCGGAACCGATATGGTAGACCAAAAATGCAAAAAATCGATTAATTTGAGTGAAAGTTAGTATTCGAGAGGTTTTGGGGTCGCGGATTACAAACGTTCTGTGAGAACAAGATTGCATGTGACTTGCATGTTCAAGACTTTTCATCCAAATACGCACCCTACCTGACCTGAGCAAAAATATTTCTTCATAACGTACAATACGTTCACATGCTTGAAGTGGACTTGATACCTTGAAAAATTGAAATAACAATAACAGTGGCGTTCTGTGAGAACAAGAGTGAATGTGGCTCGCAAGACTTTTCAATTTAATACTCATTCTACCTTACCTATAGAACAATCTGTTTGCTTGGAATTTTCCAAAACTACCGTGTCTTTGTTTCCTTCAATATCCTGAAATAGGTACTAGCTCAACAGAAACAAGACCAATGATTTTTTTGTTATTTTTCGAAAAAAGAATAGTCTGTCACGATGTTAGAAGCCTATGTTTAACTACCCAATATCCGTGGACCGGTGAGAACATGAGTTTTTTAAATATTGGAGCACGTAAGTGATCAGTAGACGATCGCTCATTGTAGGTGAAATACCGCACCGGAAAATATAACGGAAATGATGAAGTCTGGTATGAAAACGTAACCGGATGAGGCTTGCGGAGATAGTACAGCTCGGTCCAGCGTTCTATCTTCTTAACCCACAAAAACAAACAATGTTATTATCTAGTCTGTTTATTTCTTCATAAGGAACATTAATCCGACATGGACTTGACACCGCTGAGACTTTCCCGATCGTATTGATACAGCAAGATGTAGAAAATGGCTAAATTTTACATTGCGAGCTGGTCACGTTAATCGAACTGCAACACTATTATAACCCAACGTGCGACTTTGTTTTCAGACTGTCTTTATTCCTAACGTATAAAACGATCACATGCTTGAAGTGGACTTGATACCTTGAAAAAATTGAAATAAAAATAACAATAGCGTTCTGTGTGAACAAGAGTGCATATGGCTCGCATGACTTTTTATTTTAATACTCATTCCACCTCACGTATGGAACAATCTGTTTGTTTCGAATTTTCCAAAACTACAGTGTCTTTGTTTACTTCAATATCCTGGAATAAGTAGTAGTTCAACAGAAACAAGACGAATATTTTTTTTATTATTTTTTGAAAAAAGAGTAGTCTGTCACGATGTTAGAAGCCTGTGTTTAACTACTTAATATCCGTGGACCAGTGAGAACATGAAGTTTCTACAATATTGGAGCACGTAAGTGGTCAGTAGACGATCGCTTATTGCGGGTTAAATACCGCACATGAAAATATGACAAAAATGGGGAAATTTGGTATGAAAACGTAACCGAATGAGGCTTGCGACGATAGTACAGCTCGGTACAGCGTTCTATCTTCTTAACCCACAAAAACAAACAATGTTATTATCTTGTCTGTTATTTTCCTTACAAGGAAAATTCATTCCACATCGACTTGACACCGCTGGGACTTCCCCGATCGTATTGATACCACCAAATGTAGAAAATGGCCAAATTTTGCATTCCAAGCTGGTCATTTCAATCGAATCGCAGCACTATTATAACTCAACGTGCGACTTTTTTCGGACTGTTTTTTTTCATAACGTATAAGACGTTCTCATGCTTGAAGTGGACTTGATACTTCTGGAACATTAAAAAAATAACAATTACAATAGTGTTTTATGAGAACAAGATTGCGTGCTGCTCGCATGTACGAGACTTTTCATTACATCATCAAAGAAAAACTTTATTTGCTTCGAATTTTCCAAAACGGAATTTTCAAATTTTGCAATGTCTTTGGTTGTTTTCATATCTCAAGATGGGTACTGTTCTCTCAGACACGAAACCAATTAATTGCGATTATTTTTTGGAAAAAAAGTATTTTGTCACGATGTTAGAATTCTAAGTTCATCTTTTCAATATCCGTGGACCATTGACAACATAAGTTTTTACAATATTGGAACACGTCAGTGATCAGTAAACGATAACTCATAGTGGGTTAAATGCCGCACAGGAAAAACGAAATTAACGATAAAGTCTTCTATTAAAGCGTTACCGAATGAGGCTCGCGATTAGGGTACGACTTGCTCGAGCGTTTTTTTTTTAACCCACAAGAAGCCGGCGATTTATTGTCTTATCTGTTTATTTCCTCGAGTGAAAATATATCCAACATGGACTTGACACCGCCGAGACTATTCTGAAAAAAATGATAAAGTTACCCGATAAATGTCGTCTTACAAGTCGGTAACTTCAATCAAAATGACGCGGTATCATTCTAGCCCAACGTGTGACATTTTTCAAAAATTTTTATTCTTCAGAACGTCCAATAGGTGAATGCTTGAAGTGGACTTGATATTTTCAAAACATTCAGATAAGAATATCAATAGCATTCTGTGAGAACAAGATTGCATATGGTTTTTATGTACAAGACATTTCATCCGAACCCTCACCCTACCTGACTCGAGCGAAAATCTATTTTCCTTGAATTTTTCAAATCTACAGTGACTCTTGTTGCTTTTCTGCGATGGGTACTAGTTTAAGAGAAACGAAACTAATAATTTGTGATTATTTTTCGATAAAAGAAGTCTGTCATGGTGTTCAGAGTCTAAGTTTAACTGCACAATATCCGTGGATCGGTAAGATCATTCGGTTACGTTTTTATACCAGACTTCACCATTTCCGTCATGTTTTCCTGTGCGGTATTTAACCCACAATGAGCGATCGTCTACTGATCACTTACGTGCTCCAATATTTAAAAAACTCATGTTCTCACTGGTCCACGGATATTAAGTAGTTAAACACAGGTTTCTAACATCGTGACAGTCTACTCTTTTTTAAAAAAATAATTAAATATTATTGGTCTTGTTTCTGTTGAACTAGTACATAATTCAGGATATTAAAGCAAACAAAGACACTATAGTTTTGGAAAATTTGAAGCACCCAGATTGTTCCATACGTGAGGTGGAATAAGTATTTAAAAAAAAAGTCATGCGAGCGAGTCATGCACTCTTGTTCTCACACAACGCTATTATTATTTTTATTTTTAATTTTTCAAGGAATCAGGTCCACTTCAAGGATGTGATCGTTTCATACGTTATGAAGAAAGACAGTCCGAAAACAAAGTCGCACATTGGGTTATAATAGTGTTGCAGTTCGATTAACGTGACCAGCCCGCAATGTGAAATTTAGCCATTTTCTACATCTTGCTGTATCAATACGATCGGGAAAGTCTCAGCGGTGTCAAGTCTATGTCGGAATTATGTTCCTTATGAAGAAATAAACAGACTAGATAATAACATTCTTCGTTTTTGTGGGTTAAGAAGATAGAACGCTGGACCGAGTTGTACCATCTTCGCAAGCCTCATTCAGTTACGTTTTCATACCAAACTTCACCATTTCCGTCATATTTTCCTGTGCGGTATTTAACCCACAATGAGCGATCGTCTACTGATCACTTACGTGCTCCACTGTTGTGAAAGCTCATGTTCTCACTGGTCCACGGATATTGGGTAGTTAAACATAGGCTTCTAACATCGTGACAGACTATTCTTATTTCGAAAAATTAAAAAAACATCATTGGTCTTGTTTCTGTTGAGCTAGTACCTATTTCAGGATATTGAAGGAAACAAAGACACGGTAGTTCTGGAAAATTCCAAGCAAACAGATTGTTCTATAGGTAAGGTAGAATGAGTATTAAATTGAAAAGTCGTGCGAGCCACATTCACTCTTGTTCTCACAGAACGCCACTGTTATTGTTATTTCAATTTTTTCAAGGTATCAAGTCCACTTCAAGCATGTGAACGTATTGTACGTTATGAAGAAATATTTTTGCTTAGGTCAGGTAGGGTATGTATTTGGATTAAAAGTCTTGAACATGCAAGTCACATGCAATCTTGTTCTCACAGAACGTTTGTAATCAGCGACCCCAAAACCTCTCGAATATTAACTTTCACTCCAATTGATCGATTTTTTGCATTTTTGGTCTACCATATCGGTTCCGCCATTTTTAATTTCAAAATTCGCATGGCAAATTCGTTATTAGCGAGCCCAAAAATGTTGGAAAGCGACTCAATTGTGCTTTCATCGAGTAAATTTTTTGCATTTTTAGTCCGCTATTTTTAATTTAGAAAATTGCATTGCTGATTCGTAATTAGCGATCGCAAAACTCGTCAAATGCTAATTGTCGCTCTGACCAAGAGATTTTTTTCATATTTTTTGCAAATTCAATTTTTGTTCAATATGAACAATTTCGACGTTTTTTTTAAACGTTTTTTTTCAATCACAAAAATGTTGTCTTGACGAGATCTCAAGAGTCTCGAATTCTCTCGCGGTATTACCATTCCCCTGTCATGCGAATTTTTCGTCCGAAGTGATTCGGAAATGTCATTGCGAATGACATTTAGTCACTTCGATCGCGGCAAACTTGACAGCCATGTGCTCAGACCGTCTGACGGGACAATAGCACAGCGCACTTCACGCGGCACCTTCGTTCGATGAAATTCATGATTTTTCGTCAACTTTGATATTTTTTTTCACAGCGAAAAAAATATGTAAAGCACTTTAGTACGAGTAGTCTGGATTTGGAAAAATATGAACTTAAATAATATATTTTTTAAATGCATTTCCGATTTTTTTTCGAAAAAAATTTTTCTCCACAGCAAAAACTACGAATCGGATAATTATGCCATATTTTTTTTTAAAGAGAGCGGACAAAATTGTTCGCGATACGTACTTAAAATCAGTCGAAATCACACTATAAATCGGTTTAAAAAAGCATGGCCACTCCCGAATTGTCACCCTGTATGTTGCATATATATTAGCATATATTAAGAATATATGTAGAATATATGCTGATATATATGAAACATAAATAAGAGATAGGTGTGATTCACATATATCTCTCATATATTCGACATATATTCTTAACATATGCTACAATATATGCAACATATATGTGTAGAAGTGACGTGATTTTATTCTCTCTAACGACGTACATCAGATATACGCGAAGTATATTTTATCATAAGCTAATTAACACATCTTCTGAATTTATTTCACGCACATGTAAATTACGTACGCTACATATAAGTCGATATATGTTGTCACAAATACGGTTGGTGATCATAGCATCATCTTTTCAAATTTGCAGTTCCATACCGCATAGCCAGAAAATAAGCAGGTCCTGAACATGTTTTGTGGACTTATAAAAATCGTATTTTTTAGAATTGTTCACGTAAATTACGCAGTGTATACAATATAATTATGTATAAAAAATATAAGCCATATTCCACCAATTATAGACGTTGGAACTGGCTTTATACCCCCTCAGATCTTTTCGCATTTTTTAGAGCTGGAAGTCTTCATCGGAAAAAAGAATCCCAAGGTTTTTCTGATTTTTTTCCCTGTTAACTTTCGCACTTATTGTATGGGGTATTCAGCTCGTTTTACGATTTTTGCTTTAATCATTTTGTTTTGACGGTTTCCACCCACAATAAAAAACTTTTAAAAAAAGTTTTTGCCGTGACAAAGTCTGTTTTCCGAAAAAAATATTATTGTTTTTTCATGAACTTGGAAAGCTCTTAAAATGAAGATTTAAATCTCTAAAGCTGTTTCTAGCCATTGCCCAAAATTTGAAAAAACATTCAATTTTTTTTTTTGAAAAGCTGAGAAAATTTTACTTGGAATGTGTAAATTTCTAGATGGGTTCTCTATAAGCATACGAGAAATGAATAAATAAATAAAAATTGATTTTGATCGATTTTTTTTGCGGTCTACCAGCACAAAAATTTTTTTTTGAAAAAATAGGTTTTTTGAGTAAAAAGATCTCAGCTTTGCAAAAAAATATTGCTTTTCCGATAACGCTTGTGAAATGCTCTCAAAATTGAATTTTTTATTTTAAAAGCTGTTTTTTAGCCGTTGCCCAAATTTTAAAATTTTTTAGAAAAGCTGAGAAAAATTTATGGGACTTATACATGTCTCTTTTAATATCGATATTCACGTACAAGAAGTTTGCCATCGCTGGCCTGATATCCGTTAAAATCTTTTTTTTTATGCCTGCAATTAAAACGGGAAGAAAAAAATGTGAAAACATTGATAGTAGTTATAGTATGCCGGATCTGTCACAAGATCCCTACCCCGACATTTACCGACCTTTTCCAACCGTGACTCGAACCACTTAGCCGGGACTCAAATCACTTAGCCGAGACACAAACCGCGTCGTAAGTCATGGGTGGCTTGCGGACGGTGGGTGGTGGGCGGTGGGTGGCGAGAGGGGGGGATCTTGAGATTTTTTCGATAGCATGTGTTGCGTGTAAATACGTGCATGTGCGTGTGTGCGAGAGGCGAGGATTTTTCGACACCATGTATGGCATGTAAATGCGTGTACGTGCGTGTGTGTGGGATGGGGAGTTTTTTTGTCAGCATGTCTTGCGTGTATATGCGTGTATATGGGTGCACGTGTATGAATGTCCGCATAAGTAAGTGTAGGTGAGTGAACGGGTGGATTACGGGGGGGGGGGGGGGGTAGAGAGTCTTGGCATTGTCGAAGAGTTGCTCATGGTTTTTTTGAGAAAGGTCTATGGCATTGAGCAGCACTCTCGCTCTCTCTCACGCGCGCTCTCGCAAGCAGAGTGTCGAGTATCAAATTTATGATGTAGTATACAACTGTACACTAACATGATCCGACTTTTTCCGTCGAAACGCATATTATCAACACATAGCTGCATTAATAATAATTCGTTTACAATTTTCGATTGTTCCTAGCAGCCTTCTGCCAACGTTCTCTCCCTCTCTCTCGCCCCCCCCTCCCTGGTGCATTGAGGTTTGTAGTCCAGCTAGGGTGCACTTTTTACAGAGGGTACCCTAGCTGGACTACAAACCGTATCATATGGCGAGTAAACACACGCACACGGGCACAATTTTTTTTTCAATTCGTAGGTTTCTATATATATTTTTGTCTCGAAATTCAACGTATCAAAATGATTATCGGAACATACATTTTTCTTCTTGTACTGTTAACATTAATGTTTTTTTCCATTTACATTCAGCCCAAATACATAACAGTACAAAAAAAATTGATTAATATTTGTGGTCTCTCTCTCTCTCTCTCTCTCTTTTAATCTTCCGACCATCATCATCACCACCAGAACTTCCTTTTTTATTATGTTTTCGATTTTTCGTGCACATCATTCATTCATCGATATTTTTATTAATAGCATAACCCCATGGTACTGTGTCAGTAAAATTCTTAAGCAAAGTTCCCAGTGGACACAGTAATGTTGCAGCAATGTAACGGCAATGTTACCGTTTGTAACATGTAACATTACATGGACGTTACATGTAAGTTACATGTAAGTTACAATTTCCTACTCAGCAATGTAACATTGTTACATAACAGTTATGTAACGTTATGTAACAGTTACGTAACAGTTATGTAATTGTGTTACGTTACGTAACAGTTATGTAATTGTGTTACGTTACTGTAACTAGAATTAATTGTTGTTAAACATGTTATAAAAAATATATCGCTCTCGCAAAATAATTTAATATGCATAGTTTACCGGCCCGAAAGAGATTCATAGAAAAAAAAAATCTGTACGAATTGACTGATCTAACTTTTCTCAGAGACTGGGAATCGAACCCTCGACCCTACCTACCATCCTACCTATCTACCTAGCACGCTACCGATTACGCTACCGACTACTTATGAATTCTCTCTACTTGTATAATATATTAATGCTGGAGTGCCGAACAAATAATAGTAGTATAATAATGGTAGTAAAATAATAATAATAATAATAATAGTATATGCATTTGAATGAGCAATAAACCATGAAAGTTCGTTTTTTTATTTGCGAATTCCAATCCCCTGATCCCTCATAAGTTATGTAAACTTTATTCCAGAATACCTGAACCCTCATAACTTACGTTACCCTTCATAACTTAATTTCAGAGCTTCTAACCTCTCATAAATTATGTAAGCCCTCAAAACATGTTTGAAAGAGCTGTGACCTCTCATAAGTTAAGTGACCTCTCATAACTTAATTTGCGGGCCTCCGACCCCTAGTGTCATGTGAACTCTCAAAACTTCATTCCAAAATACCTGAACCCTCATAACTTAGGCCATCCCTCATAACTTGATTTCACGACCCCTGACCCGTCGTAGTAAAAATGTTTACAGTGTGTAACTTCTATGGTATATTGCCGCAATAGAACATATGTTACATTACTGTAATGTAACAAGGTAATATAGCAGTTATGTAACCTACATGTAACAAATGTTACATAACATGTTACTTGCACGTTATATAACAGCAACGTTACATAGGAATGACATTGTAACATTACATGTAACTTCCATGTTATATTGCCGCAATATAACATTTGCTACGTTACTGTAATGTAACAAATTTATATTGCCGCAATATAACATATGTTACATTGCTGTAATGTAACAAAGTTATATTGCAGTTATGTAACCTACATGTAACAAATGTTACATAACATTGTTACTTGCATGTTATATAACAGCAACGTTACATAGGGATAACATTGTAACATTACATGTAACTTCCATGTTACATTGCGGCAACATAACGTGTTCACTGGGTTCTTTCATTGACATTCCAGCTGAGAGCTAGCTTGGTCTGAGCAACAGTTTCGACACTGTTTCCAACTGACGATTAACTGCTTCGTTTTCAATTACATTTTCATGGTAAAATTCTCTCTATAATCGATAAATTATATCGATCTGAAAGTTGATGCTCGAATGCATTTCACTCTTTTTTTTATCGTTTTTGTCACCTCGGACTCTGAAGGTGTATAATTTGGCTCATAAAACCGCAAATTTCTACATTATCTTCTCGTTATTCTCATCCCTTGTGAGCCCAATTTTTTATTTATTTATTAGCTAATTGTATGCCATAGCGATTGTCGGGTGCATAAGCTAAACTTTTAACACGTATTTCGCGAAAACGACTAAATGGAATGAAAAAAGAATAGTGAGGCCACCTGTACAAATTAATTACGCGAGCCGCCCTACTCTTCTGTTTTTATTCTATCAAGTAATCTTCGAGAAAAATGTTCTTCAAAAATTTTGAGGTTATGTTGACCTTTATAGCTATGAGGTGAGTTTGTTACGTCAATGTGCTGAGTGTGTTACATCTATATGAGCTGAGTGTGTTACATCTTGTGCTGAGTTTGTTACATAACAGTTACATCTATATGTTGAGTATTTTCCATAAATATTATTCGTAAATTTTCCGTAACGATAACGTTCCAATGGGACGACAAATTTCTGAACAAGCACTGCTTTATTTACGGTGCTTGTAACATAAATGTTACATCCGATATAACGTCCGTTACAGAGAATTTTCGTAACTATTCTGAAACTGTGTTTGCTGGGTATAGACATACACGAAATCACGTGAAGTCAGACCCTGTCTGAAATTATTTGTACACCAAGCGGTAGAGCGGTAGAATACCCCCTCTCGATGCTATATCATCGGAAAAGACCATATCGGTACGTGAGTCGAAGAGTATTACACCTCAGATTAATGCCCAAAACTATAACACCTCTGTGTTAAAGTGATAGGAGGTGTCATAGTTTCTGGCGTTAATCTGAGGTGTCATACTTTTCGACTCATGTACCGATATGTAAATAAAAGTTTAGTTGTATGATACTGACGATGATGAGACTCAAGACCGATTTTTTTGGGAATAATAAAAATATTTTTCCGATCGAGAACCCCCCTGATATTGATCTCTTATTTTTTGTAATCTGCCAATTATATGTGAAAATTCATAAAAAGTTTAATCATGATACAAATTAGAGTTACCATGAACTACAATAAAAATAAAAAATATTTTGGGTGTTTTCATTGCGATTTTAAAGGAAAGTAGAAAGCAAAAATTTTTCTATGGAGAGCCGTTTATTAATATTGATTATTCTGGCAATCTGTAGATGATATGCAAATGCTACGAGAAGAATTGACACAGATATGCTAGATAAAGTATCGGGATCCAGAGCTGGATTCATCTGGTGGTGAAACCTAAGAACTGACTAAGTAGGAAGCGCAAAGTCCCGTCAACCCTGCAAAACGTCGAGGTTTGTTCGGATAAATTCGAGATTATTCTGAAAATTCGTGAGATTGTCCACGTAACGATATTATAGATATAGAGTTCGGAGTTTGGTTACAGAACGTGGTTATTTTTTAGGTTAGGGGCGAAAGTTGCTTTTACACGTTTACCGCATTTGTGCCCGGAAGTGAGTAGCATAATCTGTAATGAGCTGAGAATACTCGTCGGCAAATCTCTCTACACCATGCTGCGACATGCGAGTCGCAGCATGGTTCCCAATATCAAGAAGAAATCAGATCTTTCATTGTCACGACAACTTTGATTTTGATTTAAATTTTATATTTATCTGGAGCTGTCGATATGAGGATTACTTACTTTGCTCATATTCTGTGGATGTAACATAAATTTTATGCAAGAATATAAGCAGTTATTTTATCAACTTCAAAAAGAAATCGAATAAGTGGGCTGGCTTCTTCATGATATATTTTTTCACGGATTTCCATGTAATCTACGGATTGCGAACAAAATTGATAGTTAAAATATTGTTATTGATTCAGATATTTCAACGTTACGAAAATCTTGATTTTCCTATCCGTAAGCCTATGGTTCTTGGAGATTGTTACTGTTATTATAATTACATAAAAATGTATTCATATTTGAGAAAAGTAACCCTCCTCAAAAACATATGACAATTTACATTTTCGGGAAATTTTAATATTTATTTCTGACCATGGACCTAAAGATATCAGTATAATTGATTTTTCTCATAATGTGCCGATGACGTGGAAATTTCGTGAAAATAAGCTAAGGCATCTAAGATTTTTCTGAATAATACAATGTTTTTTTCAGGACGAGGGCCCTTGGAAGCAATGATTACTTATGCTTTCTCATCCTCTGCGGATGGCATAGGAGTCTTACGTGAGGTTATAAAAATTATTATCAAAAAATTTGGAGACAGTACAAGAAAAAAGGTTGGTTTGTTCTTGATATAACTTTTAAATTATACTTCCATGTTATTCGCAGAAGATGAGTGAATTTTCTATTGTCGGTTTAAAGAATGAGGATCTTCCTCGATACTCCCAAGCTCCCTTTTACGTTCGCGAGGGCGAAATAAATGCGGGGTCAATAAAACACAAAAGGGCAGTTACCCTTAAATACATTTATCAACTATAGAAACAAAAGAAAGTTAACTGTATTATATTGAAATTTGAATAAAGGTGAAAATGTGTATGGTCGAAAAATTGATAAGTCGAGTGATTATAATACGCGGCGGAGAGTCTACACAGGAGACTCATGTCTACGAAGGAGACGATAATAATACGCGGCGGCGAGTCTACGCAGGAGGCTCACGTCTATGAAGGAGACGATAATAATACGCGGCGGAGAGTCTACGCAGGAGACTCACGTCTACGAAGAAGACGATAATAATACGCGGCGGAGAGTCTACGCAGGAGACTCACGTCTACGAAGGAGACGATAATAATACGCGGCGGAGAGTCTACGCAGGAGCCTCACGTCTACGAAGAAGACGATAATAATACACGGTGGAGAGTCTACGCAGGAGACGATAATAATACGCGGAGGAGAGTTTACGCAGGAGACTCATGTCTGCGAACGAGACGAAGTTGTTGAGGTCGGAAAGGAGTTCCCTCCTCGTTGAGAGATGTTGACAATCTAACTATTTTTCGGAGATGAGTTTCCTTAACGAATAATCGTTGAAAAAAGGAAGGGGGAACAAAATGAAAGATGCGTGTTCATTGGTGGAATTTCGAATGTGGGAAATTGTTTTTTGCGATTTCTCGAACGATGGAAATTTTGAGTAGGCGTGGTCTGCGAAGGAGTGAGAAACGATAGGAACATATGCAGAAAATGTTTGGTATTTTCGAATTATAAATGTATATGAGGAGGTGAGGATGTCCGCGGATGAGAAGAAAAAGAGGATTGGAAATTTTTAGAAGAAAAAATATATCCGGGAAAAACGCGATGGTCTGTCGCGAGATGTGCAGGATGGAGCGGGATAAATATGGAGGGACTTTCCAAACGACTTACAATAAAATCTTAGGCTCGAGTTCTTATTTTATTCCTCATTGTTATTTTCTACTCTTCATTTTATGGCGGCCAGACAACGAGTGAGAATATGCCTTCCTGTCCACTGTGGACCCTTACGTTTATGACACTAAGGAGTCCGGCGTTCTTTTCGCGACGCGAGAATGAGGAAAAAATAAAGTACATTAATATTCTCAGACCTTTGGTGAGGACAAAAAAATCATTTTCTGAAAATCCAATTTTTTCGTGAAAAAAAAACGTTTTCCTAATTGTTATGTCAACCATAGAATTTATATATCACTAATATCAGTAGACGCGCGGGCGGAACAGGATAGAAATTTTATCCGAAAGAATTATTATAGTTTCGAAATATCTAGAAATCAAAATATCATGATGAAACTTTTTTCAATTTGAATACCGTCTAGGTATAAGAATGACAAATAAAATATTTAATATTAATGGGCATTTCACCAAAAATATTTGATTTTATTTTTTTCATCCTAACAATCATGCTTGTACTACAAAACGTCTAAATC
This sequence comes from Alloplasta piceator, assembly GCA_946863875.1. Taxonomy (NCBI): domain Eukaryota; kingdom Metazoa; phylum Arthropoda; class Insecta; order Hymenoptera; family Ichneumonidae; genus Alloplasta; species Alloplasta piceator. The sequence continues at coordinate 27,633,940 of OX333078.1, forward strand.
ATTAGTGTGAGGTAATGATGATGATTATAATATTCACCATGAACATTATCGGAAGCGTTGAACAGAGATGAGCGATATGTTAGCAATCTCATCGCTAAGAATACACGGGCGTACGAGATACGGAGAACAAGTGAAAAAGAGAGAGAAAAAGAAAGAGAGAGAGGGAGTGAGAGAGAGACAGAGAAAGGGCTGCTTGAAAGAATCGAAAATTGTGAACGAATAATCGTCAATGCAGCTTTGAGTTGATAATATACGTTGCGACGAAAAAAGTCGGATCATGTTGGGGTACAGTTGTATACATCATAAATTCGATACTCGACACTCTGCGTGCGAGAGCGTGCGTGAGAAAGAGAGAGAGAGAGAGAGAGAGAGAGAGGAAGAGCGAGTGCTGCTCAACGCTATAGACGATGCCGTCACCTAACACTTTTTTCAAAAAACAATGGGCACCTTATCGACAATGCCAAGACCCGCCCCCCTCCTGCCTATCCACCCGTTCATCCACCTACACACACACTCATGCGGACACTGACACACGTGCACGCGTATACACACATATACACGCAAGACATGCTGATGAAGAAACCCCCCTTCCGCCACACACACGCACGTGCACGCATATTCACGCAAGACATGCTGTCAAAAAATCCCCCCCCCCCACACACGCACATGCACGCAACACATGCTAACGAAAAAAAACACTCAACATCCCCCCCTCACCTGTCACGCACCACCCACCTGCCACCCGCCACCCACCACCTACCACCCGCCACCCACCGTTTGCCACCCACCGTCCGCAAGCCGCCCATGACTCACGACGCGGTTTGTGTCTCGGCTTAGTGGTTCGAATCTCGGCTAAGTGGTTCGAGTCTCGCTTGAAAAAGGTCGGTTAACGGGCTATACCAGTGTAACCCATGACAAATTTGGCCATTTTCGGGAATTATTTTAAAAGAAAGTACTCGATAGAATGTTTTGAAGTTTTTTGGACATAATAAGGTATATTTTCAGCTATATTTTGAGATTTTTTTTTTACAAAAATATTGAAAAATAACGGAGTTATGTGCTGTCTTCGGAGGTGCAAGAACAAAAAAGTTCCCCAACTGCTGACATGATTCCGGCCGAATGAGTAGCTGAAACAAAAAAAAATTAAAAAGGTTATTGAAGTTGAAGGTGTTTCCTATACAATGACCTACGATTTTTGAAAAATATCAAAAATCAACAAAATGGCATAGTTCTGAAAAAAAGTTTCGTTTTTTGGGGTAAAAAAATGGTCGTTTTTTTATGCCAAATTGAAAATTTTCAACCAATCAGAAAGATCGTAGGTCATTGTGTAGTAAATATATTCAAGAATACTCAGTTTCAATTTGAAGTCGATCGGTCAATTTCTCGTTGAGTTATGATGTCAGCAATTTGGAAAAATGTCGTTTCGAGAAAAACGCGTTTAAAGTTTCAACTATCGAATTTTGCTAGATAAAGTTATATTTGGGTTATTTGGGTTCATTTGGGTTGTGTTCATAACCCAAATAAACTATGGCATAAGCCAAAAAAAATGATATTTTGAAAGTGTCACACTGGTATAGCCCCTCAATGTCGGGGTAGGGATCTTGGGACAGAACCGGCATACTATAACTACACTGAGAAAAAAAAAAGTTTGAATCAACTAAATCTGTTATTCAAACATTTCTGTTGCTCAGTGTACTATTGATGCATGTACAAACTAATATGATATTTATTTAATTATTTAAGTTTATTGCGTTTACACTTTGAATTATCTTTTACATTATCATTTTTATTCTGCGAGAACAAGCGATCGGGCGCCTGCCACATGTTCGTAACGTAGGCAGCATCGCGTTAGTTTCCAGACTCGCCGCGAGATGTCGCAGAACGGCAACCACTGAACCCTTATACGGAGGATGCGAGGAGTATGCTTATGAAGGCGAGCGCGAGAACGGAATATTAACAGAAGTCTGTCGCAACCGAAGCCATATCAAGAGTTCTTGCTGGCTTCTCATGAACTCGTAATTTTAAATTTGATTCTCTTAGAGAATTTCTGATTTTTCGGAAATTTCTACACGGGTATCGCATTTTCAATCTATGTTCGGGATGTATGCAGTCCATATTTCGACCACATTTGGAATACATGCAACATATGTATATTTAATCTATATTTCAGATGTATGCATCATATATATAATATATGAGGTATTCCAGCTCATCTCAACCACTTTTACATGTTGTATTTTTTTATTTGGCTCAAACTTTTTTCTATTATTGTACCTATTTATGGAACTTTACTTGATTTTTTTTTAATTTTTTACCCATGCATTTACAAGATATGATTTTTTATTGAAATTCGATAATTTTTTTTTCAAATGCTTGTAACTTTGCGGAAAATGGACCAAATGGACCTTTTTTTTTTTAAATGATCGTTTTTGAGTGCACTTTTTGACAAAAAATATTAAAATTTTTTAGATATTCATCTCCTATATTGTTTTACCACGTGAAGCAAAAAAATGTTAATTTCAAAAGGTCGGACACTTTTAATTTTTTTCAAAAAATTTGCTAAGAAACTTTGACTTTTTTAACTATTGTAACGCTAGGCTGATCTTGGGCAGATTTTTCCTTATATATTTTTTTAATAATTTGAAACCATTTTTTTTTCTTCACAAGCAAAAAATCGTTTTTTTCAAAAGGTGGGACACGTTTAATTTTATTCAAAAAATTTACTAGTAAACTTTGACTATATTAACTATTTTTAAGACTAGTTCCATCGAGGGGATATTTTCCCATCTGTTTTATTCATAATTAAAAATAGTCTTTTTTCAGGATCAGTAAAAAAGCGTCTATTTCAAAAGGTCGGACACTCTTAATTTTTTTCCAAAAATTTGCTATAAAACTTTGACTATTTCGACCATTTTTAGTGCTAGTTTAATCGTGAGCAGATTTTTCCTTCTATTTTGTTCATAATTAAAAACCATTTTTTTCATCACATGCAAAAAAGCGTTTTTTTCAAAAGAGATACGTAATTTTTTTTTTAATTTGCAAGAAAACTTTGATTATTTTAACTATTTTTAAGAACAGTCTCATCGTGGGGACATTTTTTCTTATAATTTTTTTCATTATTAAAAACAAGTTGTTTTTCAATTTCATTCACTATTTCTCTACACGGCTGCATATCCAAACCAACACTTGTAGTTTTATTATACCAACAACAAGCCTATTTTCTTTGACGTTCAAATAGCCCTGTTGAAAAGGACCGATAGAATTGTTAGAATCTGTTAGAAACAGGGACAAGTGCACACGAAGTTCCGATAGAGATTTATGAGGATTTATGAGGATTTATAGTATACTATCGGTTCATATAGGTCCTTTTCAACAGGGAGTTTACAAATTCTCGCTATTTAAACGTCAAAGAAAATAGGCTTGTAGTTGGTATAATAGAACTACATTAAATTGAAAAACTTGTTTTTAATCATGAAAAAAATATAAGGAAAAATGTCCCCACGATGAAACTGGTCTTAAAAATAGTAAAAATAATCAAAGTTTCCTTGCAAATTAAAAAAAATTAAACGTATCCCTTTTGAAAAAAACGCTTTTCTGCTTGTGATGAACAAAAATGGCTTTTAATTATGAACAAAATAGAAGGAAAAATCTGCTCACGATTAAACTTGCATTAAAAATGGTTAAAATAGTAAAAGATTCATAGCAAATTTTTTGAAAAAAATTAAAAGTGTCCAACCTTTCGAAATCAACACTTTTTCACTGATCCTGAAAAAAGACTATTTTTAATTATGAATAAAATAGAAGGGAAAATATCCCCTCGATGAAACTAGTCTTAAAAATAGTTAATACAGTCAAAGTTTTTTAGCAAATTTTTTGAAAAAAATTAAACGTGTCCTACCTTTTGAAAAACACTTTTTTTTGCTTGCGAAGGAAAAAAATGGTTTTGAATTATTAAAAAAAAATATAAGGAAAAATCTGCCCAAAATCAGCCTAGCGTTAAGAATAGTTTAAAAAGTCAAAGTTTCTTAGCAAATTTTTTGAAAAAAATTAAAAGTGTCCGACCTTTTGAAATTAACATTTTTTTGCTTTAAGCGGTAAAACAATATAGAAGATGAATATCGCAAAATTTTTAATATTTTTTGTCAAAAAGTGCACTTAAAAACGAACATTTAAACAAAAAAACGCTTGATTTGGTCCATTTTTCGTAAAGTTACAAGCATTTGAAAAAAAATTATCGAATTTGAACAAAAAATCATATCTTGTAAATGCATGGGTAAAAAAATTTGAAAAAAATCAAGTAAAGTTCCATAAATAGGTACAATAATAGAAACGAGTTTGAGCTAAATAAAAAAATACAACATGCAAAAGTGGTTGAGATGAGCTGGAATACCTCATATATATTAGACTGATTCAAAAAAGCGACTTTTTTTCTTTTTCAAAGAAACGCATTAAATACTTTCAGGAAGGTAAAAAAGATGCCTGTTAAATTTAGAGCTCTCAATAAAAATATTTAGAGGTCCCTCTTCGCATATTTTCATTTCTCATTTAAATAACACGGGAAAAAAAATTTCAAACTTTGACATTTTATATCTCGGCTTCAAGTCAATGCACCTAAATGAACGACATATATTCTTGTAGAGGATTGAACGCTCTACAAAAAAGATTTCCTTTGATTTTTCGATAAACTCACTCCTTCAAAAGTTATTCAAGGTAAAATTTAAATATAGAGTAAATTTTACTTTCTGTTTTAGTTTCCGGCAAAATGTTGAAACTTATTACTAAATATCGTGAAATCTTTCCCGAAACAAAAGTTAAAATTGCATTGACATACATTTCGTATTTTTTAAAGAAATTACCAACATAAGTTCACCCAATTCACAGTCTAATATACATATATATTAGAACGTGAATAACTTTTGAAGCAGTGAGTTTATCGAAAAATCATAAGAGATCTTTTTTGTAAAGCGTTCAATTCTTTACAAGAATATGTGTCGTTAATTTTGGTACATTGACTTGAAGCTGAGTTATCAAATGTCGAAGTTTGAAATTTTTTTCCCCGTGTTATTTAAATGGGAAATGAAAATATGCGAAGAGGGACCTTTAAATATTTTTATTGAGAGCTCTAATTTTAACAGGCATCTTTCAAGAGTCGCGGTAGCGACTCGAGACAAGTACATTTCCGACTATACCGACATATCGAGAGTCGCACCAAGATTCTCTTACGCCAACAACCTTGCTTATACATGGGAGTATATCTATAGCGAAAAATTTACTTTTAATAATTACTCATTATACAGAGTTTTCGAGAAAATTTGAGATGTACGTTTTGTCTGCAGATTTTTTCTCTTTCGATTGATATCTAAAAGAAAGCTGTAGCTGGTCGCGTATGGGAGATACGTATTTTTATAGGCTAATTTTTCTCAATGAATATTCCATTTTCGTCCCATATTTTCAGCCACTTTTTTTCGGCCCAATGTGAAGTTGGCTATAAGACGTCACGTGGTCCGTTTTCACATGTTAGATGAGTGTGAGAGAGATAGCACTATAGGGATCGAGAGAGAGACAAACGTGCGTCTCCTGTCTCCCGCACAACAGCTTGGTTACATTCATCTTGGACGCTTACACGCTTTCAGCACATATATACAGATACACATCGACATATAATATCGACATATAAGGGTGAATTCCGACACGGGCGCACTGCGCTTGAGCGCTGCATAATCTGGCGTACCCATTGGTCAAAATGAATTTCGGGCGTGGCATTGTGGCGCGCGAAATTCAATCTGACGAATAGGTACGCCAGATTATGCAGCGCTCAAGCGCAGTGCGCCCGTGTCAGAATTCACCCTGAAATGTTACAGGATGCGGTGCTCAAACTCTCACAGGCGCGTGAGCGTCTAAACGAATGCAGTCTATATGTTTGGTGCCGATACTACTAGATAGCCCTAAAAAATTATTAAAAATTCTTTTGAACGGATAAATATATGAAAAATTCAATTTTTGTCGTATCTTTCGTCCCAAATTTTTCGCACACACTATTAATTAAAACGTCACGTAGAATGTTTTCAGATCACGGTCTTTATCCTCCTAGTTTACACCGAAACCTATTGGGAGCGGATTGGTTCGTTCGGATGTTTCATTCGCATCCACGTTCTGAATCCTCATCGGTGTAAGCTAGGCCTTATTATCCAAACCAGCCGAGAAAGCGAGAGTTGACGCTCGGTTCGTCATGCGCTTCCCAGGATTGTCCAGGAATGCGCGTTGCCACCGACTTCGCGAGATTGGTCATAGATGGCGTACAAGTGTGCCTGACATGTGGCGCGCCGCTAGGGCGGGTAGTAAAATTGTTAAAATTGGAGTTCAGATTGTGGGAGCTCCTACTATATATATATTAACCATTTAATCGAAAAACTATAATAAGTCCCTTCGCACATTTCTATTTCTTGTCTGTTTATAAAAGAAATGAAGAAAAAAACAGAAAGAAAACAATATCCGATTTCTATTTTTAATTATTGTGATTACATAACAATTTTATATTTCCATGAAATCATAAATAATATTATATTATGTAACGAATGGAAACACTTTGCAAAAAGTAGACAAATCCCCCAAAAAACACCAAAAATGGTGTGAAAAACTGGAGACAAGTACATTTACGAAAATGTCACTAGTTTAAGCCCGAGACACCATGAAAAAAATTAGATATAAAGAATAATAGACAGCTAATCACCGTGCACTTTAGAAAAGCTGCGCTACCCGGAGTCTCGGGTTCTCGGGCTTTAGTCTTCTTACAAAAAGTTGTGAAATAAATAGACAGGGAACTCACAACACGTATTGCCAAGCACATTTAGCGTCCTTATTTAAGCACAGCCGGGCACGGTGCGATGTATTCCGCTGTATTCCTTTACTCTGATTAGTTGGTGTTGACGTGATAAATATACTATGTGTCACACCGTTCGAAGCTGTGCCTGCATTGGAAAGCACCCGTAGTTTCCTAATGTAGCGTTAACTTTGCAATCATGATTTTTAAGGGTAGAGCCGAAAAAAAACGACAAAATCTTAACGGTACAAATCTATAAAATAGTGAAATCAAGTGCAAATTGTCAACACAAAGAAATTATCAATGAAAAAATAATCAAAAAAAATAAAAAGTACTTGGCGAGTTTTTTTGGGCGCTTTCCAATTAGCCGGGCCCAGTGCTACGCATTCCGCTGTATTCCTTCGCTCCAAATAGTGTTCACATGAGAAATTTTATGTGTCGTACTGGGTTCGACTGTGCCTCTAATTGCAATTTTCAGCTGATGCGGCACAGTGCGACACATCCAGTAGAATTCTGCTGCATCCTTGTGCCAGAATTGGCCGTTCTTGCAAGAAATCTACTACATGTTGTACCAGACCATATCGTAGCGGAAAGCACCCTTATTGGACAGGTAAACACCAGAATGTCACTAAATGCTCAGTGAAAAAACTCGCCAAGTACTTTTTATTTTTTTTGATTATTTTTTTCATTGATAATTTTTTTGTGTTGACAATTTGCACTTGATTTCACTATTTTATCAATTTTTACCGTTAAGATTTTGTCGTTTTTTTTCGGCTCTACCCTTAAAAATCATGATTGCAAAGTTAACGCTACATTAGGAAACTACGGGTGCTTTCCAATGCAGGCACAGCTTCAAACGGTATGACACATAGTACATTTATCACGTCAACACCAACCAATCGGAGTAAAGGAATACAGCGGAATACATCGCACCGTGCTTGGCTGTGCTTAAATAAGGACGCTAAATGTGCTTGGCAATACGTGTTGTGAGTTTCCTGTCTATTTATTTCACAACTTTTTGTAAGAAGACTAAAGCCCGAGAACCCGAGACTCCGGGTAGCGCAGCTTCTCTAAAGTGCACGGCGATTGGCTGTCTATTATTCTTTATATTTAATTTTTTTCATGGTGTCTCGGGCTTAAACTAGTGACATTTTCGTAAATGTACTTGTCTCCAGTTTTTTACACCATTTTTGGTGTTTTTTGGGGTTTTCATTTTCCCGAAAGTATTCAATGCGTTTCCTCAAAAAACAAAAAATAGTCGCTTTGCTTGAATCAGTCTAATATATATTGTATGTATGTGTTGTACATTTCATATATATCTAACGTATATTTCAAATACATTTACATTTATGTAAAATATATTTTACATACATTCATTTATATACGGTAATTATATTTTGAATATATTTCGTACGCAATTTTGTACATATTTTAAATATATAATATTTCTATATTTTTATATTTTTATATTTAATTTCAATATATGTGGGGAACCATATTTTTTCAAGTTTGAATCCGCCCTATTGAGTTTGATATTTTTATTCGAAGAACGAAGATTTCATATGTAGAATTTTTTAGTTTTGTTGAAAAATAAGTTGAACCAAAAAAAGGGTCTTTGGGTAATGAAAATGAATCCCCAATACCATTTACATAGGGATATATTTTTCTGACCTATGCTCCTTAAATATGATATAAATGGGACATTCCGCCCCAAATCACGCGGTCATCGGCCTGACCCCCTTGGATTTCAATGTCCAATGTATTGTGGGTTTCTATTGGCGCAAAATATGACCTCTAATTTTTAGAAATTTTTATTTCATTTTTTAGGGGTTGCCCGAGCCAAAAATCATTCAATTGAGAGAAAACACAAAGAGGGGCCTTTTTCAAATTACTGAATTTTTTTTCAAAGAAACTAGGGCCCAAAACAGAAATCTTCGTCATAGTTCGATAACGGGACAAAAATAATTACTATTTTTTTTTAAATTATAATTACTATTTTAAAAATTCTTTCAAAATTTATCTGGTTTTTTCGAGGTCATTGAGGCTAATAAATTTCCGAAAAAGTTATCGTTCCACTCTTAAACCAAGAAAAAAAATGAAGCAAGAAAATCCGAGGGGGTCAGGCCGATGACCGCGTGAATTGACGTGGAATGCCCCAAATACACATTAGTATATCATAAGTACCTAGTCGAGGCATAGTGGCTAGCGTGTCAGTTTTGCATCATTATGTAGGCTCGATACGTAAATAGTTTCCAAATTCCCGACTAGGTCTGCAAATATTCTCCGGTCGGCGTAGATACAAGGACAGTTAGTTAATCTAGAAAATTGATTAATTTTCAAACGTGCTAGTTTTTTAATGTTACGTTTGCCCTTTACAAACTACGAGCCACGAATACAAACTGTTATTAATCTTAGCTATTGATAAATATATGGAATAAATAAATATTTCTGGTTTGAAATTTCTGTGAAAAAAATTACATTCTGTATTGGGATTCAATCTTATGTCGAATTAGATTCCGAATCCCGGGATCTAATCCGATCCTGGGATCCCAGTCTTCCCGCAAGAATCTAGTTGGATCCCGGCCGAAATATCTGCATGGGAATCGAACAATTTTGAGTAATTGTCGCCATTACGTTTACTCCGAAATTGTGTCCAATGCTTGGTTCACAAGCTTTGTATACTAGAAATATACTAATCTCATATATATATATATATTTTTTAAAGTTTACATGAGTCATTTTAGAATGATCATGCTCATCGCTAATGATGATTATAAAAATGTTTTAGAACAACCGTCATATTTTCCTTAGTTTTCAACGTGCTCTCTAAAACAATGCATATAAGTATCTTGAAACATTGTACTAATTAATACTTTATAGTGCATTCACAAAAAGTTCGCTCCTCATGACTGAAAAAAAATTATGAAAACGTCATAAATTTCTCGATTACGAGATAATAATCTCTCAAAGCGTTCAATCACCGAAGATCGTCAATATTTCATTCTCGACATTGTGCCTAGTCACACTGAGAGAAAAACCCGTGGTAATTACTACAAACGACTATGGTAAAACCGATTATAATAACAGAGAACATATTCCATGGTTAGATTAGCCTTAATATGGTTGAGTTTACTATAAGCGCGAAATAACATCAAACATGCAATTTTGAAGGTTTGTATAAATATCTAATATGCGCGAGGCTACAATTATCATTGTTAAACCCGCAAAGATAAGCACATAATTCATTGAATACATTCATTTAATTGTTAATAATATACAACAATCGTCGCATTTATTATTATTTGTTTCGTGGAAACCTTCTTAATCTTGTTTCGTGACGCTACTATTCTCATAGTCACTTCAAATTCTTGCTCATTCAACTTTACCACAGCGGTAAGGTTGAGTTCAACAATTTTAGCCGCCAAAATGTATGTTAAATGCAGGCATGGCCAGAATCGGCGGGGACAATTGTAGTTCTTTGTCTACTGTTATTTTTGAATGCATTCCACTATAAAATATAGACGTCGCGTTACAGAAACATGTTACATGTTTATACAGACTGAACAACATATTGCTGTGGTAAATTAGAATGATCATAGGAGATGTGTGTGACAAAATCAGTTAATGGTCATCGGCACACTATAATAGCGGCTACATTCTGCACTCAGGTTGCTGAAATACCTCTTCACCCGTAATCTCATACGATCTCATCTGCAGATTTGTCAGTTCACCAAAAGTCCGGTAGGTGGCTTCCTTTCGCACAAACGAACTTTCCCCTCGACGTCTATAAAGTATCCAAGTTCTTCTATGTTTGATATCCTTACTTATGTTTGGATATTTAATACTTTGCGGCATAACGCAAGATGGTCGAATCCGAAAAGGATTCCCATCAAAAGAGTCTTTTTTCTTTTACACGGAAAAAACGACTCGCACAGAAAAAAGAGTTGGTGTGGCCAGTGGCAACCAACTACTTTGTAAGATATACTTCAAGCAACTAGTTGGTTAGGGCAACCATTTTCGTGGTTACCGTAACTATATTTTTGGTTGCGAAATACCCAACCAATAAAAAGTTGGTTGTGGGAACCACAATAATGGTTGCCCCAACCAACTAGTTACTTGAAGCATATGTTACACACCATATGGTTGCCACAACCAACTCGTTTTTTCCGTGCAGCATAGAAACTGGCATTGTCGCGTGTCTGTATGGAATTTCAACAATATGATTCTTTCCCAGTGAAACGAGGTTGGGATATCAGTGCTCAACGTCGACTATTAACTAACCGCTAATTTATATTTCATATATTACCGTCAACTATACAACAGTAATGATTATCTTATACACTATTGCCGAGTAAAACTATATGCTTTCAATTAAATGAGAATCATTGCTTTCTGTCGCTAATATGCAAAACGATTCGGAATTTGATGTATAATAGAAAGTATAACCATGCAAGTAATGAGAATGCAATGCTTTTAATAGTTTCTAGCACTTCATGCATGGTAAGGAGACAAATTGTTGCAATTGCCATACAGAGATGATCGACGTGATTACGAAAATACGGTTTATTTTACAATGTTTTTTCATATTAGGTTAACCATAAATTATAGACGTTGCGTCAGGGAAACATATTTTATAATTAAAATATGGTTGACGTCGCCATACATTTTTCTCAGTGCACGATACTTGTGGCAGCATGAATATCCTGGACGGGATGGTGGCATAAACAGGGCAACAAAAAATTGTGTGTGACAATACCCGATGAGCTTCGTGAGAAAAGACATCAGGCTATTTTGTGCGTAAGCCGGTTGGCTTGTTCGCAACTGTAGAACTGGGTAAAGAGAAAGTGAGAGAGCGAGATGAAACCGTAACGGAGCAGAATGAAAGATGTCTGAACCTAGAAAAAGAGACGAATACGTGCTACAGGAGGCGCCGCCGTCGTCAACGACGTAGAAGCTCTCCGATTGTTCGAAGGAGAGAAGTAAAAAAGAAACGGGAATCTTGGCTTTAGAGTTGGGGAGAATACAAACCGTAGTGCAAGGGGTGACCGAACGTCGAGACACACAGCCGTTTCCTCCGACGACAGTGGTCCCCAGCACTTCTTCTTTTTCGTCTTTTTTCTACGTCTTTTTGATCGCATGAGCCCTTATGAAAGACGAGCGCCGGATTGCTCTCGCCTCCTTTACGTTGTTCTTAGACCACGAAAGATTTAGAGCCACTTTCATGGATCTTATCCGGCTGTCACTTGAACCCCCATTGTCCTGCCAATACTTTCCATCCTTTTTTCCCTGAGTGATACAGTATATCAGCAATTTTTCATTCCTACTCTCAATTAAATGTTCTTTATGATACAGTGACTGAGTGCTTTTTCTCTCATAGCTCGATAAATCAATTCGTCGATATTCGACTGAAGAATTCGCTTGCAATTAACTGTAACAATTTCGTACCTTTACAATTTCTCTTTCATAGGAGAGTTTTGTTTTTAAGTGAAACTCTCTCGTATGGGAAATCATTGTTGACATCCAAATGTCATTGAGAATTAGTAATTATGCTGTTAATTTCCGTGTAATCATTCTTGATTATTCAACAGAAAAAATAAAACTTTTTAATCAAACAACGCTAAATGCCCTTGCCTCGATTCAGCTAATAATTTCTATGGCGTACGAAATGACTTTTCGCGTTCTTCCGAGATTAATTACTCATAGTTGACGAAATTTAGTATTCCATATAGACGTTTTCTCTTGGATGATGAGCGTTTCAGCTACAACGTCTATTATACCCATCGTTCACGTGGTCATGTGCCTGACCCCCTCGGATTTTGATGTCCAATGAATTGTGGGTTTCGATTGGCGTAAAATATGACCTCAAGTTTTTAGAAATTTTTATTTTATTTTTCAGGGGTTGCCCAAGCGAAAAATCATTCAATTGAAGGAAAACACAAAGAGGGGCCTTTTTTAAATTATTGAATTTTTTTTCAAACAAACTAGGGCCCAAAACAGAAATTTTCGTCATAGTTCGATAATGGGACAAAAATAATTACTATTTTTTTTTTAAATCATAATTACTATTTTTAAGTTTTTCTAAAAATTTATCTGGTTTTTTTGAAGTCGTCGAGGCTAATAAATTTTCGAAAAAAGTTGTCGTTTCAATCTTAAACTAAGAAAAAAAAATAAAGAAAATATTTTTGTCGTTGTTATTCTTACTACAAGAAACAATAAAAATAAAAAATTATAAAAATAAACAAATTAAAGTATTAAAAAAATAGTGATTATTTTTGTCCCATTATTAAACTATGATGAAAATTTCTGTTTTCGGTCCTAGTTTCTGTGAAAAAAATTTCAATAATTCAAAAAAGGCCCCTCTTTGTGTTTTCCCTCAATTTAATGAATTTTCGCTTGGGTAACCCTTACAAAATAAAATAAAAATTTCTAAAAATTTGAGGTCATATTTTGGGCCAAACGAAACCCACAATTCATTGGACATCAAAATCCAAAGGGGTCGAGCCGATGACCGCGTGATTCGACGTGGAATGCCCCACATATATATAATCAAAAATGTATTGCCCGAACGTTGCGATGCGAGCGGAGAAAGATGATTAATGGACGAATATCTCGCCTGTACGGATGATCAATGCGAATCGGGGATATAATACCAGCGTGGGGAAAAGAGAAGGAAGGTTTTGGCATTGAACGCGGTCGCTCCGGGGTTTTACGTCCACTTTTGCACCCATCCGGTTCAGTTCTGCGTTATTAACGATTGCTACTCGAGCCACTATCTCACTGCAATTCAATATTTGCTCGACCTCCTACTGTGTGCTTTGACAATTGTATTTTTTGTGAAATACTTTACTCGCATATATTGTTCACCTTAGTTCGAACCACTTCTTTTTCTTGGTAATCCACTATCAAAATGTCAGAGGTAATCTGAAATGCCATTTTTAAATCACTTGGAAGCTGGCAATGTGAAATCGCTGACAGTGGCCCGTTTTTGAATGACCGATTGGCTTCCTGAAGTATACGGCCCACACGGAAATTCATATATTTAAAATATATGCAAAATTATGTACGAAATATATTCAAAATATAATTACCGTATATAGATGAATGTATTTGAAAAATATTTTTTATGTATATGTAATATATTTATTTGGATAGATTTTGACGCTTTTCGCATATGTACGTATATCTTGAATGTATTTAAAATATAGTTTAGATATATGTAAAATGTATTTGAAATATATTTTAGATATATGTAAAATGTACGATACATACATACAATATATATTTTATATATATGAGCATACATCTGATATATAGATTAAATATACACCGCCGCTCAAAAGTTTGGATACACCTGTCGATATTTCTTGCCGCCCTAAAAGTTGCATAACTCCGTCAAAAAAAATGATAATCGATTTTTTTAAAAAGCGTTTTGACGGGAAGGAATTCAGCTTTGTTTCCCCTATTTTTATTTTTTTTATGATTTTTTTTCGACCTGGTATGCTTTTTTGAAAGTGACCGTTTTTCGGCATTTTTTCGACCATCGCAAATCGGGCTCATAACTTAAGGACATTTCTTTCTGTCTTTTATATTTATGGTACATGTGAAAGGGTTCCAAGCCGCTCCATTTTCATTCTCTAAAGACTTCCGTACGATTTTTTCTCGCAAAGTAATTTTACTTTTGGCTAAAAAAGAAAACTTTTGAAAGACGCAACGTAACTCAAAGACTATAGAGTTAAAGAGAAAATGTCAAATATGGAAAAAGTAGCGTAGGTATACACGGAATCGCCTGGAATTATTTTAGAATTTTCCCATAAAATTTTTTTTTTTTTACTATTTTTGCTCCAGTGAAAAATGTCATGTGTTTGAAATTTCCGTACTGCATGATGAAATAAAAATCTGAAAAAATTCAGCAATATTTGACATGCTATAAACAGTAATGATCAATAATACTTATTGATCATTGTTTATCATTGTTTAATAAATTATTTAAACAAAATTGGTTGGCTTCCGGATGGATGCCGCGTTCGGTTTCAGCAATGTGCCGACGTTTCGCAAACGTTGCAGTCTGCATCATTAGGGGAGGAGGCTCTGATACTGAGCTCCCATCAGTTCAGGGAGGGTTTATATACCCGATGCTCAGTCAGGTGAAACATCGGTCAGCCAATCAGAGCTCTTGATCGGGTCAGCCAATCAGAGCTCTTAATTGATCAGCTGGTCAATTAAAAAACCGGGAGGACGCTGTGCCAGATAGGGTTCACCTGGTAACCTCTGGCTCTGTTGAGATTATCTGGGTGTTTCCTGAAATCCTGAAACACCCATATAATCTCAACAGAGACAGAGGTTATCAGGTCAGCCCTATCTGGCACAGCGACCTCCCGGTTTTTTAATTAACCAGCTGATTAATTAAGAGCTCTGATTGGCTGACCCGATCAAGAGCTCTGATTGGCTGATCGATGTTCCACCCGACTGAGCATCGCGTATATAAACCTTCTCTGAACTGATGGGAGCTCAGTATCAGAGCCTCCTCGCCCTGATGATGCAAACTGCAACGTTTGCGAAACGTTAGCACATTGCTGAAACCGAACACGGCATCCATCCGGAAGCCAACCAATTTTGTTATGACTCTGGCCGTGAAAGCCTTAAAACTATAAATTGTCAAAATAATAGTTTAAACAATTTGTTGATGACTTTTGGGCAATATTATTATTGATAATTGTTCCTTAGAGCATGCTAAATGTTTCGGATTTTTATTTCATCACGAAGTATGGAAATTTCGAAATGATGAAATTTTTCGCTGGAGCGAAAATAGTAAAAAAAAAAAAAATTTCATGGGAAAATTCTGAAATAATTCCAGGCGATTCCGTGTATATCTACGCTACTTTTTTTATACTTGACATTTTCTCTCGAATTCTATAGTCTTCGAATTACGTTGCATCTTTCCAAATTTGCCGTTTTTAGCCAAAAGTGAAATAACTTTGCGAGAAAAAATCGTACGAAAATCTTTAGAGAATGAAAATGGAGCGGCTTCTAACCCTTTCAAATGTATCGTAGATAAAAAAGTTAAAAAAAATGTCCTTAAGTTATGCGCCCGATTTGCGATGGTCGAAAAAATGGCAAAAAACGGTCACTTTCAAAAATGCATACCAGGTCGAAAAAAAATCGTAAAAAAAATTAAAAATACTGAAAACAAAGCTGAATTCCTTTCTGTCAAAACGCTTTTTTTAAAATTTGATTGTCATTTCTTTTTACGGAGTTATGCAACTTTTAGTGCGGCAAGAAATATCGACAGGTGTATCCAAACTTTTGACCGGGGGTGTATGTTGAATGTATTCCAAATATAGTTGAAATATGGGCTGCATACATCCCGAATACGGGTTGAATGTGCGATGCTCGTGTAGAAATTTTCGAAAAATCGGAAATTCTCTAAGATAATTAAATATAGTACGAGTGCATGAGAAGCTAACAATAATTCCTGATATGGCTGTATTCGCGACGGACTTCTGTTAATATTCCGTTCTCGCGCCCGCTGTTATAAGTAGTGATGCCGTCGAGCGAGACGAGACGAGAAATTTGTATTTCTCGTCTCGTCTCGAATAGACGAGACAAATTTCTCGTCGCGTCTCGGAAAAATTTCGAGAAATATTTCTCGTCTCGAATTTCGAGATTCTCGAAAATTATCGAGACGAGAAACTCGAAAAATCTCGAGAAATTCGAGAAATCCGAGAAATCTCGAGAAATTCGAGAAATCTCGAGAAATTCGAGAAATCTCGAGAAATTCGAGAAATCTCGAGAAATCTCGAGAAATCTCGAGAAATCTCGAGAAATTCGAGAAATCTCGAGAAATTCGAGAAATCTCGAGAAATCTCGAGATTCTCGGAGCGTCTTCAGAATTTCGAAAATCTTGTTTCGTTTCGTTATTCAACCGATCAAAAATTGTTAAAGGGGGAAAATTGAAAAGGTTCGGAAAATTTATTTTTTTTCTTCTGATACTACAACTTATAAGAAATCTTGTCATAAAATTTGAAGTCGTTAGGAGCAAAACTTTTTGAGTTATAGACAATTGAGTCTCGACCGTCATGAGTCTCCCGTGACCCATTGTTCTCAAAACTTTTTTTTTTAAGTCGGTAGTCAAAATATCTCGAAAATACTTGGACCGATTTCGCCTAAACTTTACACAGTTCTCTCACACACTAAATACTCGGTTCTGAACGAATGATATTTTTTTTCAATAACAACTTATTTTTTAATTGAAGAAAAAGAGCAGTTTTTGGCAAAAATCAGCGTTTTTTGATTGCACCTTTACAAAAAATTCAAAAATGAATATTTTGTTGATTCCCTCGTTCAAATCCAAGATAAATTTATGTACTAAAGAAATCTAAACACAAAAGATTTTTAATATCAGATAAAGCAATCATGAGTTATTCGGACTACCGCATGGGAACTTTTTTTTTAAGGTGACTCGGTTCTCACCACAACCACTGGCTTATTTTTTAATATTCTTAAATGACAATTTAGCAGATTATTATTGGAAAAAATGCTTAATAATTAAAAAAATATCAATAAATAAGGTACTCTAAAAAAAAATCACAAAAATATGCTTTTTTTGTGTATTTCAGACCTTTTTCCCTTCTTAATAGGTATCTTAGTCAGTTTTCGAAAAAAAATATTTACAAAAAAGAATTTTCGCGTGTTTATGTATGGGCTGGGCTCGAATATTTCTAATACAAAGAAAAGGTTTTGAAAAATACTCTTTTATTATTCGGAGAGGTTAAGATTTTGTTGAATTGCTGATTTCAGACTGCACGTTAGCCATCCGTTTATGCAAAGCAGACTTCTTGCCGATTCATTGGTCATCCTATTTCGATGTTTCCTTAGGATCAAACCAGCCTCGAAAACTATTATAGTTACGAAAAAATGGTTCTGAGTTCGGCTTAAAGAATTTACTTGTGGCTACGGGAAAATTCTTTTGAAAAACCATGAATTTGGAGAATTGCGAATTTTTAAAAATCGTGCAAATTCACTTTCCACATTAAATTTTTGGTTTAATTTTTTTAATATAATGCCTTCTATTAATTTCAAAAGATCCTGAAATTTTCAGAAACGTGTTTTTTGTTTTTTCGAAAATATAAATATTTGAATTTTTAAAATCGTGCACATCCAGGATCAACATTAAAATTTTGGTTACATTTTTTTAAATATAATACCTTGTGCTGATCTTTAAAGATCCTGAAATTTAGAGGATGGTGTTGTTTTGTTTCAAAAATATCAATTGTTAAGTTTTGGTCAAAAAATTTGTTTAAAAAATTGTCATTAATTGAAATTTTCACTGCTCAAAATTACAGAATTACACGATTGATCAACGTAACTTAATTTAAGAGGTAAAAAAAAATTTGTTTACCAAAATTCCAAAAATTAATATTTTTGAAATAAAAACACACCATCTTGAAAATTTCAGGATCTTGTAAGATCAGTACAAGGTATTCTATTAAAAAAATTTAATGTTGATCGTAAATTTGCATGATTTTTAAATATTCAAAAATTCATATTTTCGAAAAAAACAAAAAACACCTTTATGAAAATTTCAGGATCTTTCAAGATCAGTAAAAGGTATTAGATAAAACAAATAGAACCAAAAATTTAATATGGAAAGTGGATTTGTACGATAAAATTGTACGATAAAAAATTCAGAATTCTCCCAAATCATCATTTTCAAAGTTTTTTTTCGGAATATTTTTTTTTTTAAATAAACTTGTAAGGATGTGAAAAATTGTGAAATTTTGAATTTCGCATAACTTTCGGAAAAAAATTTAACATTTTATCCAGTACGTTAGTAGAACTTTGTTTTATTGAAAACGAAAACTTCTGACGAAATTTCATCGAAATTGAAAGGGGTCGATCCCAACTCTGGGTCGATTAGCAGACAGTGGCTGTAAAAGCACCATTTTTGCCATTCTATTTACAAGCTCGAGAAGAAGCACTTTTCAGGCATTTGTTGCAAAAAATATTATGTGATACTCGTGCGAGAGGCGTCTACGATACGAAAGTTTAACGATTAACGAGTAATACGAGAAAACTCGAGAAATCTCGAGAAATCTCGAGAAATCTCGAGAAATTCGAGAAATCTCGAGAAATCTCGAGAAATCTCGAGAAATTCGAGAAATCTCGAGATCTCGAGATTCTCGATCGAGTCTCGTCATTCGAGAAAAATTTCTCGTCTCGTCTCGAGACTTCGAGAAAAATTTCTCGTCTCGTCTCGAGACTTCGAGACGAGAATTTTATATGACGAGACGAGAAATTTCTCGATCTCGTCTCGTCTCGCCGAGAAATATCTCGTCTCGACGGCATCACTAGTTATAAGCATACTCCTCGCATCCATCATATGGGCACCCGATAGCTTGTTCTCGCGGGATAAAAATGACAACGTAAACAATAATGGAAAGTGTGAATACAATAAACTAATATAATTAAGTAATTATTATGTTAGTTTGTACATGCATCAATGTTTTCACGTTTTTTGTTCTTTCCATTTTAATTTTGCAGCAATAAACAAAAAGGTTTTGAGGGATATCAGTCGAGTGATGCCGCACTTCTTGTACGTGAATATACATATTAAGAGAGACATGTATAAGTTTCATAATTTTTTTTAGCTTCACGAAAAAAACATGAAAAAAAAATTCAAAATTTGGGGGTCGGCTAAAAAGAAGCTTTTTAGATTAAAAACTCAATTTTAAGAGCTTTTCACCAGCATTCTCGGAAAAGCAATATTTTCTTTGCAAAGCTGAGAATTTTTTACTTGAAAAATCTTTTTTTTTCAAAACATTTTTTTATGGCAGCAGACCGTAAAAAAACCCAATTTTTGTTAATTTATGCATTTCTCGTATGGTTATGGAGAACCCATCTTGAAAATTACTCATTTTAAGTAAAATTTTCTCAGCTTTTCGAAAAAAAGATTGAACATTTTTTCAGAATTCGGCCAATGACCCAAAAACAGCTTTTAAGATTTAAAACTCCATTTTAAGAGCTTTTCAAGTGCATGGATAAAAAAACAATATTTTTTTCGGAAAACTGAGACTTTTTCACGCCAAAAACTTTTTTTTTTTAATTTTTTCATTGTGGTGGGAAGCCGGCAATACAAAATGAATAAATCAAAAATCGTAAAACGAACTGAAATACCCCATACAATAAGTGCGAAAGTAAGCAGGGAAAAAATCGGAAAAAATTGAGTATTCTGTTTTCCGGTGAAGACTTTCAGCTAAAAAAATTGAGAAAAGATTTGAGGGGGTATAAGGCCGGTTCCAACGTCCTTAATTGGTAGAATATGGCTAATATATTTTATGTATAATTATATAGTATACACCGTTTAATTTCCGTGAACAATTCTAAAAAATACGATTTTCATAAGTTCACAAAACATGTTCAGGACCTGCTGCTCATTTTCTGGCCATGCGGTATGGAACTTCAAATTTGAAAGACGACTACTTCAAATTTGAAAAGATGATCTACTTATATGTAGCGTACGCAATTTATTTGTGCGTGAAATAAATTCAGGATATGTATTTAATAAGCTTATGATAAAATATACTTCGCATACATCTCATATATGTTGTTAGAGAGAAGAAAATCACATCACTTCCACACATATATGTTGCATATATGGTAGCATATATTAAGAATATATGTAGAATATATATCAGCATCTATTGAGAGTATATGTAGAATATATGAGAAATATGTGTGATTCACATGTCTCTCTCATATATTCTACATATATTCTTAATATATGCTAATATATATGCAACATATATGTGTAGATTTAAAATAGACGTGCATATATTCGAAATATATCCACATGTATTTTACGTATATTAAAAATATATAAATTTCCGTGAGGGGTATAAGGGGGTGTCCATTAATCACGTGATGCATTTTTAATCAATTTTAGACCCCTTCTCCCCCTCCGTGATCATCCATGAGGTTTTGTTGAACCCCCCCCCTGCCATTATCACGTAATTTTTTTTTACCAATGGCAATTTAAATAAATATATTCTCGAAAAAATGAAATTTGATGTTATGGATATTGTAATTAGTAACGTGATCTGGATGATAAACAATTTTATTGTCAGAACGAAATAACTTTCATAGAATCTATATAATATATTCTATTTTATCAACAATTAGTATGAGTAGTAGGTGTACCACTATGGCGAAAAAGTGGTGGGGGAAATCCCCCCACCACCCCCCACTACTTTTTCGCCAGAGTGGTTATCCCCCACCACTCTCGTCAGAGCGGCATTATTTCCCCCTCCACTTTTCGCCGGAGATATTATTATTATTATTATTATTATTATTATTATTATTATTATTATTATTATTATTATTATTATTATTATTATTATTATTATTATTATTATTATTATTATTATTATTTTTATTATTATTATTATTATTATTATTATTATTATTATTATTATTATTATTATTATTATTATTATTATTGGACGAATATCGAAAGTGTGCGTGTGTGTGTGTGTGTGTGTGTGTGTGTGTGTGTGTCGTATTAAAATTAAATTTTTTCAATTACTCACCGCTCGTTGCCTTTCTCTCTGTCGTTTTTCGTACAATGTTTCTCCCACTTTTTTCAAAATGAATTAATTTTTAATTCGTTATTTTTCTTTCGCGCAATTCATTATTTTTTTATTTTTTACACTTTGTTTTTTCACTTTTATCACGCGCGCTTCATTTTTTCGCGCATTGTTTTTTGTCGCAATATCTTTTTTCACACTTTTTTTGTTCCAAGTTATTTTTTATAATTATTTTTACATTATTTCCGCGCGTTTTTTATTCACGCAATGTTTTTCATGTACATTACATTTTTGCACAATGATTTTTTTCAATTCATTATTTTTATGATTCTTTTCTATTTTTACATTTTTCGCGTAAGGTTTCTCTGGCGAAAAAGTGGTGGGGGTAATCCTCCCCACCACTTTCGTCAGAGCGGCATTATTTCCCCCTCCACTTTTCGCCGGAGATATTATTATTATTATTATTATTATTATTATTATTATTCGAAAAAAAACGGTGGGGAAGTCCCAAGCTTCCCCCACCACTTTTTCGCCGAAACGGCGAGATTTCCCCCCCACGACCACTACCACTTTTTGCTGTGTTTTCGCCGCAACATTTGCTTCTTTACAGCACCCAGCCCGTCCCTTAGCATACGCGCGCCTGTTGGTGCAAAACTGAATTCTTTTTTTTATATGAGACCTACACAAGCCCCATTACCCCCACCACTTTTTCGCCAGAGCGGCATTATCTCCCCCTCCACTTTTCGCCGGAGATATTATTATTATTATTATTATTATTATTATTATTATTATTTTTATTATTATTATTCGAGATATAGAGGTTAGAGCATACACACATAAATAATATCATGTACTCACCATTCTCGTCGCCGCTGCTCTCCCCTTCCTCCGTTGAACACACACACGCACACACACACACACACACACACAAATACGGGCACACGCGCTCGTTGATGCCAATATGCCTAGCGAAATAGATACGCCTTGCGTAGCGTCTGCATGAAACTTAGAAGAGATCGGAATTTGAAAACATAAAGCCGTATGATGTTAAAAAGTAAACAACACCGATCAGCAGCACGTGGCAACGGCTGAGATCTATGTGTAGTATACAGATGCATATACTCTATCTCGCTCTTTTTTCGCTAACCAGCGGTGGGCACGAAGATCCGCACAAAGAGGAGACCGAGGATAGGGGTATCTGTATGTAGTATACATTGTCGTATACCTCTATCGCGCTCTCTCTTTCTATCAATAGTGTATAGCGACGTATAAGATCATGGCATTCTCTCGCTCTCTCTAATTTTAATATTAATTTCAATATTTTGATAACTTCCAAATTTCGACCGTTTTCGCGTATCTCCAACCGTTCTCGAGATATCGCCATTTTTTCACTTCATTCGTGAAAAGGACGTGAGTGCCTGTACCTTTTGCACGCGGAATACGCTCTTTTTATTTCAGATAAAATAAAACTTACATTATGACACAATCATAATATATATTCATATATGGGTAATTCATACTCGAAATGTCTATCTCCAACCGTTCTCGAGATATCGCCATTTTTTCGTTTTATTCGTGCAAAGGGCGTAAGTGAGCATACATTTTACATGCACAATACGCTCTTTTTATTCCAGAAAAATCAACAACTTTATATTATTACTCGGTCATAATATATATTCATATATGGCGTTCCGTGTTATGTCCAGAAGAAGAATATATGGGCAATTCCTTCTCGGGATGTCACTTTTTCCAAAAAATTTCGAGAAAATTTTTACCGCGATATTTCTTTCGACTGCGTCGAGGGTGATGCCCATAACAAAAATTTGACTTAAGATTCCAAAAGTAGAAGATTCAAGCTTTGAAATGCTTTTTTGAATATTTTTTACGACCAGAATTAACAAAGTTAACAGTCTTTGGAAAATCGCTGAAAAATCTCGAAAATTTTGCTGTTCCTTTAATTTTTTGACTGAGTGTATCTATAACTTTTTATTTATGATTGATGCATTTTTTCGTCGAAGCGAATACATTTTTTTCCCCACTGATAACGCAAATAATTTTCTTCGTTCGTAAAATGTTCGTCGATGAGAAATTGAGAAACTCAAAATTTTTAAACATTCGAAGATTACAACTTTTTGCAAAAAAAAGCAAATTGATAGTAACATTTTTTTCTCATTCTGTGAATATGGAAATAAACGATGGTTGACTGGGACTGTAACGGCAAAGCATCCTTAAATGTTTTTTGCGTTCCTCTCACATGATAATATTTATTTTCTAATGTAATAATAGTCTACGGTATCTCTAAACATTGATCGGAAGATTCCACTTTTGACTCCGTTATTTATGATTGATGCATTTTTCGTCGAAGCGAATACATTTTTTTCCCCACTGATAACGCAAATAATTTTCTTCGTTCGTAAAGTGTTCGTCGATGAGAAATTAAGAAACTTAAACATTTTTAAACATTCGAAGAGTACAAACTTTTTGCAAGAGAAAGCAAATTGATAATAACATTTTTTTCTTATTCTGTGAATATAGAAATGAACGAGGGGTTATGCATTCGTGAGATCATTGAACCGCTTGAAATCAGAATCAAATCGCTTCGAAATGATTGAAATCAATGTGGAATCACTTGAAATGACTTGAAATCAATGTGAAATCACTTGAAATAATCTGAAATCAATGTGAAGTCAGTGCGAAATAACTTGAAATCGATTGAAATCACTTGAAATCAATGTGAAGTCAATTGAAAACACTTGACATCATTATGAAGTCATTGTGAAACCACTTGAAATTACTTGTAATCAATGAGAAGTCAATGTGAAATCGCTTGAAATCAATTGAAATCACTTAAATTCAATGTGAAGTCAATGTGAAATCACTTGAAATCGATAAAAATCACTTGCATTTACTTGGAATCAATGAGAAGTCAATGTGAAATCACTTGAAATTGATAAAAATCGCTTGGAATCGATTGAAATAACTTGAAATCACGTGAAATCACATGACTTTTGAAATCACTTGTACACCGCATACGGTAGTGAATAACCTCTCGGGAATAAAAATAGGATCTTTGGCCATTTCGATAGATGTCAATAATAGCCCAAGCAAGCTTTTATTAGTTTTAATGAAAAATTATCAAAAAGTTGAAAATAATTTTATCCTGATTGGAAATAAGTTTTCAAATAAAATTTCTACTGGTCACTGTATACAAACGATTTTCCAAACGGTTTTCGAGATATTTAAAAAATAAACTTGAAAAATTGAAAAAATGGTGAAATTTTATATTTCGCATAACTATAAAAATATAATTTCTTTTGTTTTTTAACGCACTGTTTTTGTCACAATAATTTTTCATTTTACATTATTATTATTATTATTATTATTATTATTATTATTATTATTATTCACACTATTTATTTTTCAATTCTTCTTTTCGCGCAATGTTTTTCTTATTACGCTTTATCACACTGTTTTGTCACAATAAATTTTAAAACATTTTTGCAAAATTTAAATTTATCGAACAATCGGTCTCCTCTTTGTGCGGATCTTCGTACTCGCCGTTCGTTAACGATAGAGCGATTGAGATGGAGTCTATGTAAAGAGAATACTATCCTCGCTCGTTTAGAAAATTTTGAAAACTTGTTTTGAAAAATTTAAAATTTGTTTTGAAATTATTTGAAAACTTATTTTGAAAAAGTTAAGGATTTTTTAATTTCGAAATTTTCAAAAATTGTTTAAAAATGTTGAAAACTCATTTTAAAAATTTTGAAAACTTGTTTTTGAATTTTTAAAATTTTTTGAAAATGAACGAAAACATTTTCGGCATTCAAATTTTTTTGTGGACGAAAAGATTTTTGAAGTACAAAAATTTTTTGTGAATGAAAAGATGTTTGAAATGCAAAATTTTTCTGTGAACGGAAAGATTTTCTAAATGCAAAATTTTGCTGTGGACGAAAAGATTTTTGGAATACAAAATTTTTCTGTGAACGAAAAAAGATTTTTGAAATGCAAAATTGGTATGTGAACGAAAAGATTTGTAAGAACGAAAAGATTTTCGAAATGCAAAATTTCTGTGAACGAAAAGATTTTCGAAATGCAAAATTTTTATGTGAAATGGAAAATTTTTATGTGCACGAAAAGATTTTCGAAATGCAAAATTTTTCTGTGAACGAAAAGGTTTTCGAAATGCAAAACTTTTCTGTAAAAAGATATCACTTTCAGATTTTTTGAAAATTTAATTTAGAAAGAAGCTTCGCACTTCCAGATTTTGAAAAATTTCACTTTCAGATTTTCAAAAATTCAATTTTAAAAATGTTGAAAAAAATTTCACCCGTTCAGATTTCCAAAAATCTAGTTAAAGTTTCGCATAATTTTGTTCACAAAATAGTTTTAAGCAGTTGATTTGCAGCATTTCTCTACGAAAATTTCGCGCAAGTCTTTTTCCAAAAATTTTGTGAAAAAATTTCTTCGCATAAATTTTGCAGAAAAATGTTGCAAGGGATTTCTATGCATAGTGTATAGCTACGTATACCTTCATTCAATTCTCTCTCCCGCTAATGAGCGGCGGGCACGAAAATCCGCACAAAGAGGAGACCGAAGAGTACATGAGGCATACCTTACGAACCGACCAATTCGCGACAATGACCATTGTTGATTTTGTTAAAATTTTTCTACTTTTTTGTTAAAAATTTTCTACTTTATTGTACATATTGACAGCAGTCTTTCAGAATTTTGAGCTCTTCATCTTCACGCTTTTTGCCACAATGAATTATTCAAAATTTCACACAATTTTTAAACGCGCGTCACTTTTTAAAACCGAAGATATCAGAATAAGATGGAAGATAATTTTTTTCGGCTTGAGTTGTTTGAAAGAGATGATGGTTTTAAAATGAACAACACAGTGCAACGTAAATGTTTATATTCGTTTATTCATAGTTATAAAATAATGACGATCTCATGCCACAAAAAATGTTTCGCATTATTTTTTTTTTCAAAAAATTGTTTTGCAAGATTTTGTTCACAAAATAGTTTTAAGCGATTGCTTTGCAACAACTCTCTACGAAAATTTTACGCAACCGTCTTTTTCCAAAAATTTTGTGAACAAAGTCTTTTTCCAAAAACTTTGTGAATTTACAGAAAAATGCTGCAGATTAATTGTGTGAAACACTTTTGTCTAACAAATGTTTGTACAAAAAATTTTGCGTTTACAAAAAAAAAATTCTTTCGGTTTGGGTGCAATTGCTTTGCAACATCTCTCTACGAAAATTTTGCGCAACCGTCTTTTTCCAAAAATTTTGTGAACAAATTTGTTTTTATAAATTTTATTATTTGCTATCCTTTGAGAATTTCCGGCAACAAGAATTCTACATTCATGAATAGTATAATTTTTCAATTCGGGACCTGCTATATCTTTATTGGGTTTGAGCGCCCAATAAGCCATTAGATGCACCGGTAATCCAAGTAGGACTGAATGACGACGATGTTATACCGCCTGACTGAGTAACAGCGGCTCCCGTGATCCTGAAGTTCCTGAAGAGCTAGGCTCTCCATCTGTATTGGGTCATCAGGGGGCGACGGTATCCAAAACTCCACCATCCAAGGGGTTTTTATTGCCGGCGGCGAATTTTTGAACAACAGGTGATAACTGATCTGTTCGCACTTGTAAAGATGATTGTGTCTGATTGACTGGCTCAGAATGAAAAGTATTTGGTGCAAGATTATTTAATTTGGCGTATTGATCTTTCAAGAGGTTATAATTTTCAGAGTTCTTTTTGTAAACGTCTCGTATAGTGGGCCAATCTGGATTCAAAGCACTCTTGAACTTAGTATAACCGCGACTCCATTTACCTTCAGCAACGGCTTGACGATAATTCAAAGCGTACCACTTCTCTCGTATACTGTATAAATAAATTCCAAAGTTTTTACTTATATTTCGTGTTTTGCCTTTTGCTTGCGGCATACTCGGATACTGTACACCAATGAGTTGCTCAACACCATACTTGGCACCAATACCGAATAAACCAATCAAATCACCCCACGTACCAGTTTCTCGGTAATCACGGAGGAATCTTCCGATGGCAAGTCGATCGGCGATAACAATATCTTGCGGAGACGCAGCCAATTCGTAATCGAGGTCGTGCAGTAATGCAATTAAATCAGCAGAATTCTTCGGTTCAGCAGGATTATTATATACGATGTTACCAGGACCGAGGAAATTGTAGCCGGGCACTAGCGGCATAATGAGACACTTATGAATCAGCAGCTGTACTTATATTGCAACGCTATCCTCACTCTTTGAAGCGTGGTGAGTTGGCAGCCGAGAGGTGGTTTTAAGCCATTCGATGCACCGGTGATTCAATAATACATTTCTCATACAACTGGTTATTTACCGTTCTCAATGACATTTCTCCAAGAATGGTACCTCTTTTGAAGGGATAATGATTTTAAAATGAATAACACAGTGCAATGTAAAAGTTTATATTAGTTTATTCATAGTTATAAAATAATGACGATCTCATTACCATGACCCGCTGTCATCTCAAAATAATAGATCAATCTCGTGATCGCGTCTCCGTGCTGTTCGCACGAAAATTTCGTTCTCCAGTGAACTCGAATAATTGCAATATCTCATCGACAGGCGCGCTTCGAAATAATTGTATTCAACCGATAAATTGAATAAACAGCGGGTCACCATCATCTTCGGTTTTAAAAAGTGACGCGCGTTTAAAAATTGTGTGAAATTTTGAATAATTCATTGTGGCAAAAAGCGTGAAGATGAAGAGCTCAAAATTCTGAAAGACTGCTGTCAATATGTACAATAAAGTAGAAAATTTTTAACACAAAAGTAGAAAAATTTTAACAAAATCAACAATGGTCATTGTCGCGAATTGGTCGGTTCGTAAGGTATGCCTCATGTACTCTTCGGTCTCCTCTTTGTGCGGATTTTCGTGCCCGCCGCTCATTAGCGGGAGAGAGAATTGAATGAAGGTATACGTAGCTATACACTATGCATAGAAATCCCTTGCAACATTTTTCTGCAAAATTTATGCGAAGAAATTTTTTCACAAAATTTTTGGAAAAAGACTTGCGCGAAATTTTCGTAGAGAAATGCTGCAAATCAACTGCTTAAAACTATTTTGTGAACAAAATTATGCGAAACTTTAACTAGATTTTTGGAAATCTGAACGGGTGAAATTTTTTTCAACATTTTTAAAATTGAATTTTTGAAAATCTGAAAGTGAAATTTTTCAAAATCTGGAAGTGCGAAGCTTCTTTCTAAATTAAATTTTCAAAAAATCTGAAAGTGATATCTTTTTACAGAAAAGTTTTGCATTTCGAAAACCTTTTCGTTCACAGAAAAATTTTGCATTTCGAAAATCTTTTCGTGCACATAAAAATTTTCCATTTCACATAAAAATTTTGCATTTCGAAAATCTTTTCGTTCACAGAAATTTTGCATTTCGAAAATCTTTTCGTTCTTACAAATCTTTTCGTTCACATACCAATTTTGCATTTCAAAAATCTTTTTTCGTTCACAGAAAAATTTTGTATTCCAAAAATCTTTTCGTCCACAGCAAAATTTTGCATTTAGAAAATCTTTCCGTTCACAGAAAAATTTTGCATTTCAAACATCTTTTCATTCACAAAAAATTTTTGTACTTCAAAAATCTTTTCGTCCACAAAAAAATTTGAATGCCGAAAATGTTTTCGTTCATTTTCAAAAAATTTTAAAATTCAAAAACAAGTTTTCAAAATTTTTAAAATGAGTTTTCAACATTTTTAAACAATTTTTGAAAATTTCGAAATTAAAAAATCCTTAACTTTTTCAAAATAAGTTTTCAAATAATTTCAAAACAAATTTTAAATTTTTCAAAACAAGTTTTCAAAATTTTCTAAACGAGCGAGGATAGTATTCTCTTTACATAGACTCCATCTCAATCGCTCTATCGTTAACGAACGGCGAGTACGAAGATCCGCACAAAGAGGAGACCGATTGTTCGATAAATTTAAATTTTGCAAAAATGTTTTAAAATTTATTGTGACAAAACAGTGTGATAAAGCGTAATAAGAAAAACATTGCGCGAAAAGAAGAATTGAAAAATAAATAGTGTAAATAATAATAATAATAATAATAATAATAATAATAATAATAATGTAAAATGAAAAATTATTGTGACAAAAACAGTGCGTTAAAAAACAAAAGAAATTATATTTTTATAGTTATGCGAAATATAAAATTTCACCATTTTTTCAATTTTTCAAGTTTATTTTTTAAATATCTCGAAAACCGTTTGGAAAATCGTTTGTATACAGTGACCAGTAGAAATTTTATTTGAAAACTTATTTCCAATCAGGATAAAATTATTTTCAACTTTTTGATAATTTTTCATTAAAACTAATAAAAGCTTGCTTGGGCTATTATTGACATCTATCGAAATGGCCAAAGATCCTATTTTTATTCCCGAGAGGTTATTCACTACCGTATGCGGTGTACAAGTGATTTCAAAAGTCATGTGATTTCACGTGATTTCAAGTTATTTCAATCGATTCCAAGCGATTTTTATCAATTTCAAGTGATTTCACATTGACTTCTCATTGATTCCAAGTAAATGCAAGTGATTTTTATCGATTTCAAGTGATTTCACATTGACTTCACATTGAATTTAAGTGATCTCAATTGATTTCAAGCGATTTCACATTGACTTCTCATTGATTACAAGTAATTTCAAGTGGTTTCACAATGACTTCATAATGATGTCAAGTGTTTTCAATTGACTTCACATTGATTTCAAGTGATTTCAATCGATTTCAAGTTATTTCGCACTGACTTCACATTGATTTCAGATGATTTCAAGTGATTTCACATTGATTTCAAGTCATTTCAAGTGATTCCACATTGATTTCAATCATTTCGAAGCGATTTGATTCTGATTTCAAGCGGTTCAATGATCTCACGAATGCATAACCCCTCGTTCATTTCTATATTCACAGAATAAGAAAAAAATGTTATTATCAATTTGCTTTCTCTTGCAAAAAGTTTGTACTCTTCGAATGTTTAAAAATGTTTAAGTTTCTTAATTTCTCATCGACGAACACTTTACGAACGAAGAAAATTATTTGCGTTATCAGTGGGGAAAAAAATGTATTCGCTTCGACGAAAAATGCATCAATCATAAATAACGGAGTCAAAAGTGGAATCTTCCGATCAATGTTTAGAGATACCGTAGACTATTATTACATTAGAAAATAAATATTATCATGTGAGAGGAACGCAAAAAACATTTAAGGATGCTTTGCCGTTACAGTCCCAGTCAACCATCGTTTATTTCCATATTCACAGAATGAGAAAAAAATGTTACTATCAATTTGCTTTTTTTTGCAAAAAGTTGTAATCTTCGAATGTTTAAAAATTTTAAGTTTCTCAATTTCTCATCGACGAACATTTTACGAACGAAGAAAATTATTTGCGTTATCAGTGGGGAAAAAAATGTATTCGCTTCGACGAAAAAATGCATCAATCATAAATAAAAAGTTATAGATACACTCAGTCAAAAAATTAAAGGAACAGCAAAATTTTCGAGATTTTTCAGCGATTTTCCAAAGACTGTTAACTTTGTTAATTCTGGTCGTAAAAAATATTCAAAAAAGCATTTCAAAGCTTGAATCTTCTACTTTTGGAATCTTAAGTCAAATTTTTGTTATGGGCATCACCCTCGACGCAGTCGAAAGAAATATCGCGGTAAAAATTTTCTCGAAATTTTTTGGAAAAAGTGACATCCCGAGAAGGAATTGCCCATATATTCTTCTTCTGGACATAACACGGAACGCCATATATGAATATATATTATGACCGAGTAATAATATAAAGTTGTTGATTTTTCTGGAATAAAAAGAGCGTATTGTGCATGTAAAATGTATGCTCACTTACGCCCTTTGCACGAATAAAACGAAAAAATGGCGATATCTCGAGAACGGTTGGAGATAGACATTTCGAGTATGAATTACCCATATATGAATATATATTATGATTGTGTCATAATGTAAGTTTTATTTTATCTGAAATAAAAAGAGCGTATTCCGCGTGCAAAAGGTACAGGCACTCACGTCCTTTTCACGAATGAAGTGAAAAAATGGCGATATCTCGAGAACGGTTGGAGATACGCGAAAACGGTCGAAATTTGGAAGTTATCAAAATATTGAAATTAATATTAAAATTAGAGAGAGCGAGAGAATGCCATGATCTTATACGTCGCTATACACTATTGATAGAAAGAGAGAGCGCGATAGAGGTATACGACAATGTATACTACATACAGATACCCCTATCCTCGGTCTCCTCTTTGTGCGGATCTTCGTGCCCACCGCTGGTTAGCGAAAAAAGAGCGAGATAGAGTATATGCATCTGTATACTACACATAGATCTCAGCCGTTGCCACGTGCTGCTGATCGGTGTTGTTTACTTTTTAACATCATACGGCTTTATGTTTTCAAATTCCGATCTCTTCTAAGTTTCATGCAGACGCTACGCAAGGCGTATCTATTTCGGTAGGCATATTGGCATCAACGAGCGCGTGTGCCCGTATTTGTGTGTGTGTGTGTGTGTGTGTGTGCGTGTGTGTGTTCAACGGAGGAAGGGGAGAGCAGCGGCGACGAGAATGGTGAGTACATGATATTATTTATGTGTGTATGCTCTAACCTCTATATCTCGAATAATAATAATAAAAATAATAATAATAATAATAATAATAATAATAATAATAATAATATCTCCGGCGAAAAGTGGAGGGGGAGATAATGCCGCTCTGGCGAAAAAGTGGTGGGGGTAATGGGGCTTGTGTAGGTCTCATATAAAAAAAAGAATTCAGTTTTGCACCAACAGGCGCGCGTATGCTAAGGGACGGGCTGGGTGCTGTAAAGAAGCAAATGTTGCGGCGAAAACACAGCAAAAAGTGGTGGTGGTCGTGGGGGGGAAATCTCGCCGTTTTGGCGAAAAAGTGGTGGGGGAAGCTTGGGACTTCCCCACCGCTTTTTTTCGAATAATAATAATAATAATAATAATAATAATAATAATAATAATAATAATAATAATAATAATAATAATAATAATAATATCTCCGGCGAAAAGTGGAGGGGGAAATAATGCCGCTCTGACGAAAGTGGTGGGGAGGATTACCCCCACCACTTTTTCGCCAGAGAAACCTTACGCGAAAAATGTAAAAATAGAAAAGAATCATAAAAATAATGAATTGAAAAAAATCATTGTGCAAAAATGTAATGTACATGAAAAACATTGCGGGAATAAAAAACGCGCGGAAATAATGTAAAAATAATTATAAAAAATAACTTGGAACAAAAAAAGTGTGAAAAAAGACATTGCGACAAAAAACAATGCGCGAAAAAATGAAGCGCGCGTGATAAAAGTGAAAAAACAAAGTGTAAAATATAAAAAAATAATGAATTGCGCGAAAGAAAAATAACAAATTAAAAATTAATTCATTTTGAAAAAAGTGGGAGAAACATTGTACGAAAAACGACAGAGAGAAAGGCAACGAGCGGTGAGAAATTGAAAAAATTTAATTTCAATACGGCACACACACACACATACACACACACGCACACTTTCGATATTCGTCCAATAATAATAATAATAATAATAATAATAATAATAATAATAATAATAATAATAATAATAATAATAATAATAATAATAATAATAATAATAATAATAATAATAATAATAATAATAATAATAATAATAATAATAATAATAATAATAATAATAATAATAATAATAATAATAATAATAATAATAATAATAATAATAATAATAATAATAATAATAATAATAATAATAATAATAATAATAATAATAATAATAATAATAATAATAATATCTCCAGCGAAAAGTGGAGGGGGAAATAATGCTGCTCTGACGAGAGTGGTGGGGGGATAACCACTCTGGCGAAAAAGTAGTGGGGGGTGGTGGGGGGATTTCCCCCACCACTTTTTCGCCATAGTGGTACACCTACTACTAGTATGAATAAATATTTACACTTCTTAACAATTTTCACCGTGAAAAATCGTCGACATTTTTTTTGAGGTCCTCATCCAGGTCTTGGAATAGTAAATCTAAGAAAATCGTGTGAGTTATTCTCAAAATGAACTTAATCATAATTATATTCGTGACGTAGCAGCGATGCAAACTTTAGCATCATGAATAAATGATAATCATTATAGAATGAAATAATAATGTGACTAGAAGTCGTCGAAGAATCCAAGGATTCTCGTAACTTTTTTCAACGCTGACAAAAACTATGCTATCTTCATCTTGTTGGAATTTGCTTTCGAGCTGGTCGATGTTGTCGTCCTGTATATCATTTGGCTCGGTTTCTTTATTTTCTCCTTCACTATAAGCTTGGTTAACGTTCTTTTTTTTTAATTTTCTTCTGCAGAGAAGTCTGATAGCTTCGCGCAGCGACAGCTTTTTTTAGAGCAAAAGTACGACCCACATTCTTTGCACGTTCTACCCACAAGTAATTCAGGTTTTGATCTTAGACTGGGACAATACGTATCGCACGGTAATTCGTGGAAGCGATCGTGTAATGGGGTGAGGCTCAAAGACTGTCTCAATAAAAAGGACGCGAAACCCTTGCCATCGTATTTTTCTGGCTTCGGGATACCCAAACCGTTTGGGCCCTGTATAATAGGAAACGGAATAGGTAGAAAGCCATCCGGAAGAACAACTCGCAGTGAGCTTCATATCTCCCTACAGCGCAGGTTCTGTCGTTTCGTTTAAACGAAAATGATTGAATATTCGAAGTGTGAATAACCTGGAGTAAGTATTGACTCTGTCGGAGATGTTTATGGCACCATTCATGCGAGGGCATCGTTGGTACAAATCGCTCGTTACACGAATTCGGCTCAACGTACTCTGCAATAACATCCTTTCCGTCAATTACAACGTTGCTCCATATTTCGGCTAGCACGTCTCCAGCTTTTCGGAAGTTCTTCTTCTCTAAATCCGTATCTATGGTTCGCCCCCTGTCATCAAGATGGGTTTCGAATGAATCATGTGGTAAAATAACTCCGGATAATTCTCTGCTGAGTGGTGCCATCCTCCTTTCAACTCTATTAAAAGCACTTCTACCGGGTGCATTTGTGAACATGAACAGACCATCTAAATCATGCTTGGTGAAGTGATGGACTGCGTTTGCCAAAACTTTCGGATATCGCGGATTCTCATCTGGCCCACCGTCAGAGGATATCATAATAATAGGCTTGATGTTCCCCATCGCATCTCGAATAATTTCCTTAAAACCGTCTAAGGTAGTGAATTTTTCGAAATCGATTTCATGCGTTGACGCCGTGGAAGAAGAGTGTTTACCGCTTCGAATTGCAATATAAATTGGTCCTGAGTATGTTACTGCTTCTGGCCGACCCATCGTATCGCCTTTGATGATGCATGTAGCATATACACTGGGAATCAACTTGTGTTTAGCAGCAATTACCCAGTCATGATCAGGTAAAGACATGCGATATTCAACATGCATAAGGAGAGGAGCCTGCTTGTTCGCAGCCGTTAGGCCTATTGGTACTCCCGCTTTGTCATCTTGAGATACAAAGGCTACTTGATTCGGCTCGAGAATAGATGCCACGGTTTCCAGAGATCTTACGGTGGAGGTGCAGAAATGCTGGTCCGGATGGGCTTTATGGTGATCTTCCTCAGGACGGCTCATTTTGACGGGAACTGTCACTACATAGCGTTTGCCCTCTAGATTGTTGCACCTCCTGGGCAGAAGACGAATATAAGTTCAACTCTTCAAAATGTTGAAGCCCAGATCGACTAATCTTGAATGAAGGTCATTCAATGTGTGGCAACTACGTACGATTTCGCAACGACGACGTTCTTCCGCGGAAGCTCCGAACATGGCTAAATCAATAATGTTCCTCAATAACTCAGGTTGGCACTCTTCGAGCCGTAGACGGCCGGGTTCTTGACACAGTTTCAAGACAATAGCGACGTCAGGATTCTGTATGCAAACAGCAGCAAGTTTAGCCTTATGAGCTTCTCTGTGCTTCTTCGAGTAGGACTATGTTGCTGTTTTTTGCGTACTTCCTTTTTCTTAAAATCAATATCTTTTTTCAGTTTCAATCTTTGAGCTTGCTCGTTTCCATTTGCGCTAATCGAATCCCTACGATGGATGACAACATCGAGTTTCATTTCAAGTAAAGAGATGTCATTTTTTAATTTGTCTTGAGCTGGAGTTGCGGGAGCACTCTTAAGCCCGATTGTCTGTACACCTGGATCGTCAACAGCTTCTTGGTCACTCTCCAGAACTTGCGCTTTGCGCTTTTGAGTACCTAAACCGAGACATTTCGTATTCGCTATGTTTTAATCGTTATTCAACATAGATGATTTACCGTTGTGAACGTTCAGTTCAAAAAATACGTCGGTAATATAATTTTTTCAGGCCATATCGGTTTTCGGCTTACAAGTATACGAGGATTTACTAAATTATCATTCACGATATACCTGAAGCGGTTGGTACGGCGTCGTCTCTGATATTTTTGTAGCTATAACTAGATTCTCCGTGGAATTCGCTTTTATTGATACTGCTGGGCGGCTCATCAGAAGAAACCACTTTTTTATCGAATCCAGTGGATTTTTTTGTGTCATGAATATCCTGCAAATTCCCCTGTAAATAAATTCCGTGAATCTTTGTCATAGTTGCTTTTTACTGATGCACGATTATCGAAGAAATCCCAAATACTAGTGAAATTCATACGCACCGATCCAATTCCACCTCCGAAATAAGATAAAATGTTCGAGGCTTTCTTGGAGCTATTTTTCTGTCGATAATCCACGAGAAGGTTTCGAGCAAATTTTGCGAGCTTTTCTTTCGAAGAGTTTTTACTTTTAGCCTGCGTCCAGAGAGCATTAAAATCACGTTGAGCTTGCTGTACTGGTTTCTGACTATGCAGTATTTTATACTGCTTGAATAACTCATTGTACAAAGAGCCGATCTCGGAAGCCATTGCGAAAATCATGGAGAGAAGGGATCCACACACGAAGCGAATGCCGACGATGTTCTCTGACGCACGTCCAAGACTAAACTGACATGGACCTAACCCTCACTTCAAAGTTTTTGTGCGCAATTGGGCGGCTAGCGCCACTTGTGGCCAATGTTTGAGTTGGATTGGCATATATGGTGACCGGATATTTCGCCCGGAGTCAATTGATCCGCGACATATGGTCCGACGATAAGTTACCCTCGCGACTATTGGTCCGTGCGAAGTTAGATCCGTCGATAATTGATCCATGCGACGTTATATCCGTCGATAATTGACCCGTGGATAACTGGATTCGTGGATCCATGGATCGCAATCGATTATAAATGGTATCATTATTTGAGCCAAAGAACAAATTTCGTCTTCTTTGTTTGTAATCGAAATCAGGTTCAAGATAGGTGGCCACTGACTGTGGGAATGTTTAAAATGAAGACAATGTAACGTGTATGTTATTTAAAATTTATATGTGCCCGCGTTCATTGTAAGGGTTTCATTAAGTTCTTACGTTGAATATTTCATTTCGAATAAATTGATGAATATATTCAAGTTCATATTTTTAGCGTATTTATTGTGGGTCAATTATCTAGGTTGAGATGTCGTGCGGGTCAGTTATCGTCGGTTGAAATGTCGTCAGGATCAGTTATCGTCGGTTGAAATGTCGTGAGGATAAAATGTCGTCGGTCCAAATGTCGTGGATCAAACGTCGTGGACTAAACGTCGTTGGTCCAAATATCAGGTAATCGGCATATATTATGGAGCGATATCACTCTATAATGTACCGACCATCGATAAATAAATTTATCGCTGGTTACCCCAAATATACTAAGTTTTATGAAAAAACATCAAAAAATACACGTGATAATGCCCGAGACCTCTCCATCCCCCCATGTGATCATTCGTGATATTTTTAAGTACCCCCCCCCCTCCCGTCATGAGTCTCACGTGATTAATGGACGCCCCCTAAGAAAGAAAAATTCTGTCTGAAAAAGATGTCTACTAGGTGATTAGAAGGTTAGGCCACGTTAGGTTTTGGCATACTGCTTATAGTGAATACATTTGTATAGAAACTATGCATTCTTACAACTGGACGGAAACAACTCAAACAAATATTTAGCAATTGATTTGAAAGATCAACTATATATTTAAAACTGCATTGTACGGTGATACGCGTTTGATACTTTTGACATGAAAATTAAAAAAACTTTTCCCATAAGAGCCTTTATCCTCATCTTTATCCATAGTTCACATAGCTTCCTTTGACGTAAAGTATGGCGATCAAATTTGGCTTCCTCATAAGGAAAGCTTTATGAATTATCGAAAAACATGCGTAATCAATGTGCAAATTTGCCGAAATTCTTTCAAATTTGCTTCTTACGAAATTCAGTAGCGAACAACCTTGATCACTATTTTGAATGTGTACAAAATTTCAGTACAAAATCGCGTAAATAGCCGAAGTCAAAGTACTTACACTATTTTTCAAAAAAATTAAAATTAGACAGAATGTCAACCATTTGATTGATTTTCGCCAATTTTAATAACGAACAACCTCGATAGCTATATTAGCTCTGTACAACTTATCAGTGGAATATCTTGAAAATTGCACAAGTTAGAGTGCTTACGTTATTCTTCAAAAGATTTCATGAAATTTCAATCTTTTGATCGATTTTTGCCAAATTCAATACCGATTAATATTGATAGCTATACCTGTGCAGAAATTATGGTAGGGATCCAGCTGGATTCTCGTAATTCATTCTAGTCACCGATTAGGATCCTTCTGGAGATCGGACCAGATTCCATGGCCGGAATAAAACATTTGTAAAATGGAATCTAGCCGGGACTCTTGAACGGGTCTGTGTTATGTTCGGGGCGGATCTTATTTGATGCTTGAATGATCCATAGCGGATCCTTAAAGAATCCTATAGAATCGTTAAATAAATTATATTGATTAAAATGGACACTTTTCAGGAAGGCACCTGAACTTCACACATTATTTTTAATGAGTAAAACATTGTGTGAACATGTGTTGCCCGAATGACTTGCCGAAGCATGCCCTATAATTAGTCGCAATTAATTCAATCACAAAAAATATGTAATCAAAAATCTATAGTTTTAGCGTTATGATAAGGAATTAACCTTGGGACAGCCAGGTATCCAGTAAGGACTCCCTTATTAGGGTATCCCCAAGAAATCCTGATCGAGATTTTACAGGAAACTGGAAGATTTCAGTAAACTTTTGAACAGGGATCCTCATTTCGGGATTGCCCCAACAAATCCTTATCGAGACTTAATCGAAATAAGAATTTGTAGATTGCCGGTTAGAGTTAATAAGGCCACCGCTGGGGACCCATCATGGTCTTATTTTGTGTTATTTTTAGTTTTTCCCATCAACAGTGCCTCCTGGAAGGGAAATATGAATATTTTGCTGTGAACATTGCATTTTTTACAGTTTAATTCAGCATTTATAGTTATTTGAAAAGTAGAAACTACATTACATACACTACAAAATAATGAATTTAATGTTGTTTCTACCATCGAAACGATAATAAACGCTTAAGCAAACTGTAAAATATGCAATGTTCACAGCAAAATGTTCAGAGTACCCTTCTAGAAGGTGCTGTAATGCCGCTGTTGATGGGGAAAATTGTAAAAATTACAGTTTATTGTTTTCCATGTACCGGTAAATGTGTAAAAGTGTTTCTCTTGTAAAAGATCAATCATAACCGAATCTTTTTGACAGTGCATCAAGCACAAGGGTTCTCTCTATCGACTCACGAAAAATTTAGGGCGATGCCTTTTACCGGCTGTGAGTAAGGCCGACCGCGCTCTTACTTGACTGACTGTAAAACGCTCACGCTAGTTTTTAATAAAATTCAAAATTTCATAAAATCTCAATCCTTGGATCGATTTTTGCCAGATTCAATACCGAACAAACTTAATAGCTATACTAATTATGCTATACATTTTTTTCAAAAACGAAAAAAAAAGAATAAAATCTGAACACCCGTTAGAATTGGAACACCAAATTTTCGTGATAAAGGGCAAATTGAGCTCGACCGGTGTGCCAAATTTCAGCTTGATACCTCAAAGCGTTCTCGGGTTATTAATTATGAAACTCAGGACACGCACGCACGCAAACGCACACGCGAAATTTTCACAAACAAAATTTTCGGTTTTTCCAACAACAAAAAAACGACGAAGATGGGTTTCACTAATTTTTTTTTCAAAAAGTATATTTAAAAACAAAAATTTTCAAAAAAACGATCTGATAAGTCAATTTTTGAAAAACTTATAGCCATTTGAAAAAAAAAACAAATTTTTCCGATAATTACGACTTTCAATTCTTGTTTTTTGTTTTTTTTTTTCATATTAGGCAGTTCTCTGAACACCCTCAAAAATTTTCTTTTTTAGAATGACGTTATGAAGGGTAGTGAAAATTTTTTTTTTTCCAATTGGAAAAAAGAATAGAAATGAAAAACCCCACTCTGATGAAAATTGAGAATTTGCAGAAAATGTCAAAGTTTGATATAAATCAAAAATGGTAATCATCGAGAAATTCTCGATTTTTTCCAAAAATCTAAAAAAACAATGAAGTGGGTTTTAATAATTTTTTTGTATTTTTTTCAAAAAGTACATTCAAAAACGAGAATTTTGAAAATAATCGTTTTGATAAGTCGAAGTTTGAAAAAGTTATAGCTATTTTAAAAATAAAGAGCCAATTTTTGTAAAAAATTTATAACTTTTTTTCGGTTGGGTAAAAAAATTCGAAGAAATTCTGAAAAATGTTTTTAATCTGTTAGAAAAAGACACAAAAGTTTCAGCCAAATCGAAAGGGGGAAATGGCCTATACATAAACGAAAAATGTTTGATTTATTGTTTTAAGTCAAAAAATGCATCACTTACATTTTTCGCCTCACACCCCTTTATAATAACAACAGAGTTGCAGAAATGCTGTGCAGCAACCATGTTTGAATCAATTAGTATGGAAGATTTTTTTTTTATAAATTGCAGTTATTTCGTAAAAATTTTTAGATAATATTTCAATAGATTTCTTTATTTTGGTAAAAAAAAATCTTCTTATAGCTCTTACTCATACATTACCGTGTTGAAATAGACACCATTAAAGTTTATCGAAAATTAGTTTCTTAATCAAAATAATTTCCCCTCAAAATATATAAATTCCCATAATAAAGATTCGTTAAACGATTTTTCGGAATCTTTATACAGGACTTAAGAATTTAAGTATGTAAAAAAAGCGCGGCAACAGCAACGCTTTAAGATAATGAAAACTTTTGTTCACTCAAAGGCCGTTAAAATAATCAGCTTCAATTAGTTTTCTATACTAAATAATTGGTTTGTGACAACCAACTTTGTTTCATGTACGCCGCGAATTTTTGAAATATTCTCTTGAGGTTGTAAGGCTCGATTACGTCGCGACCGACGACGATGTTCATGCAGAACGTTGAATTCAAAATTAATCGAAGACAACTATTTTCGTAATAAATAAAATGTCTGTTGACACTTTTTCCGCTAC
This sequence comes from Alloplasta piceator, assembly GCA_946863875.1. Classification (NCBI taxonomy): domain Eukaryota; kingdom Metazoa; phylum Arthropoda; class Insecta; order Hymenoptera; family Ichneumonidae; genus Alloplasta; species Alloplasta piceator. The sequence continues at coordinate 27,674,942 of OX333078.1, forward strand.
TAGTGCAGATTTAATGAAGAAAAAAATATGAAAATATAAAAAATACAAAAATGGTATAGAATATGTTCGGTGTATGCGGTTGATTGATAGAGTTGTTCTTTCAATGACGATTCGTTGCTAACTAATTTTTGAAGACGCGCTGAGAGCCGTCGTCAGTGTGAAGAATTAGAGACGCCCTTGCTGGTCGGATATTTTGGGGGTAAAATGTTTGAAATCTTTATGCGGTTTGGTCAAATATTGAAGGTCAACCCTTCCACTCTTGGTACCGCTACGAAAGACGAAGCACGTTTTTTGTCCTCAGCGGAAAAGCCAAGCTACTCGTGTCACGTCCTGACGTAACGTCCCTAAATTTGATTATTTAACGAAATCTTCACCCAAAAACTTGATTAAAAAACTTGAAGATTTGCGAGGGGAAAGTTCGTCGTTTCCGATGGTATTCCGTTCAATTTAATGATAGACAATATAAATTCATATTACCGACTGAAAATCTCAAGAAAGTGGCCATCGGTAAAATCGGGCAGTACGGAAGGAAAAACCAGGGACAAAGATTCCTACAAAAAAACCATAGCCTCGTCACACTATCTAATGGGTCAAACACTTTAACGTCGCCTTCCCGCCCTATCGACCCGCCCTATACCGCCCTATCGACCCGAGCTATAGATCCTTTGATTTGATAACGCTGTAACCATTATAAAAAGATGTAATAAGGCACGTGGGATCTCGCTCTGCCGCTCTTGAAGAACAAATACATACAAGAGAATGGTTCTCCGTTTCTTTCTCACACATATACATATATGCATGTATTGATACTAGATTCAAAGCAAAAACGAACGGAATAGCTCTAAATAACGATGGATTTTCATATCCCATATCAAAATGAAATTTAAAGATTATTAATTAAGCCTTAATTATGTATCGAACTTTCAGGACGGATTCGCAATGAAATTAAAGAAACAAAACAAAATAAATAAATGGAATTAAATAAGAATTAAATGAAATGAAATATTATCAGAGTTAAATAAAGGAATGAAATAGTTGAAAAAATATTTATATCTCTTTTAATAAAGAAATAGATAATAAGGATTAAAATTAAGAACGAGATAAAAATTAAATAATAAGGCAGAGGGATTTAACTGCAAAAAGTATTTGAATACAATCTACACATTATAAATTATTCCTCTTAACCGGAAAAATCATTACACAATATTAAATAATATTTCGAGGAATTGACCATTTAAAAAACCTACAACTGCAAAATAAAATTATGCATCGAATTCAGTTAATGCTAAATCCAATAATCAAACTCCGAAAGAAACAATCGAAAATATATATTATTTAACTCAAATAACTCCAAGACTCGAAATATTATTGTACTATGGTGAAATATAGGAAGAAAGGAAAAAGCAGTCCACGAGCAGCGGCAAAGCTCATTTACATAATCCCCTCCCCGCTTTCGACGATCCACGGAGCTTGCGCGGCAAGACGAGGAGCTCGGCTCTCGTCGCTACTCGGAGACCGTTCGAATGCCTCCCCACTCTTCACACTCTATTCTAGCCTTACCCTTTTATCTATCCAATAAATCTCCCGTCTTTCTCTCGGAGGAAAAGAGGACGCGAATAAGAGTTGAGTTTTTTTTCTAGTCATGCTCCGTAGCTCCCTACCTCCCCTTTTTCTCGTGGACTCATACAAGAAGCCTATGCGACCACACCCTAAAGGGAAAAATGTAAAAGTATGAAAATTAAGAAAAACAATGTTTCAACCGCAGACCAATTTTAATCATAAAAATTTGAACACTAAAAATTCGAAATCCACAAAAAAAAAGCGTCAACAAAATTATTTATAACAATTTAGATTGTAATTTTAATCCGCAAAATATCGCACAAATATTTAATTTAATTACTATTGTTCATAAGAAAGTAACATTCTCAGCAAACACACTTGGATGATTTACGAAACATTTACGTATAATTGAAATGTAATAACTACGTCATATAATGTTCATCACAAATTCGTAACTTTTTCGTAACGCACGTAAACGAGATGTATATAATACGTCCTGACGATATGTAGTAAGGATGTCAATGAAAGATGTAGGAATTTGGAAAACTATAGACATCACAAATACGTAACATTGATACGTCAAGATCTCGGCACTCTTATACGAGACATTTACATGTACTGTAAACTTGTCAAACTGTTACGAGTCGATGCTGCAACAATTATAAAACATTGGTGGTATTATAATCTCGTAGTATAGGCTACGTAGCAAATATGTCACACTGTGACATAAATGTTATAAGACATTTCTTGTAACAAATCCGTAACAATTATAGAACATTGCTGTAACAATTATAGAACATTGGTGATATTACAATCTCGTAATATAGGCTACGTAGCAAATATGTATAATGTGTGACATAAATGTCACAAGTCATTTCTTGTAACAAATCCGCAACATGTACGTATCATATATTACGAGAAATGTCTTCAATCATTTTAAGGTTCTGTCGATTAAGGAACGTAAACAATATGTGAGTGTTAAGTACAAGGAGGTGATATCGAATAATCCGGTGTAATACAGAATAAACCAGAATAATACAGCATACATTGCAAGGGGTAAGATTAATGTGATCCCTTTATTTAAAAGAAAAAAATAAGTTATATGGGTATTTTCCGTGATGGAAAAACACCCAGGAATTTCCCTTACTCGGTTTATAACCTTATTCGCGTTGCACGTTCGCTTAATTTCTCTTTGCCCTTTCTTTCTGTGTTGCAGGCCTGTTTTGAAATTGATAGCCTATTTTCAATTTTCCAGGCATTGTCCTGGTCACAATTTTGACTTTAATCAAAATTTGCCGCGCTCATCCCATAATAAAAAGTGTTACGAAGGAAATGAGACGTCGTAGAACAAAATCTATCTAGCAATTCTTTCTAAATCATGCGCAGAGTGTAAGAACCCAGTTTTGAGTTTTTACACTCTGCGGCTGATTCAGAAAGAATTGATAGACAGATTTTGTTCTACGACGTCTCATTTCCTTCGTAACTCATTTTCCCATGGGATGAGCACGGCACATTTTTTTTGCTCTTTATTTCAGAGTTGCAGGCCTGCTTTGAAATTGTTAGCCTATTTTGAACTTTCCAGGCATTGTCCTGGTCGCAATTTTGACTTTTATCAAAATGTGCCACGCTCATCCCATAGGAAAAAGTGTTACGAAGGAAATGAGACGTCGTAGAACAAAACCTATCTAGCAATTCTTTCGGAATCATGCCCAGAGTGTAAGAACCCAGTTTAGAGTTTTTACACTCTGTGTAAAAACCAAACTTTGAGTTTTTACACTCTGCGCATGATTCAGAAAGAATTGATAGACAGATTTTGTTCTACGACGTCTCATTTCCTTCGTAACTCGTTTCCCCATGAGATGAGCACGGCATATGTTTTTTGCTCGTTATTTCAGAGTTGCAGGCCTGCTTTGAAATTGTTAGCCTATTTTGAACTTTCCAGGCATTGTCCTGGTCACAATTTTGACTTTAATCAAAATGTGCCACGCTCATCCCGTGGGAAAAAGTTCACAAAGGAAATGAGACGTCGCCAGCAGTTTATTAGCGTAGAGTATAAAAACTGAAAACTAGGCATTTCAGGACACCGGTGCACCTTGTGGGTTCTAACTAGTCCCAAAAAATTGTTCATTTGGTACCTCAAATGGTGGACGATACATCATATTTGTAGGTATTCTACAAAAATTATAAATTATAATTAAAATGTACTTTTCAAATGTTAAAATAAAAATAAAACTCCAACCTAATATGTAGGTTGGAAATACATAAATTTCTTGTAATTTGTTCATAAAATATGTATATACGTAAATTACCTGTAACCACGATTCACATTGACATCATTGTTACGAGTATTATGCGTTACCAGGGTTACGTTTCGTTTCGTAGGAGTTACATCAATGAGCTGAGTTTGTTACAACTATGATCTGAGTTTGTTACATCTATTATCTGAGTTTGTTATGGCTATGTGATGAGTTTGTTACATCTATGAGCTGATCATGTTACATCTTGGGTATGAGTTTATTTCATTATCATTTCCCGTAGATGTTTCGGATCTGTGACTTGTTTATAGGATTACATATTTGGGAACAAACTCTGCTTCATTTACGGAGTTGGCGACATAAATGTTATGTCCAATGTAACACACGTTTCGTAACATTTTCGTAACTATTTCGGAACTGTGTTTGCTGGGTTATATATGGAATAAGAATATAGGAAGCGTGCGGCATAAGCGTGTGCATGTATGGGGGTACACGTGCCGCGGGTACAGCCACGCGCGGCGCGATACAGCCACATACGCCTCGATACAGCCACACGCATAGGGCCCACCCTGTGATCTACGCTGGCGCCCTCGCTATGACCCCAATTTTCAAGGGAAGCTCGCGAGATAGAAAAGGAAAATGCATTGCGTCAGAAAAAATGCATTCTTTGTCTTCATCATCAATCCCCACTTTTATCGAACGGGTTAGCCTGGATCACGGGTATATAAAGGCCGGAAAAAGGGCTCTCGGCAGACTTCTTCGACTTTTTTCCGACGTGGAAACTACGAAACCCATCGTACTCATCGAATCCATTCTTGGGCTGAACTTGTGAAATTTTTCGACAGAGACGTTCTTGATTCTGGAATTCTCCAAATCAATTCGTTTTTGGACTTAGGAATTTCACTCGATTTTCGAAGGAAGATAGTTTTTCTTCCAGTTCGGAATTTCAAATATTGAATTCTGAGTCGAATTGAAATTGCTTCTATTTCAAATTCTCGAAATTTCGAATTGGCCTCTGAATGTCGGAAGAGACGTTGGACCTCGTTTTATTCTACTTTATTCTTCTTTGTCTAGTTATTATTTTCTGTTTGGTAATTTTCGTCCATTTTACGTTGACATCCGCAATCCACGAAATATTGGATAACGTATACATCGCGGTTATTTTTAAATGAATTGCGAAATTTAAGACTAAATCTTTGTAAACCATTTCTTCCTTTTTACAATAATTTGAATAAAATTTTGGATCTCGAAAATTAAACTCGGTGCATCGACAATTCTTTGACTCCATCGCTAACCTGCCACGCCCTTGAGCAACCGCCGATCCAACTTCATCGTTTCCGTCCGAGTCGCCACTGCGTCTACAAATTTTGTCACCCTTTCCGTTTGGAGAACATCTCAGCCAGTAAGTGAAGTTCTATTATAAGTTCATCTCCCCCTCGTGAAATTGTGAGGAATAGTTCAGGAAAAATTGAACACAGTGAATATCATAAATTCGGACGGAATTAATCGATTAAATTCAATTGAAACCCGGTTGGTTGATTATTTTTGGAGGAAAAATCCATTCTTTATCCAAGTAATTCTAAGTTCATATTATCCCTGCGGCGTTGGTGATTTAATTGTCCATAAAAGGCTTTAATTAAAATAATTTAAAAGAAGAAAATTTAATTTCATCCAAGTGAATCTTAAATCTAGATTGTTCTTGCGGCATTGCTGAGTCAAGTTTCATAAAACTTTAATTAAAACGTTTCTTTGAGATAATTTGAAGGTGGAAAATTCATCCGCGTGAAGTTTAACAAAAGCTTTTCGACTCCTCTCCCCACTTCATTGTTGAAATCGTGTCATTCAAGAATTGGTACCAATCCTTTCATCCGTACAATCGAAATAAAGTGAATATCGCGACAAGGGAAAAAATATAAAATTCAGAAAAAAGTTAGATAACAAGTTGACCAATTTTGAGACTCGCGAACCAGTGACTTATCATAAATCACGGAATGAAGTTTAATTGAGTTTTTCCCTTTCGGCATTCCATTAAAAGTTTTAAACAGTTGAACAAGTTCAATCCAAGGAATTCCTCTTCCTCAACGATTAAATTCAAAGTAAAAACCCTCCCACTCTCTCTCTATTATTCGGTTAACACATTTGATCTAAAGATTCAGTACAGTTGTGTAAATCTACGTCTTTTTCCGAGGATTCGTGTTCCTTACTTTATTTTCTCCCTCCCCGTGCGGAAACTTGTTTGGGACTAGAGTTGTGTCAGGCTGCACGCTCACCAAGCTTTCGTAGTCCTCTCCTCCGTGCGAAACTTGGTTGGGACGAGAGTTGCGTCAGGTTGCACGCTCACCAAGTGTTCGTTTACCTATCTTTGTGCGAAATTTGGTTGGGACAAGGGTCGCGTCAGGTTGCACGCTCACCAAATATTCGTACTCCTTCTTTTTCCTCGGCGGAGATCTGGTTGGGACTAGAGTTGCGTCGGGTTGCACGCTCACCAGAAATTCACCCTGGATACTCTTCCCTCAAATTCCATGAGAGACAATCCCCCAATACCGCGCAAAAAGAAAGGAACACGCAGGGCCGGACGAAGGTATGAATTACGTAAACTCGACGCGATATTCCAATCCGTGGCCAAAAAGGTTAAATCCTGTTCAAAGATCTAAATCAAATTATCACGGAGTCCGGGCATTGCCCGTAGATACAGAAATAGTTAGAGAGACTCCAAAACCCAAAATTATCTCCACTGAAATCATTAAACATCCTGTAACTATTTACAAACTAATTCTGATCGATCTTCCTCCAATCACCCCTTTGTCCAGTAAAAATAACGACAGTGATCCCAGGGCTAAAGCTAATAGTAAGTTATATCGAACCGTCGAGTTCAAATCTCAGTAGATATTTTATGCAATTGAAAATTAAACAGTGATTCCAAGCCCATTTCCCGAGTAATTTTTCGAAAGGTTAGACTCAAAAACAGGGGCAGATGTGTTCGAGATTGATTCCAGGAGTAGTACCGAAATTTTTTTCCACGACTAGAGAGTCTCAATCAAATTCAGCACATCATAAGTCAAAAATTATTAATAGTTCGCGAAAACTCCCGTTTTTGACGTAACACTCGATTGCGGTGCCTGGCCGCAAGAACGCAGTGTAATTAAGTATTGGTTTGGATATGCGGCCGTGTAGAGAATTAGTGAAGGGAGGAATCGGCTGCGATTCAGCCAGTGGTTCCAAATAAAATTGGACAATTTTTTGTGTAACGTTTCGATCCTTCTTCGGATCCTCTTCAGATTTATTACTACCAAAAATTACATTTATCTTAGTCTTATTTCGTATAATAGGTTTTGATATGTTTTGACATGGTTTACATTATAAGCTTATGTGTTGTGTGTCATAACTGACCTGAATTTGTATGGGTAATTTTTCATCATTTGATGAATCTCGGATGATATTCATTATGAAATTATTGTATTAAGACGGGCCATTTTTTTGCGATCCTTGATGTCTGTGAGAGAGAGGGTTTTGATATTTTAGTGCTTAGTTAATGTTCTTTGTGAGAAGTAGAGCTCAAACTTATTCGGGTATCTGGTTATCCGGATTATTTTTTCCATTACCAGGGTGTCTAACGACCTGAAAAGTCATGAAAATTCCTAAATGTCATGAAATTACACTGAACCTTAAAAAAGTTATGAAATGTCATGAAAAATAACTATCGAACCTGATTTTTCCTTATGGTCTTCGTAACAAGTTCACTATCCTTGCTGTTTTGTGTATTTATTTTTTAAAAATTTCAAATTTTCGTTAATTATTTCTATAATTTTCTTTTACATTTGGATTCTATTTTGAAAACAACTGTTTTTCGCCTTTTTCCCCTCTCTTAAGGTGCACCCATCTTCTAGAGGAAACTTTGTTTATACATTCTTATGATTGGATTCGTGAAGAGGAAAGTTTTTTTTAAACTTTGAGCGATTTTTTCCCCAAAGTTATTCTGTTTTTTGTGAAAAAAGAGACAATTTGAAAAATCCCGTATAACACGAAAGCGAAGAGGATTTATGAAAAACTTCAAGAGGGCAAAAAGTTGCATTCGTTTTCGTTGAGTTCAGAGGAATCATTTCACAGTTTTTTTTCCAAATTTTTTTTGCTTATGTCGAGGCTGGAAAGAAAAATTGCGAAAGAAATTTAAAAGATAATTCGAATGTGCTGAAAATGGCAAAATAAAGTATTTTCCCCTTAAATTTTTATCAACAATCCCATAGGTCTCGAATTATGGTAATTGAATGATCTGAGTTCTGACCCAGAAAATGAGAAAACAAAAATAAAAAAACAAAATCTGAAAAAATGCCTCTGAACTCAACGAAAACAGACGCAACTTTTTGCTATCCTGGAGTTTGTCATGAATCCACCATGTTTTCGTGTTATACGGGATATTTCAAATTTCCTCGTTTTTCGCAAAAAACAGAATAACTTTGGAAATAAAAATCGCTCAAAGTTAAAAAAAAAAAAAGACACTGAAGGTCTAACTTTCCTCTTTATGAATCCAATCGTGAAAATGTATTTAAAAAATTTCCTCTCGAAGACGGGGGCACCTCAAAAGAGGGAAACAAAGGCGAAAAACATTTATTTTTAAAATAGAGTCCAAATCTAAAAACAAATTGTAGAAATAATTTTAAAAACAGAAAATGAAGCCGAATTCTTCCCTTTTAAAATGCCGTTTGTTGAATTAGTTTACGTTCACTTCCGATTCCGACGAAATGGCATTAAAAAACGTTCCAGACCGTTTTTAAAGTTTTGTCCGGAAATTTTTTGTCGGTAGTGTATGTAAAATTATTTAGTTTGGTGAGTTTGAAGAATTTTCGTATATTTTTTGTTGGCCCACGATACAAATTCTTTCGAAAAGCTGAATGGAAATACGAAAATTCAGAAAAGTACATACAACAATAATTATCATACATATTTTTGTGGTATACTAAGCCATACCAAAAGTCATGAAAAAATCGTTATTCCTTGCCTGAAAAAAAACCTTGAATGTCATGAAATTTCAGTCAGGGCTAAAGTTAGACACCCTGATTACACATTAAAATTGGAATGAGTAATGGAAATTTTTTCCATTACTTCCAACACAACAATAATACGTCCCAAGTACGTATTTTGGACATCACACCAATTGTCCCGTGGCGGTAATGGGATGGTCCCATGGGATACCCATGGGCTCTAAAGTGTCCGCTGTGTTTACCGGAATGGGACGGTCCCACGGCCATCCCGGGATGTCCTCAGGATATCTTCGGGACGTCTCCTGGACTGCCAATGCAGTAGTCGATAATAATTCTTGTTTCGATTTAATTTTAATTAATTTCCATTAATTAATTAAATGTTAACAAAATGTGTACGGTACAGAGGGAGTCAGCAAGGACTCCTTGTATTTGTAATATAGCCTCTTTCGAGTTCTGACTTCTGTCGGTGTCAAATTGATATCCGCGTTCGCGCTCGCCTATATAAGCATGCTCTTCACATTATCCGCATGTGAGTAGCGTTCGCCATCTCGTGGCAAGGTTGGAACTAATGCTGCGCAATGGCTGACCTCCTACAGACATCCCTAAGAGAGTTGGCTGGGATCGTCCAAACATGGTTACCACGGGATATCCTCAAGACATCCTATATTAATTTCGAGCAGACCAATGTCTTACTAGTACCTCCCACAGACGTCTATAAGAGAGTGCGTTAGGATCGTCTTATCACGGTCACGACAGGATATCCTCAAGACATCCTATATTAATCTCGGAAAGACCAATGTATTACTTATATCTCCCATAGACGTCTATAAGAGAGTGCGTTGGGATCGTCCAATCACGGTCGCGATAGGATATCCTCAAGACGTCCTATATTAATATCGAGCAGACCAATATCTTACTAGGATCTCCCAGAGACGTCCATAAGAGAGTGCTTTGGGATCGTCTCATCATGGTCGCGACAGGATATCCTCAAGACGTCCTATATTAATATCGCGCAGACCAATGTCTTACTAGGATCTCCCAGAGACGTCTATAAGAGAGTGCTTTGGGATTGTCTCATCACGGTTGCGACAGGATATCCTCAAGGCGTCCTATATTATATCGAGCAGACCAATGTCTTCCTAGTACCTCCCGCAGACGTCTATAAGTAAGTGCGTTGGGATCATTTAATCACGGTCGCGACAGGATATCCCCAAGACGTTCCATATTAATATCGAGCAGACCAATGTCTTACTAGTACCTCCCACAGACGTCTATAAGAGAGTGCTTTGGGATCGTCTAATCACGGTTGCAACAGGATATCCTCGAGATATCTTATATTAATCTCGAGTAGACCAATGTCTTACTAGTACCTCCGATAGACGTCTATAAGAGGGACCGTTGGGATCGTCTAATCACGGTTGCGACAGGATATCCTCAAGACATCCTATATTAATCCCGGGTAGAACAACATCTTACTGGTACCTCCCATAGACATTCGTAAGACGTACTATCTTGGCAGGACTCGAATGGGACTGTCTCAGGATGGTCCCGGGATCAATTTTGCTGTGTGGGTCACTACATTTTAATGGGTAATGGAAATTTTAATGGGTAATGGAAATTTTTCCCATTACATACTACATTTTAATGAGTAATGGGAATTTTTTGGTGATCTTTCATTCTTTTATTACCCGTTCGAAAGATATTGAATTAACAAAAAAAACCGTTTTTTTTTATTTTGGTCATAACTTCTTTAATAATGGTCTAAATTGAAAGTTTTTTTTCAAAATTTTTGTTTTTGTATGGTGTTTCAGAAAAAATACAACAAAAATATTCGACGTGTTTTTGAATGAGTTTTTTAAGTTTTAAACTTTAAATCGCATTTTTAAAAGTGAATGTCATTTTCGATTTTTTTTTAATTTTTTGTTTTAAACATCTATCTATTCAACAATTTTTAAGACTAGTCCGATCGTGGGTTCTCAATAACTAATATTTTTTTCGATTTTTGAAAATTGAAATTTTTTTTCCAAAATAAATTATTATGAATACCAATTTTTGTTACTGTATAGTATTTTTTTAAATATTTAGAACTTATTTTGACACTTTTTTATTGTTAACAGGTTCTTAAAATTAATAATTATCCATTAAGTCTGTTTATGAAAAATAATAACAACAGTTTTTATTTATTTACGTATTTTTTTGAAAACCTTACATATACCATTATTTCCTGAATTAGAAAATTCTTTTGCCAATACGTTTCCGTTGCTCATTGGAATAATTTAGTGAAATGTTTGTGTCCCCCTGTGATTGACTTCACAGTATTTTATCGCAAATAAAATCCTTCTTTTGCATCTGAATAATGTTTCTCATATGAAAATTCGACAGCACAATTCGGTATAGACTATTTAGGTCCAATGCCCACTCATACAATTCTTGAACTGTTGTTATTTTCTCATCGAATAATTATTAATTTTTAAAATCTGTTAATAATGATGAAGTGTCCAAATTAATTTAAAATGATTTAAAATACTATACAGTAACAAAAATTGGCATTCATAATAATTTATAAAAAAATTGAAAAATTTTAATTTTTAAAGTTAAAAAAAAAATAAAAAATGACATTTACTTTAAAAAACGCGATTTAAAGTTTAAAACTCAAAAAATTCATTCAAAAACAAGTCGAATATTTTTGTTGTATTTTTACTGAAAAGGCCATAAAAACGAAAATTTTGAAAAAAAACTTTTAATTTGGATTTGGAAAGAACGGTTCTTTTTGTTAATTTAACATCTTTTGAACGAGTAATCAAAAAAATCACAAAATTCAACAGGAAGAATCTTTTGATGGGTACTCAAAAATATAAAAAAATTGAGGAAATTTAAAAAAAAGTTTTTCAAACTGTCCGATTTGGGATGGAATGCCCCATGTAGATTTAATGCAAATGCGTACGCTCCTGAGTTTCGATCGGAACGGGAGCACGTCAAGCCCCGGCAACGAGATTTGTTGCATATAGAGGGGTTCCGGTGTAATTCTTTGTATTCACTTTTTATGCGTCCGATTAAGTTTCCTTACGAGATGCTGAATTAATAATTCTAATGAGGGAGATTTTTTCTTAATTTTTCAAAAATTTTACACGATCCCCTTAAACAATTGAATTAAATTAAGTGAAAACTCTTTAAACAATCCTTTTCAAATTTGATAACAACCATCCTTGCATATATTTGTACAAAAAATTGAACTCGATAGATGCGATACGCGATACAAGATACGCAAGTTCAGGTCTTTCTCTGCATTTTCTAATTCATCGATTGATTTCTGATTGAGTTTATCAAGTCCTCATGTGTGATCATATGCTGCAAAACAATTTCCACACTATGATAATAATACTATGTGGATACTCTCGTCTTATACGTTTTCCTAGTCCGCTCTTGGTTCCTTCTCCTTGGATAATCACGTTTTTCGTACAAAATTGATTTTACAAAAAGACCAAAAAGTATTATCACTGAGTCAACACGTATTTAAGGAGGAAAAATCCTGTTCTGAATAAATGCATTAATTTCGAACAAATACTGGGGTAAAGATGGAATATATAAGAATTAGAACCGACCTTTCATGAAAATTCATAAAGGAGATGTTAATGCAGCATTACCCGATATTACCCGATATTACCCGATATTACCAGTGATTACCCGGATACCCGGGCAATTTCGGATACCGGGTAATAACGGGTATCCGGGTAATTTCGGATACCGGGTAATAACGGGTATCCGGGTAATTTCGGATACCGGGTAATAACGGGTATCCGGGTAATGACGGGTACCCGGGTAGCGAGCGTCGCAAATGGCTATCCGGATATCCGGATAATTTCGGGTACCCGGATAACTCGCATAAAAGTTCTAGCCTTAGTGAGAAGGTGTGTACATGTTATTTACCTATGATTTTCGTATTTGATATTTTCCAAGATTCATTTTTGATCAAAATTAACAATTTTCATTACATGATGTTGTTAAGCAGTCAGGATGTTTCGAGAGCTTAGTAGCGACTGAGTATTAGAGACGAGTGAGGAGGTATTTATATTGATGGGGCAGTGGAAAAAAGTATTGAAGAGTGGTGGGTGCTTGTTACAGTTGAGGAAGTTGCCGGTAATTATTTTTACATGCCGGACGAATTGTGGTAACGAGTTTTGAACCGATTTTGAACTGATAACTGTTAGATTTGGTAATGAGTTTGAAACCGATGGCTGGCAATATAAGGTTTTCCAGTTATTTTTCAATGTTTTGTTAAATTATTGAATTATATATGCTGCTTAGTTTGTTGATGTCGGTTCTAAAATTAATCGCTTTGGAATGCATTTTAATCTGTATCATTTCAAGAATTAATCGCTTTTTTAGCCATTTTTCATTATTTGAAGCTTTGATATCGTCAAATTTAAAATTGTGATTTCCCACACAGCAGAATTGATCCCGGGACCATCCCGAGATAGTCCTATTCGTGTCCTGCCAAGATAGTACGTCTTATGAACGTCTATGGGAGGAACCAGTGAGATATTGTTCTACCCGGGATTAATATTCGATGTCTTGAGGATATCCTGTCGCAACCGTAATTAGACGATCCCAACGCACGCTCTTATAGACGTCAGTGGGGGGTAGTCGTAGGACATTGTTCTACCCGAGATTAATATAGGATGTCTTGAGGATATCCTGCCATCACCGTGTGTAGACGATCGTACCGCACTCTCTTGTAGATGTCTGTGGGAGGTACTAGTAAGACATTTGTCTACTCGAGATTAATATAGGATGTCTTGAGGATATCCTTTCGCAACCGTATTTAGACGATCCCAGTGCACTCTCTTATAGATGTCTCTGGGAGGTACCGGTAGGACATTGTTCTACCCGAAATTCATACGGGATGTTTTGTGGATATCCTGCTGTCACCGTGTGTAGACGATCGTACAGCACTGTCTTGTAGATGTCTATGGGAGGAACCAGTAGGACATTGGTCTACTCGACATTAATATAGGATGTCTTGAGGATATCCTATCGTAACCGTGTTTTGACGATCCCAGCGTTTTCTCTTAGAGATGTCTCTGGGAGGTACTGGTAAGACATTGTTCTACGCGAGATTAATATAGGATGTCTTGAGGATATCTTGTCGTAACCGTGTTTTGTCGATCCCAGCGCCCTCTTTTAGAGATATCTGTAGGAGGTCAGCCATTGCGCGGTGTTAGTTCCAGATTCGCCGCGAGATAGCAAAGTCTCTCACATACGGATCATGCAAATAGAATGCTTATATAGCCGAGCGTGAACACGGACATTTGACACCGAAAGGAGTCAGACCTCAAAAGAAGCCATATTACAAGGAGTACTTGCTGTCTTCCTCTGTACTGTACCCATTTTATTGAAATTTAATTAATTAATCGATATTAATTAATATTAAATCAAAATGAAAGCAATTATCCACTGCTGTGCTGGCAGTCTAAGAGACTTCCCGAAGACATCCCGAAGACATCCCGGGGGAGCAATGCACAGAGGGGCCAAATCCCAAAAAGCTGGCCAAAAGTCGAAAAATAAAGTTTAAGTTTCGGTAATTTTTAGTCGTGGGTTAGGTGGGGGCAGAGTCCGAAGGTCAAATTCTTGGCATCAGCGGGCCCTAGCCCTTATACCTGCTTTTGTACGGCAGTTGAAAGGGAGCCCTCGAGCGAGCACAACGCGTCGTGTAGTAAATGACCATTTCAACGCTGTATTGGACAGGACGCCAAAACTTTACAATATATCCGAATCGAATTTTTTCGAATGGAATCAACAGCTGAAAGTGAGTAGAAAATCATTGTGCAACTGAAAATTGATAATAATAGTTCATGTGATAATAATAAATGAATCATTTGTACGAAAATTCACGGAAAATTACAAGTGAAAATTCTAAAAACGTAGAGAAAAGTTGATAAGTTCCACAGTGTTCCACGAGCTGACCTGTCACATGTTGTAGATGGATGTATTATTGAATGGAAAACATCGAAAATGGCTGCGCTTAGCTGCTTGCGTGTCATTGCTACGAGTTTTTTCAATATAAAACATAGTTTTCTGAATTTCGTACATTAACGACGCGGAATGTCTTACTTAAATTGAATCTTTTTCTTGAATTTTATTGCGGTCTTCATTGTACACTGAAATACATTGGCACCCACCCAAGCAGCGTGTCGCGGTTGGTCGAGTTGAAGAGCGCTATATCTAGATATGAGGGATTCTCTGTCAACTCAGCCACTTTTTTCCGACCATCTTAGATGTGCCCCATAATTGGTTATATTAAAGTGCTACTGATTTGTGAATTTCTTCACATTTTTAAATTAAAATTTTTACAAATCGCCGTTTTCTTTCCAAATGAATATATCTCGGAAATTTGAAGTAATTGAAAAAAAATGTCTGCACATAAAAATTGTAGTTTTGTGTTAGCATTCGAGCGGAATATTTGAAATAGTTTTTACGTTCCGGTAACGCTGATTTCTTACTAAAAAATAGAATGATCATTTTTTTATTCAAAAAAGGCCACTTTTTTTGACTGAAAAAATTAGTCTTCCAGTATATCTGACGATATCGCGAAAAGATCACTAGAGTGACATGGATCGAGGTTCTAGGGTAAAAAAATGAAACCACACAAATTAAATTTTTTTTTCTACCGAAACCTGTGGCTGGGTTGACAGAGAATCCCTCATATGCCTCTTAGTTATATGGTCAAGCCCCAGAGGGGAGAGAATATCAGAGAGTTTAATGTATTGAGTTCTATGGACCGTAATCAATGCCTCCGAAAACCCCCGAGCACTGACTTTCAGCCGAATTTATAACGCTTCCGACTATTTTCCACCCTTTTGGGACTTTAAATCCGCGATTTTGTTTTTATTTCAAATTTTGACTGCGGATTTATAATCAGCGACCCCGAAAACCTCCGAGTTCTGACTTTCAGCCGAATTTATGACGCTTTCGACTTTTTTCGAGCTTTTTGAGACTTTAAATCCGCCATTTTGTTATTATTTCAAATTTTGACTTCAGATTCATAGTCAGCGACCCCAAAAATCCCCGAGTACTGACTTTCAGCCGAATTTATAACGCTTTCGACTTTTTGCCAGCTTTTTGGGACTTCGAATCCGCCATTTTGTTTTTATTTCCAATTTTGACTTCGGATTCATAGTCAGCGACCCCAAAAACCCCCAAGTACTGACTTTCAGTCGAATTTATAACGCTTTCGACTTTTTGCCAGCTTTTTGGGAGTTTAAATCCGCCATTTT
The DNA here is from genome assembly GCA_946863875.1 of Alloplasta piceator. NCBI lineage: Eukaryota > Metazoa > Arthropoda > Insecta > Hymenoptera > Ichneumonidae > Alloplasta > Alloplasta piceator. The sequence goes on from OX333078.1 coordinate 27,691,010, forward strand.
GTTTTTATTTCCAATTTTGACTTCGGATTCGTAATCAGCGACCCTAAAAACTTCCGAGTACTGACTTCCAGCCGAATTTGTAACGTTTTCAACTTTTGGCCAGCTTTTTGGGACTTGGCCCCACTGTGCAATGGGACCATTCTATTGCGGTAATCACTGCGGACATTTCAGAACCCATGGGAATCCCATGGGACCATCCCATTACCATCACGGGACAATTGAGTCAATTGACGTGATGTCCGAAAGACGTACGTGGGTCGTATTATTGCTGTGTCTGATAATTATGGAATATCTTGGTGACGTCTTTAAGAAGTCTCGATAATATAGTATCGTTATCTTCACTCTGCTGGATTTGCAGTCCAAGAGACGTCCTGAAGACATCCCGGGACGACAATAGGACGATCCCATTCCGGTAATCACTGCGGACACTTTAGAGCCCATGGGAATCCCATGGGACCATCCCATTACCATTACGGGACAATTGACGTGATCTCCGAAAGACGTACTTGGGACGTATTATTGTTGTGTGGGTTAATTCGATTCCGTGTTTAGCTTTTGGAACTATACTCGTGATTAAATAATTCTGCATAATGTTTTATTCAGATGCGATGCAGATTCGAACCCAGAATGTTGAAAAGAAAATGGTTCTCATGTGCAGTTCATATATTATTAGACTGATTCAAATAGTTGATATTTTTCAGCTTTAAACAATCTCAAACTCTACTTCGACATAAAAAAATAATCTGTGCGAAGAATGGGCCCTGTCGCTCAAGATTTAGAGGTCATGCATCGAACTTTTGTCTTTTTTTATCTCATTAATATGTAAATAACGAATTTGTATGAATCTAACGTGAATTATTCTTATTTAAAACATTGAACGATACTCCAAATTTATATATATATTGGGCGTTTCATCCTAAATCAGCCGGTTTAAAAAACTTTTTTTTTTATTGATTCAAATTTTTTACATTTTTTAGTACCAATCAAAAAACCTTTGCTGGTAAATTTTGAGATTTTTCGACTACCCATTCATAAGATATTAAATTCACAAAAAAACCGCTCTTTTTCGGTATTTTGGTCATAACTTTTTTAATAGCCCAAATTAAATGTTTTTTTTGTTTTTGTTTTTTATGGCCTTTTCAGAAATGCAACAAAAACATTCGGCGCGTTTTTAAATTAGTTTTTTGAGTTTTAAACTTTAAATTGCGTTTTTAAAAGTTAGTGTATATTCTGATTTTTTTTTAAATTGTTTCAAACATCTATTAATTCAACAACTTTTAAGACTAGTCTTAAAAGTTGTTGGATCTCTTAAAATTTCACGGAGTACCTTTTATTATGAATAAGAAGGGTGCAAAGATTCTGACTTTTTAGATCAATTCTGCAATCAGAAATAGAAGTTGACTTCCGAGGGACTTAAATCGTATGTTATTCAGAGAGAAAATTTAAGCTCTAGGTGATAGAACTTCCCGTGCAGATAGGACTTTGAAATTTGGGCAATCTTTTTTAAATTTTATTGGTATCATTTGAGTCGGTGGAAGCGATATATTCGGATATAACCTAATTAAGGACCCCCCCAAAACTGGCCGCTAAAACCTAACCGCCAGCCCCAGTAGATACGGCAGTGTTGCGGTGCGGCTCATCGTCTTTATACGAATTTTTTATTCAACGAGTCGCGGCTATATCTTTGTATTTTGTTTAACATTAGCACATTATTATAGCTTATGACGTACTCTGTCGAATGGAGTGAGTCAAAATGCGGAGCAAGAAATGTTTTAAACAACAAATCCCTCAAGCAAATATCGAATATCGCGCAATTTGACGGAAATGTTATTTAAAATTCTGCAGTAGGTTAAAATATTTGTTGCTTCACATTTTGACTTATACCATTCGATTAAGCGGTTCAAAACCAATTACGATTTGTTATTGAAAAAATTTAGAAATAAAATGCGAACACGTGTGGATGGCTGATTGAATAAAAAATTATTTGTGTGGCTACATTATTCGTTGGTCCGCACTTTGAGAAACGCCATTCGATTGAGCAGGTCCAAACTATAATTTTATGCTATTGGAAAAATTTAAATAAAATGTAAATATGCAGCCATGGCTCGTTGAATATCTTGCCGCGTCACAACGCAAATAGGCGGAATTTTTTCATTCAGCCAGCTATGGTTACATGTTTGCATTTTATTTTAATTTCTCTAATAGCATAAAGTTCTTGTTTTCGACCGGCTCTAACGAATGGCGTTACTTAAAATATGGAGCAGCAAATATTTTGGACAATAGTCAGTTGTTCAACAACTTGACCTTTAGTTCGCGTGATGTGCGGTATTGGTTTAAACGATTTGTTGAGTAAAATATTTATTGCTTCGCATTTTCACCGGCCCCAATCGATAGAGTAGGTCCAAGACGATTATAATATATGCCATTAGAAAAATCTAAATAAAATGCAAATATGTAGTCATGGCTTGGTAAACATCTCGCAGCGTCGCAACGCAAATATGCATGATTTTTTTATTCAACCAGCCATAGCGAAAAACTTGCTTTTTATTTAATATTTTTTAATAGCTTAAAATTATAGTTGTTCACCGACTCTATCGAATGGCGTTACGTAAAAAGCGGAGGAACAAACATTTCCAACACTAGTCAATTCTTCAAGAGTCTTACCTTTCGTTCAAGTGACGTGTGGTATTTTTTTTAGTGATTTGTTGTCTGAAATAATTATTGCTCCGCATTATCACGCGCGCCATCCAATAGAGCAGGTCAAAAACTATAATAATAATCTATTAGAAAAATTCAAGTAAAATTAAAACATGCAGCCATGGCTCGTTCAATATCTAGCAGCGCACGGTGGTTCAGAACGGCCTTTTCCCTGGCCAAAAGTCGAAAAGTGAGAATAATAATTTCAAAATCTCCTATTTAAGGTTTCTGGGGTCGCTGATTACGAATTTGATATCAAAATTATGAAATTCAAAATGGCGGACCAAAAATGACGGACATTTTGAAAAAATAATCACTTTATCGGTCCGTAAATTTGCACCGCGAAGATTTCGGGATCTCTGATTACGAATTTGATATCAAAATTATGAAATTCAAAATGGCGGACCAAAAATAGCGGACATTTTGGAAAAATAATTACTTTATCGGTCCGAAAATTTGGACCGCGAGGCTTTCGGGATTGCTGATTACGAATTTGATATCAAAATTATGAAATTCAAAATCGCGGACCAAAAATGGTGGACATTTTGGAAAAATAATCACTTTATCGGTCCGAAAATTTGCACCGCGAAGTTTTCGGGATCGCTGATTACGAATTTGATATCGAAATTATGAAATTCAAAATGGCGGATCAAAAATGGCGGCCATTTTTCAAAAAATAATCACGTTATCGGTCCGAAAATTTGCACCATCAGGTTTTTGGGGTCACTGATTACGAATTTGATATCAAAATTATGAAATTCAAAATGGCGGATCCAAAATGGTGGACATTTTGAAAAAATCATCACTTTATTGGTCCGAAAATTTGCACCATGAGTTTTTCGGGATTGCTGATTACGAATTTGATATCAAAATTATGAAATTCAAATCGGCGGATCAAAAATGGCGGACATTTCGGAAAAATAATCACGTTATCGGTACAAAAATTTGCGTTGTAAGGTTTTTGGGGTCGCTGATTACGAATTTGACATCAAAATTATGAAATTCAAAATGGCGGACCAAAAATGGCGGACATTTTGAAAAAATAATAATTTTATCGGTGGGAAAATTTGCACCATTGGGTTTTCGAGGTCGCTGATTACGAATTTATTATTAGATTAATGACATTTGAAATTCTAAAATGAAGAACAATTTTGTAAAATATGTGAAAGTTTATTTTATCTCACGTACATTATACCATACAATACATATCCCATTAGATTAATGCCATTGAATTAATTGAAAATCAAAATCTGGGTCAGACAGATCTGTCGCACATGTGTCAATTTCTGCTGAGGGTGAGCTACTATTTGTGACATTATCTTCTGGTGTTGCCAGTAGAAGTTCTATTACCTCAGAAGGTAATGGTGCACTATTCTTCATTTTTAATTTTTGAAAACGAGATTTAGCAGCTAATATTTTATGATAACTGGGATAAACTGACGCGTCCCTGTTTTCATTGGTTAATTCCCGGACCATATTGTACGTTTCTTTCGTCATTTTACCGCTTATTATCAAGTTCAAAGCAACATCTGCGCTAATTTCTTGACGTACTGGTTTGGAACTTTGTGCGAATGCTAACTGATACCGAGAGGCTCGCGTAGGAGAAGTGGTTGTAATATCCTTGAGCACCGTTGCTGCAGCGTGGGACCCAGAAGCACGAAGATTCATTCCCGTTGCGAATGCCAATGCCCTTGGACTTGTTGATTTCCGAAGATCATTAACTTTTCGTTGCTTACTCCGTTCGCTGGATGATGAAAAGTCCAACGAGGGTCTGCCAAATTTGTGGCTTGCACCCGAGCCTGATGTATCAGATTTCGGAGTAGGTACATCCCAGTTTTTAAAATCCGCATTCTACAACAAATCGCAGTTCGAAAGTGAAAAAAAACGTTCAAATGAAAAATTTCAATGATATAAGAAATAGGAAAATAGACAAACCGTAATAGCTACGTCCTGGTCAAGCCATTTTTTATGAGTGGCGTAAAAGCGCTCCAGAGTTCTGTGGCTCTCCTGCCATTTTTTCTTCATTGTAAATAGAAGATTCCTTAGAATTTTCCTTTCATCAATTGAAATTGCGAAAGGACATCGTTCCGATTCGGTAAAATATTTTTCCAGAACTTCTATTTGTTTGTCAAATTTCGAGCCCCATTCATTATGTAGAGCCAAGAAAATTTGTCTGCGCGTACAAATGATTTCTTTGCATGTTTGTCCTGTTAAAATTGAAAAAGTTGTATATATATTGTATATATTGTATATATTGTCTATATTGTATGTATTGTATATATTGTATATATTGTATATATTGTATATATTGTATATATTATATATATTGTATGTATTGTATATGTTGTATATATTGTATATATTGTACATATTGTATATATATTGTATATATATTGTATATGGGTGGAAACGCCAATTATGGACGTCGGATCCGGCCTCACCCCCTTAGACCTTCTCGCAATTTTCGCAATTCGCAAAAACAGAATCCAGAATTTTTTCAGATTTTTTCCCCGCTAACTTTCGCAGTTATTTTATGGGGTATTTTAGTTAATTTAACGATTTTTGTTTTATCCATTTTGACTTGCCATCTTCCAACAGAATGCAAAATTTTTCAAAAAATACGTTTTTTGCGTAAAAAAATCTCTGGTTTGAAAAAAAATATTTTTTTTTGTTTATGCACTTGGAAAGCTCTTAAAATTGAGCTTAAAGTCTAAAAAGCTGTTTTTTGGTTGTTGCCCAAATTTTGAAAATTTCTTCAGTATTTTTCTCGAAAAGCTGATACAATTTTGCATGAAATATGTATTTTTCAAGATGGGATCTCCATAAACATACGAGAAATTGAGGAATAAACAAAAATTGATTTTTTTTGGCGTATACATATTGTATATATATATTGTGTATATACATATATTGTGTATATACATATATTGTATATATATATTGTATATATATGATATATATATTGTATATATATGGTATATACCGGGTGTCCCACTTTAATCTTACAGTTGATTTAGTTCGAAAAAATATTGCTCCGATCAAAAATTGAGTGGGATGAAACTTTTAGGGCCCAGGGGGGGACGTTTAAAAAATTTTTTTGTTTTGGTCCAAAATTTAAAATGACGGCGTTAAGATGGCTGACATGTTTTTTGAAAATGGAAACATAATTTTTTTTTCACCAAAATTTTTTCAGATTAAATCTAACATCTTTTGTCGGAACATTTTTTTGATACAGCCCATAATAGAGGGTGTCCCATCTTAATCTTACAGCTAAATTATCTTGAAAAATACTGCTCCAAAAGAAAATTGAGTGGGATGAAACTTTTAGGGTTCAGAGGGGGACGTTCAAAAAATTGTTTTGTTTTGGTCCAAAATTCGAAATGGCGCTGTTAAGATGGCTGACATGTTTTTTTTAAAATGGAAACATGATTTTTTTTTTACCAAAAAATTTTTCAGATCAAATCTAACATCTTTTGTAGGAATATTTTTTTTATAGCCCGGATATTTTAGACTAGATCGCCATTCTTGACTATTTTAGCGTTATGCAGCATAATGACAAAGCCGAGGAGGTCTTCTAAATCCTCCTCGTGAGTGTTTTCTGAAATCTTCTTAAAGGTGTTCGAAGATTCCACCATTTCACCATTCCACCATTATGGTTATCCCGGATAATACTAAAATAGTAAAGAATGGTGATCTCTTATGGACTGAATAAAAAAAATGTTCCACCAAAAGTTGTTAGTTTTGACTTAACACTTTTTTTGGTGAAAAAAAAATCATGTTTTCATTGTTTGAAAAACCTTTCGGTCATCTTAACACCGCCCGTTTAAATTTTGGACTGAAACAAAAAATTTTTTTGAACGTCCCCTTCTGAACCCTAAAAGTTTCATCCCACTCAATTTTTTATCGGAGCAGAATTTTTCAAGATAATTTAGCTGTAAGATTAAAATGGGACACCCTCTATCATGGGCTGTATCAAAAAAATGTTACTACAAAAGATGTTAGATTTAATCTGAAAAAAATTTTGGTGAAAAAAAAATCATGTTTCCATTTAAAAAAAACATGTCAGCCATCTTAACGCCACCATTTTAAATTTTGGACCAAAACAAAAAAAAATTTTAAACGTCCCCCTCTGAACCCTAAAAGTTTCATTCCACTCAATTTTTGATCGGAGCAATATTTTTCGAAATAAATCAACTGTAAGATTAAAATGGGACACTCGGTATACACTTTGACGTGTGGCAGTACATGGGCTGCCTGTACCCGCTCAAAAGCTTTCAGGCTACACGGGATACAAAGTTTTCAATAGTACTGCCGCGCGACTACTACCCTAAGGCCCCGGTATGTAAGTTTTATGGGGAGTCAAATCGAGTGGTGAAAGCGTTATACACTGCGACTTCGATAATCGGAATCCGTCGGGACCGCTTCTTGCAAGAAGTGGAGTTGCGCACATTGCATAGAGCCGTCTCTGCGCCGCTGGTGGCTGATGGCGCCCTGACGCGATTGGCTTGGCGCTTCTCCCACTACGCTGCAATTGCAACGATCGAGGTACCGACTATCGAGGTCGCAGTGTAATGTTGTGAAGCGACAAGCGTTATGTTCCCTTTCCAAACATTAGCGCATGAGTTGCTAAGGAACGAGAAACATGGACGAAGTGGGGGATTATGGACTAGGTAAGGGGGGCAATATAGCCAGGTGGGTGTGTCTAAGCAAATGCAGCCATAGTACGAGTTGGTATGAGCAATATCAGTATTCAGTATACGTCTACAAATATCAGCTGTCGATTTGTTAAGTTCTGGTTTCAAATTTCTTTCATTATTATTATTTAGGTATATCTATTGATATCGATATTTATAAGCGATTGAGTGGAAGTAAGCAAAAATGGAAGGAACGGTTTCGAGTAGTGACGAAAAAAAATCTGAAGGGCACGTGGATGCGGTTACTTGGTACATATAGGTTATGATTTATTTTCATATACGATATGAAATTGAAATCGAAAATTCAGGCAGAGCGGCAGGAAGTACAGACTTCGACAAAAACAGAAAATGCCTTGCAATGCCAAGGGCAAAAAATGGAGTGGGTTTTGGGGTTTCGTGCAGTACTCCTTGTTATGATCAGTGAGGGTACTTCACACGCGCCGCAAGTGAATACTTCTTATTGAGATTATTTTTGTAGAAATGTCCGAACGCTTTCACAGAGTCTCCGAAGGCTTTTGCAGAGTCTCCAAGGACTTTCGCAGAGTTCTCGGAGGCCTCCAGACGCCTTTGAAGTCTCCTTACATTAGCTACCAAGCTCAAATTTTTTACCTCCTTTAGCGAAGGTTATATTTCAAGACAATCGTCCTTAAGAAGTAAACTCCAGTCGCGCGTCAGAGCTGGCACGCATGCGTTTTTTATGGGAGCAGTATTTTTACGGATCAATCTGCTGTAAGATTCAAATTAGGCACCCTGTATTGCGGACTGTATAAAACAAAATGTTCCTCCTACAGTTGTTAGTTTTTACCTGTCAAATTTTTTAGTGGGAAAAAATCTCGTTTTTATTTTTAAAAAACATGTCAGTCATCTTAACCCCGCCATTTTGTATTTTGACCCGAAAATAATTTTTATTTTTATACGTCCCTCTTTGAACCATAAATGTTTCATTGTACTCAATTTTTGATCCATTTATCTTTGTATGCTTCTCTATTGCTTGTTTGGTCGATCATCTTTGATGATACGTTTTATAAAATTTCTCTATAAATAAATTGTTTTACATGCCGTTCGATTTTTAACGAGAGAGCACGTGTTTTTCGTATCACCGTCTCACTCATCGTCGACGTTGTCATCGGCGTGAACAGATGAAACGCGTGGCTTGCATTTTAAACTGTGTAAGAAGTGTTGCAAAAACGCGTGTGGGTAACGCAAGTCTTATGCAGAGTCGCGCATACTCGGGACGCGGACGTAAAGATAGAAGCGTTTAAAAATAGAGAGCTCATGTCATGATCACATGGGCCATTCGCTTTCTGGAGCGCTTCCCCCTTTTGTACACTTTCGAAGGCACTTTCCAGGAGTTTAAATTGTCACACGAGAGACACATACATACACGCATGATAAAACGAGAGATCACTCGTATACTTTCTGTAGCATGGCTCTGTTGGAAAATAAATCGAGTTAAGGGAATTTCGTTCCGCTTCGTCAAAGAGAGAAGCAATCCACGTTCGTTCCTCACAGAGTGCACTCTTGGAACAGTGACTCAGTTAAATGGGATTTCGAGATTACTCGCGAATTTAGCTTTTTTTTGTTACAATTTCGTCGTAACGTTTTTTATCAAGTGATAACGATCAGCGTAATGCAAATAATTATTTTCTTGTCTTCATCGAGTAGGACTGTATTTAAATAGATTGATAAAAAAACACACAAATGAAAAAAACGTTCTTTTCGGATATTCATATTAGTTTATCATCCGTCTTGATCCCAAAGAAATCGCACCTATGATGTAGAACGATCTGGATATTTTTCTATCACTTCATAAATAACCAGTAAAAAAACAAAAATAATTCCTTATTTTTGGTCGACTTTCCAGAGAGGTCAAAATACCGAAATCTTGAATCTTGTCAAACACACACAAATAGAAGAAAAAAAATTCCATAGGATATGCATGTCAGTTTATCATCTGTCTTTATCCCAAAGAAATCGCACCCAACGATGTAGAACGATCTGGATATTTTTCTATCAATTCATATATAGCCAGTAAAGAAAATAAAATTTCCTCATTTTTGGACGACTTTTCAGAGAGGTCAAACTATCGAAATCTTGAATACTCGTGAGTCCGCTTCGGTCAAACCGATTTGGAATTTGTCATTATTTGACTTATGCCGATAACAAAATTTGTGAAACCAGGCGTAGATTTTCAAAATTACTGAAAAAATGGAAATCACTTAAAACAAATTTCAAAAAATCGATGGTCAAACTTTAATAATTGCTAAAAAATTATGCAAATTTGATACACTACTCGCAAAAATTAAAGGAGCAAGAAAAATTTCCAAATTTTTCGGTGTTTTTCAACAGACTTTATTTCAGTAAAAAATGGTCGTATCGAAATCATATAAAAATCATTTTGAAGCACCACGATTCTAGTTTTCAGATCTTTTGATCCAAAATTTTAAAGAACTACGATTCTAACAAAATTTCAAGAAATGGTGCGAAAGAAATTTTTAAATTTTTGTTCACCTTTTTATTGCTAGTCCACGGGCTTGGAAATTTTTTTCTAGCTTAACCAATACATGGATCAGATAGCCTGTTTATTCAGCTTCAATTCCTTTTTTTATTTTTTCCCCACGTCGATTTCTCGCGGAGGTATCGGACTTTGAATGAAAAAAGATCTTTTTGTCTTTAACCACTGATATCTCAGCAACCAGTGGTCGTACAGAAATTAATCGGGCAGATTCGGAAATTGGAATAAATTTCCTACAAGAACCTTTTAAGAGTATTAGGAAAAATAATTTTGTTCTACCCTCAATACTCACGAGGAGAACACCAGAAGTGCCATAAACCTATTTACCTGGGACTTCGCTCAGTGAAAGAGAGGTGAAAATAAGCGAACACGTGTCTCGGCTTATGCTCGGACACTCAACCGTTTCCGAGAAAATGACGGTCAAAGTTTTTGACGTTCCTTAGATGCTTGTCAGCGCGCGTCGAGTTGTACCGAAGCGGCGTTGCAGCGGCTAGCGTCTCGGCATCACACTTTTGCGTCCCGTGTTCAAACCCGATATTATTATTTTTTTTTCTTACATTTATGCATGTCCGTAAAAGATTACTTCGCGAATGTTTCTTGTCAATGTATTTCGAAATAACCCTGTCTTTTTTCGTTGATTAATTTTGTGTCTGGTACATGAATAAATTTTTTTTTAATAATTAAATAAAATTGAACGAGCAAATCTTTAAAATTCTTCACGGTAAAATTCCTGCAGTATGTCTTGTTAATAATATTGGTGGATGGCGTACTTTTTCCCAAGAATTGAGGTTCGGTCGGGCAAGTATACTCTTTTATACCTGCAGCTGCAAGGAGGGTCTTCTATTCAACCGATTCTGACCTGCCCAGCTGTTTTCGTGTCCTCGAGGGGATCAGTAAGGCAAACACATCATTCCCAAGTTAGTTCTCGAAGCGAACAGACATGAAGTCTCCAGCAAAGTTAAAACGAAAAAATAATGAAGACGAGCCCGTACCAGGGACTTTGCAAGGTGATCTTCAGGACGAATCTGTGGATATTGTGAACGAGAGTGAAACTTCGAGCCCTGAAACTAGAGAAGAAATAACCTCCGCAGTATACTATTGTATTGAACTGTTCGAGAAATTAAATATCATTAATGAAACGTTCACAAGATAATCGAACCGATCGAAAATCTTGGGCAAAGGAATGGCGGAAAAAATCATCGATCTTATAAACGGTGGAGAGTTTACCGAAGAAACGGAACTATTGACTGCAGAAGAAGCTGCCAGGGAAACTGCAGGGGAAGCAGGTGGAGGACAGACTGCAAAAGCAATCGTCGAAGAGGAGCCTTCCACTTCACCACAAGAAAGTGATGATGAGCCAGAAATAGATGAAGTTCCAGTAGAATTGAAGGTAAGTTTAAATCAATATATTTTTTCTGTGAATGAATTCACGCAAGCCTTTCATGTCATGATGAAATTTTGGGCAGGAAGTTCATTGGATAAAATAAAAATCCTTCATTTTTGATTACAGTTAAGGGCAGTCAGGCTTGCCGAACTTCATCCAAAGTAGAAATTAAAAACGATCGCGTCAAAAAGCACGACCAAACTGAAAAATAATAAACAGCTATGGCGATAGAAAAGACAAGTAGAGGAGGGTGGAACGAAGCAAGAAAAATGCAAAATGATCGATTCCTGGGTCTACGATCGTTTCGAAGAATCTAGAAAGAACGGGCATCTAGTTACGACCCGAATGTTACGGCAGTGGGCGATGGCAGCGGCAGCTTCATTACAATCCGCAGATTTTGAATTTAAGGCTTCACAATCGTGGTGTGATAAGTTCAAGGAAAATCATAGGATTTGGCAGAGACATGTTACGAAATATGTCAGCACAAAGGAAAAACGTACGTTCGAAGAATTATTACAAAGTGCAGAGACGTTTCAACGTCAGGTGTCTGCTTTCATTCCGTACTTCAACCCTGATTTTGTGATAAATACGGATCAAACCGGATGCGAGTATCACATCTGCAGTAAACAAACATTGTCGCATCGAGGTGAAAAAGTCACAGAAGTTACTGTCAACCAATTAAATCACTTGACACATTCATATACCGCCCAATACGGCTTAACACTTTCTGGTAAACTCCTGCCAACGGTCTTCATTTGCTTTCAAGAAGTAAGCGAAAAATTTGGTCCTCGAGTGCAACAACAGGTGAACCAACTCATGGAACAATATCCGAACGTGTATGTAACCGCAACGAAATCCGGAAAACTCACAACAGAAACATATGGTCAGTTATTGGATGAAGTTATAAAACCATATGTTGAAACGGAGCCATTCTTGTTTATAATTGACTCATGGGGTAGACAGAGTGATCCTTCGTTATACGACGAAAAATTCGTGGATGAAAACGGAATACCAACCTGTTCGTTGAAAGTAATTCCTCCGAAGTGTACGCCGCTCTGTCAACCCTGTGACGTATACTTTTACCGCCAAATAAAAAACTTCATACGGAAACTGCAGAATTGCTCTACACTCATCGCCCAGCAAAGGGATATCACTTCTAGACGTGACGCAATAACAATCCACGCATTGGTTCATAATCAATTGCAGGCACCAGTCTTCGAAAAAATGATTCGTTATGCGTGGTTTGCCTCAAAATTATTGCCCACGCGTGATATCTTCAACAATGTCAACGATGTTTGTTTCCCTAATGGAACTCACACCAGGAAGTGTGACTGTGGCAAACCTGCCTTTGCAAGATGTTCTTGGTGTTCAGAATATTTATGTTTCGAATGTTTCTACGATCGTTATCACCCAAAGGAATGCACCCAATTCCAGTCAATCGAGACGGATACAGAAATCGAATAGATAGATACAGGAATCAGAATTGATATCAGGATGAAATATAAGAATTAATATAAGAATTGTATGAGAATAAAATGTAAGAATTCATGTCTCTTTATAAGAATTAAATATAAGAATATGAGAATATATATAAATGAGTATAAGGAAATTATTATAGAAATGAAATATAGGAATATGTGAATCTGAAAAGGTTGTAATTCTTGAAAACCATTCACACAAACATTATATATTTTATAATATAAATACACAAAACTCATTATGAAACCCAGTTGAAATTTTCCAATTATTATTACGCCCTGTATCCTGTAAACTGGCAAGAAACATTCGCGAAGTAATCTTCTGCGGACATGCATAAATGTAAGAAAAAAAAAATTAATATCGGGTTTGAACACGGGACGCAAAAGTGTGATGCCGAGACGCTAGCCGCTGCGCCGCCGCTTCGGTACAACTCGACGCGTGCTGACAGGCATCTAAGGAACGTCGAAAACTTTGACCGTAATTTTCTCGGAAACGGTTGAGTGTCCGAGCATAAGCCGAGACACGTGTTCGCTTATTTTCACCTCTCTTTCACTGAGCAAAGTCCCAGGTAAATAGGGTTATGGCACTTCTGGTGTTTTCCTCGTCAGTTGAAAAAAGTACAAAAAAGTGACTTTTTCGCTTGATTTGGGAAATCGACTGCAGCTTTACTAATATTGATGGGAATTGTTTTGAGGGACATTTGCAGCCCAGTATACCTCTAATGAGGCTGCAAATTTGCAGATCGATCCATTGAACGGTTCTTCCGGACCGATTGATCGAAATTTTCAAAAAAAATTAAAGGAGCATGGTTTTTGTTTCTGAACATCGAGTAATCTTCTTAAACATGGAAAAATTAATTTCTTTTTGACTATTTTACAATTCTGCATCTGTCACCGGTTAGATTTAAAAAAAAATAACAAAAAAAATTTTAAAAATTAAAAAAAAAATATTTTTTATTTAAAATTATTATTTTTTCTTTTTTTGCCAATCGATCGATTGAATAGTTTTTCCAGACCAATTGATCAAATTAAAAAAAAATGGAAGGAGCAAGTTTTTTGATTCAAAACATCGGGTAATCTTCTTAAAAATGGAAAAATTGATTTTTCTTCGACTGTTTTTACAATTCTGCATGTGTTACCGGTTGAATTTTAAAAACAAATTTTTATAAATTTTCAAATTTTTTTTTTCAATCCGGATTGCTGCATATCAACTGCGTTTCTCTTGTGCTCACGCACAAGATAAGCGTAAATCCGACGCGCTACGCTTTGGATAATGCAAATGCGGGCAGTTGATTAGCAACAATCCAAATTTTCGTAAGAACGCTTCAGTATTTTTTTTGAAAAATTTTGAATTTTTTTTTTCAAATTAAACTGGTAACAGATGCAGAATTGTAAAAAAAGTCGAAGGAAAATCAATTTTCTCATTTTCAAGAAGATTACCTGATGATTCAAAACGAAACATTGGGTAATCCGGGTATGTTTGTGTCACAAGTAAAAAAAATTTTTTTTTACATGCCCAGAAAACGTTTGAGGAAGACGGAAAAAGGGCAATGTGACGTAAAAAAATATAAAATCACTTATGAAGAAATTTTGACTGATTATATGATGTGATATATAATATTTGATGATGATATATGAAATGATAATATATGGAGACTGTTGTAATAACTTATTCGTGCAGGGCCTTATGTTACATATGACTTGGAACAAAAGTGATTCTAGACCATTTTGGTATATTTGTTAACCTGTCACTACCGGCCCCAAGTACTGCCACAACCGCCCCTGGGGTGTGGTCGGTTGTGACACTTTTTTCTTTTTTTCTAATTTGCTCTTACGAGTTAACCATTGTATTTAGAGACGAAACTTTAGTATTTATACGTAGACAAATGTACACTTTACTGTAAGGAACAGTTTTCGTCCAGCTAGCTGGCCTACTAACAAAATTATGGGTGATCAAATGAAAGTTGTCACAACCGTACCCAGTCTCCCCTACCCTTTTTGAAAACACTGAAAATGATATTAAATCGAGGGACCTCAGAAATATTGTGCCCTACTTTATTTGTAATTATATAGTATCGCGGCTCCACCTACAATCGGCTTGAATTTTTTTTTTTTGAAGGTTCGATATGGTTACAAAACATCATAGCTATAGCTATGATATGTTGGCGCATGACGTTTTTTGCCCTGAAAAAAACAAATAATGGAAAAAATGTAGGAATTTGGCTACTTCCACACAACAATTATACTTCCCAAGGACGTCTTTCGGATATCACGTCCAACGTCTCGTGATGGTAATGGGATGGTCTTATGAAATTCCCATGGGCTCTAGAATGTCCGCTGTGTTTACCGCAATGGGACTGCAATCACAGCAGAGTAGAGATATCGATAAGATATGGTCGAGACTTCTTTAAGACATCTTCGAGATATTCCAGAATTAGTAGACGTAGCAATTATACGTCCCGCGTACGTCTTTCGGACATCTCGTCAATTGTCCCATGATGGTGATGGGATTGTCCCATGGGATTCCTATCAGCTGTGAAAAGTCCGGTGTGCCTATTACATTGGGACAGTCCTACTGCCGTCCCGGGACGTCTCTTGGACTGCTAACAGAGCAGTCGATAATGATTTTTATTTTTATTTAATTTTAATTCATTTCAATTAATTGGTTAAATTTTTATGAAATAAGGTACAGTACAGAGGGAGTGAGCTGGTACTCTTTGTAATATGGCCCCTTTTGAGGTCTGACTCGTTTCGGTGTCGGATTCATATCTGCGTTCACGCTCGTCTAGATAAGCATACCATTCGAATACTCCGTATGGAAGTGAGCGTTTACCGTATGTAATGACATCTCGTGGCGTGTCTCGGAACTATCACTCGCGATAGCTGACCTACAGACATCTATAAGACAGTGCGCTGGGATTGTCTACACATGGTTACGGCAGGATATCCTCAAGATATCCTATGTTAATCTCGGGGAGAATAATGTCTTACCAGTACTTCCCAGAGACATCTATAAGAGAGTGCGCTGCGATTGTCTACTCTCGGTTACGACAGGATATCCTCGAGACATCCTATCTCAGTGAACACGTTATGTTGCCGCAATGTTACATGGAAGTTACATGTAATATAACCATGTTATCCCTATGTAACGTAGCTGTTATATAACGTGCTAGGAATAATGTTATGTAACATTTGAAACATGCAGGTTACAAAACTGCAATCCCACACAATAATAATACGTCCCAAGTACGTCTTTCAGACATCACGCCAATTATCCCGTGATGGTAATGGGATGGTCCCATGGGATTCCCATGGGCTCTCAAGTGTCCGAAATTGTCCACATTGATTACCGGAATAGAATCATCCCATTGCCGTCCCAGGATGTCTTCGGAACGTCACTTGGACTGCAAGCACAGCAGAGTGGAGATATCGATAACAAATTATCGGGACTTCTTAAAGACGTCACCAAGATATTCTAGAATTATCAGACACAGCAATAATACATCCCAAGCACGTCTTTCGGACATCACGTCAATTGTCCCATGATGGTAATGGGATGGTCCCATGGGATTCCCATGAACTCTGAAATGTCTGCAGTGATTACCCACTACCGGTGGTCCCACTACCATCCCGGAATGTCTTTGGGATGTCTTTAGGACGTCTATTGGACTGCCAACACAGCAGTGGATAATCATTTTCATTTTGATTTAATGTTAATTAATTTTAACTAATTAATTAAATTTCAATAAAATGGGTACAGTATAGAGGGAGACAGCAAGCACTCCTTGTAATATAGCCTCTTTTGAGGTCTGACTCTTTTCAGTGCCAAATGTCCGTGTTCACGCTCGGCCTTATGAGCATTCTACTTGCATGATCGATATGTGAGAGCGTTTGCCATCTCGCAGAAAGTCTGGAACTAACACCGCGCAATGGCTGACCTCCTACAGACATCTCTAAGAGAGCCCGCTGGGATCGTCTACACATGGTTACGGCAGGATATCCTCAAAACATCCCAGATTAATCTCACGTAGAACAATGTCTTATCAGTACCTCCCAGAGACTGAACGCTGGGATCGTCAAAACACGGTTACGATAGGATATCCTCAAGACATCCTATATTAATCTCCAGTAGACCAATGTCCTACTAGTACCTCCCACAGACATCTAGAAGACAGTGCGGTACGATCGTCTACACACAGTGACGGCAGGGTATCCACAAGACATCCCATATTAATCTCGGGTAGAACAATGTCCTACTGGTACCCCCCAGAGACATCTATAGAGAGTGCACTGGGATCGTCTAAACACGATTGCGACAGGATATCCTCAAGACATCCTGTATTAATCTCGAGTAGACCAATGTCCCACCACTACCTCCCATAAACGTCTATAAGAAAGGGCGTTGGGATCGTCTAATTACACTCGCGACATGATATCCTCAAGACATCCAATATTAATCCCGGGTAGAACAATATCTTACTGGTTTCTCCCATAGACGTTCAT
Source organism: Alloplasta piceator (assembly GCA_946863875.1). Lineage (NCBI taxonomy): Eukaryota > Metazoa > Arthropoda > Insecta > Hymenoptera > Ichneumonidae > Alloplasta > Alloplasta piceator. The sequence goes on from OX333078.1 coordinate 27,708,281, forward strand.
AAGACGTACTATCTTGGCAAGCCACGAATGGCACTATCTCGGGATGGTCCCGGGGTCAATTTTGCTGTGTTGTATATTACTTTGTTATATTGCAGCAATGTAACATATGTTCTATTGCAGCAATATAACTTAGTTATATTCCAGTAATGTAACATATGTTATATTGCGGCAATATAACATGAAAGTTACATGTAGCGTTACAATGTTATCCCTCTGTAGCGTTGCTGTTATATAACGTGCAAGTAATATGATGTGTGACATTTGTTACATGTAGGTTACATAACTGATATATAACTTTGTTACATTACAGTAATGTAACATATGTTATATTGCGGCAATATAACATGGAAGTTACACACTATAAAAAAAGATATGAAGTTTCAAAAAATTTTATTACAATGGTTCAGGGGTCGCGAAATTAAGTTATGAGGGGTCAGGTATTCTGGAATACGGTTTTGAGAGTTCACATAACTTATGAGGGGTCAGGGGCCCCGAAATTAAGTTATGAGAGGTCATGGTTTTTTCAAACATGTTGGAGGGTTTACATAACTCATGAGGGGTCAGGGAATTCGAATTCGCACATAAAAAAACAACTTTCATTGTTTATTGCTCATTATTATTGGTTATTATTATTATTATTATTATTATTATTATTATTATTTTTATTATTATTATTATTATTTTACTATCATTATCATACTACTATCATTTTTTCGGTACTCCAGCATTCATACATTATACAAGGCAGATATGTGGGATCCTAAGTAGGGTCGGAAAAATTAGATCAGACAATTATTGCAGATTTTTTTTTCCTATGAACCTTTTTTTGAGGCCGGTAAACGATGCATATTAAATTATTTTGCAAGAGCTATATATTTTTAATAACATGTTCAACAACAATTAATTTTAGTTACGGTAACGTAATACAGTTACATAACTGTTATATAACTGTTACATAAGCGTTACAAAACTGTTACATAACTGTTACATAACTGTTACATAACTATTACATAACTCTTACATAACTGTTACATAACTGTTATAGAACAATGTTATATTGCTGAGTAAGAAATTGTACCTTACATGTAACTTACATGTAACGTCCATGTAATTTTACATGTTACAAATGGTAACATTGCCGTTACATTGCTGCAACATTGCTGTGTCCACTGGGATATTAATCTCGAATAGAACAATGTCTTACTGGTACCTCCCACAGACATCTACAAGAGAGTACGGTACGATCGTCTACGCATGGTGAGGGCAGGATATCCTTAAGACATCCTATATCAACATTGGGTAGAACAATATCCTACTATTACCCCTCCCCCTCCCACAGACTCGCATTGCAGATGCAAAAGAGTGTGCTGTGATCGTCTGCACACGTTTACGGCAGGATATCCTCAAGACATCTTATATTAATCTCGAGTAGAACAATGTCTTACCAGTACCTCCCAGAGATAGCTATAAGAGAGTGCGCTGGCATCGTCTTAAGACGGTCGCGAAAAGATATCCTCAAAACATTCTATATTAGCTGCCATAGACATCTATAAGACATATTATCTTAGCGGGACATGAATGGGACTGTCTCGGGATGGTCCCGGGATCAATTTTGCTGTGTGGGCTAGAATGGATATCTCCGTTTCAGAGTTTCCGTTGTTTTTTGCGGTTCAAAACAACAGAGAATCTGCAACAGGGATATCCTGAAGATTGAGTGACGTTATTTAAAACGATCTTAACAAGGAATTTCTCATATTGCACCCCAGTAACAATCTCGACCAAGTCTTGCGCCAGAGCTTGACAAATATTATTTGTATGATAATTAAGTGATTTCATTTCATTACTTGCATTAAAGAAAAACCCTGCAAATTGGACATTTGCACATTGCTTCCTCATCTTTATCTATAATTCACACAGCTTCCTTCATCACAAAGTATGGCGATAAAATTTGGGTTCCTCAAAAAGGAAGCTCTGCTTAACTATCGAAAAACATGAGTAATCACTCACACGGAACATTAGGGCCATGGGACGTCCAATATCCATACATGGTGGATGAATGCTCCATCCCAGGGACGTCTATGAGTATCCCTATCACTGCTAAAAGAAGTGCGTAACGGCACCTGTTCTATGTACTGGGAACATCCCCTATACGTACCTTGAGACGGTTTTTAGACGGACTAGACCCCAAAAAATGACGTCTGATTTACGTATTTAAGACGAATAAACCAGTGATCCGAAAGATGTCCAATGATCATCCATTATACGTCCCTTTATTTAAATAATTCAATCGTTATTAACTACACATTATTGATTAATTATAAACTTTGTTACTGATTATATAATATTCGGGGCCTACGAGATATCCATATTTTACAGAAAAAAAGAAAAAAAAATAGTTTTCGATTTTTCACACTGCGGTCACCCATCCAAGTATTGGATTCGAGGGGTGCTGCTTAACTTTTCTAATCTCCTACCTACCTACCTACCTACCTACCTACACTAACTTGACTTATGAGAAACTTATGCATGTAAAAACCTTATACGATGTAGTTTGCTGATATACTTATATATCTCTGTTTCACAGGCCTTGAATAATGTATAATCGTAATGAAATTTATAATTAATGGATAATGTGTAATCAATAGCGTTTAAATTAAGGGACGTATAATAGATGATCATTAGATATCTCTTTCAATATTGGCATTCGTCTTAAATACGTACATTAAATGTCACTTTATGTGGTCTATAGGCACCTCTAAAAAATATCTAAGGGTACGTATACGAAACGTTTTCAGCACATAGAATCGCTGTCGTTTCGCATCTCCGATAGTGGTTTAAGGAATGTCCCATGGACTTCCCCGGAATGAAATTTTCATCCAACTTAAATGATTATTGGACGTCCCCTCTGGCTGTTAAGTTACGCGCGGAATATATTTATGGCTCCAAAAATATGTGTCGTGGACGTCGAATAAACTTCCGCGTTATCCTTCGATAGACGTAATTTGTACGTACATACGACGGTCAATCGGCGTACCCATATCAAAGCTGCCCGAAATACTTAAATGTACATCTAAAGGACGAATGCTTTTGATTGGACAACACGCGATGGATCACACAGGATGTATATTGTATGTTCACACACGTACTATTTCTTAAGCTACAAATATACACAACACGGCCATCTATGGTATGCCCATAGGTAGACATTCAATAGCTCTTAATTCAGTATAGTAATTGGACATCTATTGGACGTTCCAGGTTCACGTCTATATGAAATCCTACATGGAACATCCGATAGACGTTCAATTGGAGTCCTCCGAATGTGATTTTTGTTTACGAACCTGGAACGTCCAATGGATGTTCAATTACTATCCTGAATTAAAAGCTATTTAATGTCTACCTATGGACATACCATGGATGGCCGTGTTGTGTATATTTGTAGCTCAAGAAATAGTACGTGTCGTGGACATACAATATACGTCCTGTGTGATCCATTGCGTTTTGTCTAATCAAAAGTATACCATGGATGTTCAATGGATGTCCGCATTACGTCCATCGTGGATGTAGACGTGTTAAGGATCTATGGATAATAGATGGACGTCCAATGGACACTCGGTTCCGTGTGGGCAATGTGGATATTTGCCAAATTCTTTCAAATTTACTTCTTGTCAAATTTAATAACGAGCAAATGGCCGAACTTACAATTAGAGTATGCTAGTCTTAAAAAAAAACCTAAATTTGATAAAATTTCAATCCTTCGATCGATTTTCGCCAAATTCAATGATGAAAAACCTCGATAGCTGTATTAGCTCTGTGCAAAGTTTCAGTGCAATATCTTAAAAATTGCACAAGTTAGAGCGTTAACACTATTTTTCGAAAAATTAAAATTTTTATAAAACTTTAATCCCTTGATGGATGTTCGCCAAATTCAATAGCGAACAACCTTGATAGGTATATACTAGTTCTGTACAAAGTTTCAGTACAATATTTTGAAAATTGTTCAAATCAGAGCTTTTACGCTATTTTTCAAAAAATTCAAAATTTTATAAAAATTTAATCTTTTGATGGATTTTTGCCACATTCAATACCAAACAATCATAATAGCTATACTATTTCTGTACAAAGTTTGAGTGCAGGAATCGATACAATCTTAACACCCGTTAGAATTAAAGCACAATTTTTTCACACTAAAGAGCAATTCGTGCTCGACAAGTGTGCCAAATTTCGGCTCGATATCTCGAAGCGTTTTTGAGTTACGCACACGCACACGCACGCACACACACGGGCATTTTTTCTAAATATAATTTCTTGATGTTTTGGGACTTTTTGAACACATTGGCACAAAAAGCTCGAAAAAAATGCCACGAAATCAAAGCTTTCTTTATGAGGAAGCAAAATCGATATCTTTATATAAAATTATTTTATTCAATATAGATCATTGATAAAAACTTTTGTGGAACAATATTAATATTATAACATAATATATAAAACTATAAATTTTGTTTTTACTACATTACTGAATAATTATCCGCAACAGTTTGCAGAAATAATTTTAGATTTTTCATACATTTTTTAATGAAAAAAAAAGTTCACAAATAAATAGTAAATAATATTCGAAGAAATTGTGAAAAAAGTCGATTTTATTTCTTTTGACTATGTTGCACCAAATAGATCAAGTTAAAAATTTTACTGCGTAAAGAAGAGCAAGAAAGGAGTTTTCTGTAAAAAAATTCGTAAGAGACACGCGAAAGGAACATATTTGAATTAAAAACAACAATAGAAACTTTTTGATTAAAAAAAAGAAATAATTGAAAATTAAAAAAAAAAACTTTTCAACATCTCTTATTAATCATTCATACCACAAAAATTTTTGTAAAAAAATATTCAGTAGAATAGTTACAAGGAAAAAAATGCTGAAAAACACGTTTTTTGAATTATGTTGTCACTTTTTGGGTTTAAGAGTTGAAATTTTCAGAAATTTTGTTTTTCAACTAGAAATCGATCAGCTATGTAGATTTTTTAAAATCGCTGTGGGCAGATTTTACATGTTTATTCCGTTATGACCCTTTTTCTAAATCTCTTTTGAAACAAACATAATTTCAATTTGGGGACGTACAAACAACTTTCCAAAATATTTATCAGATATAGTTATGAGCCGTTCTCTTACATCTCGCATGGGAAATCGACCGGCACGTTGGAGCGCACGCAGACTCCGTAATCTTAGTTTTACGAGTAAGGTTTCCGAGACTGGATATATTCCAAAGAAAAAGACGCTGCCGTATAGCGACTTATCGTCCTCGTAAAAATCCTCGCTCAGGCTTGTGGCGGCACACGAAGCACCTCCGGTTTTGCCTTTAGGTGCCGCGCACACAAACGTAAAATGAATATATACATATATGGCAATGAAAAATCCCTTCTCTCATCTTCCGATGCTCGCGTTTGTAGTATATTCTAACGAACGAAATGACCCCGTGTGTCTCGCTTCCGGGCGGATTTTCACCAGAGCTTAAAGCACACCGTCAGGTAAACCCTCTCCCTCGGGAATACGAAGGGAAAAGCGAGGAAGGGAGAATGGAGCATGACAGCCCGGAGGAGGGATATCTCTTCGGGTAATAAATGATGCCAGTGAATAATAACCGTTATTGAAAGAGGTCAGATAGAAGAATGAAAGTACCGAAAGGTCTCCTGCCGGCGCTCTTCTCGATACGAGAGACTTTGAAACTCTCGTCATTCAACCCTCTCGCCACTCCTGAACCTAACAATCTTAGCGGAAACGCATTAGCTCAATTTCCAAGTGAACTACGCGATATGGGAAAAAGGTGAGTGCTACGATCTCTTACCTCTCTCTGTCTTGTATGCACTCGTCGACTTTTTGGGACGACTTACGTGTACTCACGTTTCTCACTGTCATGCTCGCATAATACATCGAGAGAGGTGTACCTCTTCTCAGCAATCCTGTCAACCTTTGAAAAGTCAGAATGACAGAGAAAGAGTGAGGGAGGGGGGGAGAGTGCGGACTTTCCGGAGCACATAAGGGCTATTCAGATATATCATAAATCGATTTATTCCTCCGCCACTAGAGTTTCCGGCATAGACTGCTCTCAACTTTGTCTCCCTCATTCTCCCTCGGCAACGGCAACTCTAGCAAACTAAACTTCTCTCTTCCTACTACATTCACCCGCAGATTTCAGACGAGGCTTCCCTCCTTGGTTATTCTTTTCAACATCGATGCCAGCAAGTTCTTGGCATTGCGAGAGAGTAGTATACCAGCGGGAGGATGATAAGGGTTATACCACCACGCAGGAAAATTGCACAGAGATCGAGAAATATTGCAGTTACAATTTTTTTCTCTCCGCATTGCATCCTGAATGTCTTTTGATACAGGACGCTATCACCAGAGGGCCAAGTATCCGAGATATTCGTTAGACGACTCGCACACATTTACATATAATATATTTATGTTTGGCTGGCTGCGTTGTCGAACGGAATTCGGGAATTCCCCTCAAGGCACACGCGGCTCAAAGCTGAAGGATAAAATTTACATTCTTCATAAAGACCACGAGGCGATTGAGGAATTCATAATGAATCGTGGAGGGGGTGAAAAACGAGGCATCAATGAAGAAAATTCAATCACTGGTTTGGAAGGCCGCGGTTCCTAGTCGGCAATACAATGAGGGATGGAAGAAAAAAGGAGTTCTCTTTCATCCCTATTGGAAAATGTCAGAAAAAAATATAACAACGAGGGTACAATGAAGCAAATATACGCATGTATAGTCATGTCTGGCTGACTGCCATTGGCTACATGGAAACTCTCGGTAAAGCGCACGGTCATTAAACAGGAAGTTGGCGTGCATTGCATGAACATGTACGTACCTATATATTCATACGAGAGAGGGAGGAAGAAGGGTGGATCCGCTTGCATCCCCACATCTCGTCAACTCTCACTGACGAGTCTCAACTCTCAACGCTTCTGCTTTCGCGAGCTCTGTCGTGCGAAATTAGTGCCCTGGTGGCTGGATTAAACAGCCCAGGACGATGCGAGGAAGGATACGACCAAGAAGAAAAAGTTTGTGCAAAAGCTTTATCTATTTAAATTAGTGGAATATTCGATAAGAACAAACGTAGACAGCATCTTTTCATTCCAGAGTCGTTGTTTCAAAATGTTTTTATTATCATTATTATTATGTTGTCTGCGGAATACTCGGTTACCTGATATTTTATCATCATTTTGTTTGGATGAAAAATTATGCTTATTTTCTCGATTCTCGATGATTGATCATAGAAGAATGACTTTCGCCAATGTACGCCAATGCTTCATGAATTTTACCGGCGTGAAATTTACGGCCGGAAATGTATAATGGAATCTCGATTCTCTTCAAGTTTCATGGGATATACAGAAGGATCTTGATATTTCACGATGAAGGAGTCTCTCGTAAAGTGAAGATTTGTTAGCACGGCTATAAAAAACACACTGTAAAAAAAAACTTATTGAAATTTAATGTAAATGTACATGAAGTTTTTATGCATGTACCGTTCATAAAATTTCCAGCACTACAATGCTGTAATTTTCAAGCAGCGTTACATTAAAAATAATGCTGGGCTTATTAATTTTGCAGTGACCCTTCTTAGGAAATTTCGCCGATAGTTTCTTTATTTTTACAAATGCCGTACTTGAAATTTAATGAATACGTGTACATGAAATTTACAGAACGTGTGCCGTATTTTTACGAAAGTCTGTATCTGAAAATTAATGAAGAAGTACACTGGAAGTTTTTATGCATGTACCGTTCATTAAATTTCAAACACCATGGTGCTGTAATTTTTAAGTAACGTTACATTAAAAATATTGCTGGGTTCATTTGTTTTACAGAAATTGGGTTCATGAAATTTACTGAAGCTTTTAGCCTTTATCCTTTAGCCTATAGCCTTTAGAAAATAATTCAATATGCCTAGTTCACCAGCCCAAAAAAGAGATACAGAGAAAAAAATCAAATCTGCGCGAATTATCCGATCTAATTTTTCACTCTCTTCGACGGGGACTTGAACCTGCGACCCTACCTATCACCCTACCTATCGTACCTAACTACCTAACACACTACCTATTACGCTACGGACTACTTATGAACTTCCTTTACTTATGTGACATATGAATACTGGAGTGCCAAAAAAATAATGGTATACTTTTGAATGTGCGTGATAGTCCGTGAAAATTGATTTTCGGATTCGCCAATTCGAATTTCAATTGAAAATAGCGAACTTCATACCATTCAAAATGGCCGATCCCATATGACATATCGAAATTGAAAAACGATCTGATTTCAATGGAAGTCGGTCATTGGGCGTTTTGTGGATTAATCATCATGAATCTGAACAATTCTGAATCTCAAAATGGCGGATCAAAATGCTGCAGTGATTTCATTTCAATGAAACTTGGCGATCGAGAGTTTTTGGGATCGTTGATCGCTCATCTAAAGTGAAAATTCTTAAATTCAAAATGGCACCTGCAATATGGCGGACGAGAATGTAAAAATTATTTAATCCGGATGAGACTTAGTACTCGGGGGGGCTTGGGGACGCTGTTTATAAGTCTAAACTGGAAATTCTGAAATTCACAATGGCGCATCCAATATGGCGGCCGAACATCCAAAAATGACTTGATGCGGATGAAACTTAGCACTCGGAAGTTGTAGCAGCTCCTGATTGCAAATCTGAAGTTAAAATCCTTAACTTTCTTTTTTAACAGTAATATGTCAAAATCTATATGCTTGAAAATTATATACAACACCCATCATTTGAATTCAATGAACTTCTGCATTAAATTTCATGTCACATCTGGAATTTTCAATAAAAGTTTATTAAATTTATTGTACTTGTTCATCAAAAGGTCCATTGAGAAACAAGTGCTGTAATTTCACAGCAAAATTCAGTAATTTTAATGTCTGGTACATGAATTTTCAGTGCAAAGTACATTAATTCCCATTTCATGTACACTTTCTGTAAATTTCAGGTACTTTAGAGCATTAAATTTACTTTCCTTTTTAACAGTAATATCTTAAAAATCTGTGTTTGAAAATTATACAACACTCATCATGTAAATTCAATGAATTTCTGCATTAAATTTCATGTCACATTTGCAATTTTCAATATAGTTCATAAAATTTAATGTACTTGTTCATGAAAAGTTCCATTAAGGAACAAGTGATGTAATTTTACAGCAAAATTCAGTAATTTTAATGTCTGGTACATGAATTTTCAGTGCAGGGTACATTAATTCTCATTTAATGTACGCTTTCTGTAAATTTCAGGTATTTTAGAGCATTAAATTTACTTTTGTTTTTAACAGTAATATCTCAAAACCTGTGCTTGAAAATTATACAACACCAATCATGTAAATTCAATGAATTTCTGCATTAAATTTCATGACACATTTGCATTTTTCAATAAAGTTCATTAAATTCAATGTACTCGTTCATGAAAAGGTCCATTAAGGAACAAGTGATGTAATTTTACAGCAAAATTCAGTAATTTTAATGTTTGGTACATGAATTTTTAGTGCAAAGTACATTAATTCTCATTTAATGTACGCTTTCTGTAAATTTCATGTTCGTCGGTACATTAAATTTACTGTTTTTTTTTACAGCGCATGGCTCTTGTCTTTTCAGACAGAAGAGAAAGGGAAGGAAAAAAAGGAACGAGAGCTCGAGAGGCTTAATTTTTATTCGTTCCCAAAACCAGTCTGAGAACTTTCCATGAGAGGGTTTCCCCGATGGAATTTACCGTTCTACCCTCGTTTAATCTCCCACTTGAGTCTATTTTAAATACACGAGTCCTCTGTCGTTCGTATAGCTAAATGAGAAGAGCCGCATTGCATTCTCGCATCAACTGCTTCAGTTCTCCCCCACTCCGCCTAAACTCTCTTTGTTATTTCTCTCCTTCCACCTTTCTCTCGTCATAGCCGTCTTTCAGCAAGCGGCAAAGAACTCATTTGAATATCTGTCGGTGGTTTTGCGCCTGACATTTCGCCAGGAAGGAAGCGAAGAAGAAAAAGAAGAGGGAGAGAAAAACCCACAGAATACCTTACCGCAATTTCAGGCCCCGCTTTCACGGTGTGTACATTGAAGAGGTTACATGTCTACCTATAAATATTGAAGGGGGCGGAAAAAAGATGCCACGAACTGTATAAGTTCGACGAGCCCGCGAGGCATCCGACGAGCACGTTTCTTTATTCGCCCTACTTTTCACCCACCATTGCATCCAATTTCGCATGAAATTTGCCGAGCTATTGGCTGGAAGATTATAATAAAACAAACGTCCCTCTCAGGAAAGGTCCAGCATTCCTGGAGGGTTGAGCCTATAAGAGACATCGTCGATACTCTCGTCTTGTAGATTATTTGACGCGAGCATGTTCCAAAACTTTATTTTTTATATCCCGTGATGTCTTTAACACCGATGAATGCTGAAGAGCCATGAATAGATCAGAGAGAAATTTGAAACTTCGAGGTGGATGGTCAGGTGTTAAAGACCAATCGTGAAGTCACCTACTTTTTTTTGCTTATTTTTGAATTTTACCATCTTCATTTTGTCCCTTTATTTTCATATCCCATTTTCTTTTTCCTCTGATGTTATTCGAGAAATTTGCAACGAATGTCCGTAAAGGAGAGAGAAAGAGAAATTGATTCAAGAGACCTTGCAGAATATTGTATGTATGCCAGAACTTGCAGCCCGTAGTGCAAAGAATATATACATGTATGTACACTGTAAAATTGCGACAGAGCGAGAAGCCGTCGATAAAATTTATCCGATGAACAGCGTGGAAATTTACGGGGAAAATCACAATGGAAGTCGAGTGCGGCAAGGAGGAAGAGCGGGAAAGGAAATTCTCTATAATGCTTGTTCTTGGCGCCGTCACGGCTTTACGAAGAACGCATGAAATATCAAATACGTAAAGGAGAGAGAGAGAGAGAGAGAGAGAATAACGAGGAATTTTGCCTACGTTCTATCGTATCGGAGTTTCAATTTCGTATAGTACTGGCAAAAGCATTGAAAAATAAGATGCAGCAAAATCACATGATAAAAAATCATTTAAATTAAAAAAATACGCTTCGTAGGTCGCTTTTACTAATCCGTGAAATTGAAAAGGAAGTTGGTCGAAATAATTCAATTGTCATTAAAAAAAAGGCAATATCAATTTAATAAATCGTTAAAATATTAAGTGAAAAAAAATGTGGGATATTATAGTGATTAAAAACTCACTTTGTTTGGATATCCGCTGTATCGCAGCAACGTTTTGCAGCACTTGCCACGATTCTCGTAATAGAACATCTGAACCATTTCCGCGTGATCAGTAACGGCACTAACTGTGTACGGTCCGCCGTGATTGACCGTTGAATTGTATCCCGTATGACTGTTCGATTGCGGGCGCGGGGATTCCCGGCGCCCGAGAGGCACGCAGGGACACCACCCCGAGACCATCACATGGGCCCTTTTGCCCGCAGGAACAAAGTAACACTACCGGCCGCCACGGCCGTCGCTCACCCCCCACGCTCACTCTTTCCACCTTTTTCCCGATCTTGTCCTTTTCCTTCGGCTTAAGTTGATTTTCACCCGTTTTTATCTCCCCTCTTTCTCTGCCCGCATTGCAGCTGCCCTACGCGACTCACTTATATGCCTCGGGTACCTTCATTACGAAACTAGCTTTAATAAATCGCGAAAGATATTTTCTCTATCGGCTCTCTGATTTTTTGGCTATTCACGAATATGTCTCTCTCCTTCTATACACTCTCTTACTGATTTTTTATTTTCTCGCTCTTTTGTTCGTTAGAAACTATACGAAAAAACTTATTTTGATGTAGCTCCACGTTTTGTGTTTCTCCTTGAGTTCAGTGTCCTGCAGTAGGATTTTCCATCGGGTTTTTTATCGTTCGTTTATCTTTCTCAGTTATAGTTTTTTCTATTTATTTTTCTCTTGGAGCTGTCCTGCATGTATGTTGTGGCAATCTGCAACATTAAACAATCACGCGATTATTGAAGATGAAAAAATGGTTTCATTTCAGTTCATACATGAACAGTTCTCCACCCAGATCAAACCATTTTTATTCGTCAAATTTTGAGATATTTTTTACATTTTCAATTATTATAGCAGAGCGTGATCAATAACTGGCACATCGACGAAAAATATTAGCTTGAACGATAGCGCACACCCAAAAAAAATGACATGTGTGTTTTTTTGTTTGATAATATTGAGAAGGAAAAATATTGCAACCTAATAGCTATATATTTGGGTCATATACATTTCTTTTGTGCTGAACAAATATGTAATCGAACACATTTTACTTTATGCTAAAAAAATTATTGAAACATTTCAATATCAATTAATACATTTGAAATGAGCAGTTTATCATTTCTGATTTATTATTTCTGAAAATTACATTCATCCTAGTCTTATTTTGTATAATAGATTTTGATATGTTTTGACATGGTTTACATTATAAGTTTATGAGTTGTGTGTCATGACTGACCTGAATTTGTATGGGTAATTTTTGATAATTTTTGAAATTTTTGATCATTTGATTACACACCTTCTCACAAAGAACACTAACTAAGCACTAAAATATCAAAACCCTCTCTCTCGCAGACATCAAAGATCGCACGACCCGTCTTAATACAATAAATTCATAATGAATATCATCCAAGATTCATCAAATTATCAAAAATTACCCATACAAATTCAGGTCAGTCATGACACACAACACATAAACTTATATATTCCAATTTTATGTGGAACCACTGGCCGAATCGCAGCCGATTCCTCCCTTCACTAATAAAGTTTTTTGCCGTCAACTGTTTCCGAAAGACGATTGTTTGAAATAAATAAATGTTATATATATTAGAATTAAATATTGAGAAATGTTGAAACATTAAGTCGATAAAGTAAAGTAAAAGTAAAGACAATGCAAAGTAAATTTTTGTAAATTCAAATATAAAAAATTATCAAGTAAAGAAATTTAGTATCTACGACTAGATTTTTTTTCTGGGTGTATGTGCGTGTATAGGTATATATATATGGGTCATTCCACATCAGATCGACCAAGAGTTGGAATCGACCCCTCTCAATTCCGATGAAATTTGGTCAGAAGTTTTCGTTTTTAATAAAACGGAGTTCGACCAAAGTTGAAAAATAAAAAATAAAAATTTCTCAAGTTATTCAAAATTAAAAATTTCACAATTTTTTAAATCTTTCAAGTTTATTTTTCAAATACTTCGAGAACTATTATAGTTACGAAAAATCGTTCTCAATTCGTTTTGAAGAGTATACTGTAGGGCTACAAAAAAATATATATATATTGTGAAAAAAAAATTGAAAAAATAATGAATCTGGAGAATTTTGAATTTTCTAAAATCGTGAAAATCCAAGTTCCGTATTTTATTTTTGGTTTAATTTTTCTTATATAATACCTTGCAGTGATCTTAAAAGATCCTGAAATTTTCAGACAGGTGTTCCTTATTGAAAAATAAAATTTTTTCAATTTTTAAAAATCTTGCAAATCCACAATCAACATTAAATTTTTTGTTTAATTTTTTTTATATAATACCTTGTACTGATCTCAAAAGATCCTGAAATTTTCAGAATGATGTGTTTTTGTTTCAAAAATAAAAATTTTTGAATTTTGATAAAATTTTTTTTTTTTGTTTTTCCTACAAGTGAAGGGGGTCAAGTCAGCGTCAAAACGGCGATTTTTAATAATAATTTATAATTTTTGTAGAATGCCTACAAATATGATGTATCGTCCACCATTCGAGGTACCAAACGAACAATTTTTTGGGACTAGTTAAGACCCTTGAGGTGCACTGGTGTCCTGAAAAACCTAGTTTTGAGTTTTCACACTCTGCGCATGATTCAGAAAGAACTGCTAGACGGATTTTGTTCTACGACATCTCATTTCATTCGTAACGCTTCTTCACACGGGATGAACGTGGCACATTTTGATTCAAGTCAAAATTGTTACCAGGACAATGCCTGGAAAGTTTAAAATAGGCTACCAATTTCAAAACTGGCCTGCAACTCTGAAATAAAGGGCAAAAAACGAAATGTGTGCCGAAACAGCGTTACGAAAGAAATGAGACGCCGTAGAACAAAATCCGTCCAGCGGTTCATTCTGAATCATGCACAGAGTGCAAAAACTCAAAACTAGGCTTTTTAGGACACCGGTGCACCTTAAGGGTTCTAACTAGTCCCAAAAAATTGTTCATTTGGTAACTCAAATGGTGGACATAACATCATATTTGTAAGTATTCTACAAAAATTATAATTTATTATTAAAAATCGCCGTTTCTGTAATTCTGTAATTTTTAACAATAAAAATTTCAATTAATGACAATAAAAAAAAAATTCACTAAAATTCAAAAATTTATATTTTTGAAACAAAAACACACCATCCTGGATTTCAGGATCTTTTAAGATCAGTGTAAGGTATTATATGAAAAAAATGTAACCAAAAATTTAATGTTAATCGTGGATATGCCCGATTTTTAAAAATTCAAAAATTTATATTTTTGTAAAAAAAACATCTCTCTGAAAATTTCAGGCAATTTAAATATCAGTACAAGGTATTATATTAAAAAAATTATTCCAATAATTAAATACAGAACTTGGATTTTTGAAAATTCAAGATTCTCAAAATTGATCATTTTTCAAACAATTTTTTTAAATATTTTTTTCGTAGCCCGAAGTATACTCTTTAAGGCGAATTCAGAACGATTTTTTGTAACTATAATAGTTTTCAAGATATTTTAAAAATAAACTTAAAAGATTTGAAAAATTGTGAAATTTTGAATTTCACATAAGTTTAAAAAAAAAAATCAATTTTTCTTCCTTTGGCAGAATTTCGTTTTAGTGAAAACGAAAACTTCTGACCAAATTTCATCGAAATTGAAAGGGGTCGATTCCAA